>SJXQ01000944.1:0-107376 GCA_006408695.1 Aepyceros melampus
ATCACTAGATGCAGTTAGATGCATTTAGGGGCTTCCCTGGAGGCTCAGATGGTAAAGAATCTGCCAGCAATGCAGGAGACTTGGGTTCAATCCCTGGGTTGAGCAGATCCCCTGGAAAAGGGAATGGCAACCCACTCCAGTATTCTCATCTGGAAAATTCCATGGACACAGGAGCCTGGTCCAGTGGAGTACAGTAGAGTCCATGGGGTTGCGAAGAGTTGGGCATGACTAAGTGACTAACACTTTCACTTTCAGATGCAGTAAGAAACATCATGATTCTAAAACTCCATATATGCCATGATTTTCTCTGTTCCATCTTCTCATTTCTCCATGAGTTTCTTTGCCACAATCAGTCCCAAAATTAATCACAAAATGAAGTTGAATGCTTAATTGTGATAATTCTAGAAACAGTTGTTTCTTAAAAGAATGGATTCAATAGATTTCTTGGTTGGCCTTTTTATAGGTCAATTCTGTCTGTTTTTCCCTGCAGATCCCAAGAAGACTATATATAAATTAGGTGGCCTAAAGCAATCCAGGTAAATTCTTTTACAAAGAGGATTTCTATTTCTTCAGCTTTCAATATGATACAGTTGCATATATCTTTAAGGTTTGAAAAAAATGGCTTGAAATAAGGTATAAGAAAGAAATACCTATGATAGTTCCTAGCCCACAGTAGGCATTCAGAATTGGTAGCTTTGATAATAGTCTACAGACCATTAAAACAACTAGTTTAAAGAGGCTTCTTACTCCTTATTCTTAATGGAGCAAATATTAATGCATGATTTGGGAAAGGGATGTGTGTCAAAAATACTTTCAGTTTAAGTTTGGGAAAGTGTTAGAAATAGCAATGAACTTATGCATGGCTGATGGGTAAAATTAGTTATGTATGTGTAATTAGGTTCAAAAAGCTGGTGTCTATCAAAATATTTCCTCCCATCTCAGCTGAGCACACTGCTCTTTTTTGCAAACATACATAGTATATCTGCCATGAAAATTAGCATATTTTCTGTATCTAAAAGAAATAAAGACAGAATGTTAAAAAGGTAAATCATGCATCAGCCTTATAAAACAATTTTCAAAATGCGTGCTCTCTTTATTTTTGCTTGGCTTTCATCACAATTTGAATGTGTGACTTAGATAAGTGAAGTGATTACAGGTATACATTTTGCATGAGTAGAAAGAACTTAGGTTTTAGGAAAATTAGCAAGAGTGGATAAATATTAGGAAGAAAATAAAAGAGAAGGGGACAACAGAGGATGAGATAGCTGGATGGCATCACCGACTCAATTGACATGAGTTTGAGTAAACTCCAGGAGTTGGTGATGGACAGGGAGGGCTGGTACACTGCAGTGCATGGGGTTGCAAAGAGTCAGACCGACTGAGCAACTAAACTGAAGTAAAACTAAGAAAAAAATATGAGAGAAGAAGAGAAAGAGAAGCATCCGCCAGTCTAGAGGACAGAGGTTAAAATGAGTCATGACATGAGGTGAACATTGGAGGTAATATAGGACACATGCTGATTTTCTAGGTGAAAAATTGACAACCAGGAAAAGATGTAACTGCTCCAAGCTTGCACAAAAAGTTCTGAGAGCTGAGATTTAATGGCCAAAATACAAAATGCACGTTCAGTGCTCTGAGTACCAGGTAACGTGTGGATCTTTTAATTGCTAGCCATTCTTCAAGTTTTTAGTCATGTATTTTTTTTTTTTTGATGTGGACCACTTTTAAAGTTTTTATTGAATTTGTTGTAATAGTACTTCTTTTTATGTTCTGATTTCTTGGCCATGAGCCATGTGGGATGTTAGCTTCCTGTCCAGGGATCGAACCTGCACCCCTAGTACTGGAAGGTAAAGTCTTAACCACTGGACTATCAGGCAAGCTCCACGTATTTTCTTCTTAATGTGACCATGGTGGTTTCTATTCTCCATCCCTCTTTTGGATTTCTCCTTAATTCTCATAACCATATGATAGAATTTTTTTTCTTATTCTAATTGCTTACCTTCCATAACCGGAATATAAACTCCATTAAAATGTGTTTTTGCCTTTTTCATCATTGATGTATTCTCATAACCTAGAACAATGTATGGCTCACCTTAAGAACCTAATAAATACTTGACAAATAAATATTAAATAATAAATTAAAGTCAAAGATTGAGGAGAAAAAGGGATCTGGGTAGTATAAATACTAGTGTCTTTGACTAGATGCATATTATTGAGTGAATTACTAACTTCCAGCATCTCAGTTGCCTTGCCTATAAAATCTGCTGCTGCTGCTGCTAAATTGCTTCAGTCATGTCCGACCCTGTGCGACCCCATAGATGGCAGGCTACCAGGCTCCCCATCCCTGGGATTCTCAAGGCAAAAACACTGGAGTGAGTTGCCATTTCCTTCTCCAAGGCATGAAAGTGAAAAGTGAAAGTGAAGTCGCTTAGTCGTGTCCGACTCTTAGCGACCCCATGGACTGCAGCCTACCAGGCTCCTCTGTCCATGGGATTTTCCAGATAAGAGTACTGGAGTGGGGTGCCATTGCCTTCTCCGCTATAAAATCTAGCTGATGCTATATGCAACAAAGAGAGTTATAAAGAAGAAAGAGAGCCCTGTTTACCAGCCAGGTTGGTAAAAGAAAGAAGAAACAAGGCAAAAACACTGGAGTGAGTTGCCATTTCCTTCTCCAAGGCATGAAAGTGAAAAGTGAAAGTGAAGTCGCTTAGTCGTGTCCGACTCTTAGCGACCCCATGGACTGCAGCCTACCAGGCTCCTCTGTCCATGGGATTTTCCAGATAAGAGTACTGGAGTGGGGTGCCATTGCCTTCTCCGCTATAAAATCTAGCTGATGCTATATGCAACAAAGAGAGTTATAAAGAAGAAAGAGAGCCCTGTTTACCAGCCAGGTTGGTAAAAGAAAGAAGAAAATGAAGGTACAACACAGCAAGTCCACCATGCTAATCAACAATTTCACTGTTATGAAAATTATTAATATATAATGGAACAAATGTCTGTATCAGAACAGAATAGATACTAAACTAAAAATAGAGGACAAATGAGGTTGATTTTACTCCTAACCATTTCCTTTAAAGGTAAAATACTGGAGATATGTAAATATCCCTGATAATATTTCTCTACCTTCTACAAGGTCTACATAATAAAGTAGTAAATTGGGGGCAGGAGGAGAAGGGGATGACAGAGGATGAGATGGTTGGATGGTATCACCAACTCGATGGACATGGGTTTGGGTGGACTCCGGGAGTTGGTGATGGACAGGGAGGCCTGGCACGCTGCAGTTCATGGGGTCACAAAGAGTCAGACATGACTGAACGACTGAACTGAAAGAAATATACACAGTAAATATAAATGAATGTGAAAATAAAAGACCTGAAGGTAATAGGTTTTAATAGTTCAGAGATTTTCTCAGATCAATCAGTTTGGAGAATACGTCTTTATGAAACAATTATACCAAAAAGCACTGCCCTTCTTGACATCATTCTCATCTGTGGACAAAATACGGCTATTTTGTATGCATGGAAAAATGGATGGAAATCCCAATTAACTAAGAAGGCAAAACCATGATGAAGTCTCTCTCTGTGTGTGTATATATATAAACATGTGAATCTATCATTTTTTAAAATATAAAATAACTCTCCTCTGGTTGGAGATTTACTTTCTCTGCACATTATATCTGCCCTTTATATGCTATATGACTCCACAAACAATTTTAGACATAGAAACATGAAGTAAAAGTTCCATAAGGGTGGCAATAATATTTGTCTTCTTACTTATCATCTTAGTACTGGAAACAAGATAAGCCCTTAATAAAACTGACTGAATGTATAAATACAACTAAAAGTCTAGGTCCTAGAAAGGAAAAGGAAGCATGAACATTAAGAACTATAGACAAATATTTACTGTGACGAACTTTAGCTTTCAAAGTCTTTGTGTCCAGGCAAGCAAGGGAAAATAATGGATTATATAATTATATTTTTCCAAGAGAAGAAATGTGTGTTTTAAATTAGCCTTCAATAGCCATGCCTCACATACTGAACATGTGCAGTAACTATTCTGTGACTGTCACAAAAATTCTACGCATTGTTTGCAGATCAACTTTGTAGCCCATATAGCCAACTGGATGGTACAGAGCTCTTAGTATGTTATTCAAATATACAACCAAGTTCCAAAGAGGTGAATATATAGTTCCGTTAGAGCATCAAAGATCACTTTTTCTTACCATTCTTCCAGCTATCTCTCAGTTACAGTAAGACTCCTCAGTTGTATGTCTGAGTTTAATGTAAAAGTTAGATCTGCTATAGTGCACAAAGTGTTCTGTAATAATTGGTTCAATAGAGCTGGAATTATAAAATGGGTAACTCCCTCTCTTCTTTCTCTCACTCCCGAGTGCAAAAAGACACAACAGTTTCATTGCAAGCAAACAAAACAATCTTGGAATACTTCTTGCTGAGCTCTTTAAACTTCTTTTATTCAATCTTTAACAAAACAAATGAAAGCTTCTAAAAACATAAGAGGTATGCACTGCACCTGGAGAAGGAAATGGCAACCCACTCCAGTATTCTTGCCTGGAGAATCCCAGGGACAGAGGAGCCTAGTGGGCTGCCGTCTATGGGGTCACAGAGTCGGACATGACTGAAGCGACTTAGCAGCAGCAGCAGCAGCATGCACTGCACCATCTGCCAGTTTGATATAGAATACAGGATGCTTGGGGCTAGCGCACGGGGATGATCCAGAGAGATGATATGGGGTGGGAGGTGGGAGGGGGTTTCAGGATTGGGAACTCATGTACGCCTGTGGCTGATTCATGTCAATGTATGGCAAAACCAATACAGTATTGTAAAGCAAAGTAAAAATAAACCTTAAAAAAATGGGAGAGGAGCAGAAAAATTAAAACTTACCCTCAGTCAATAAGAATAAAAGATCTGGAGTAAAGTTTTGACTTCATGCCCTAACTCAGAGCTCATTTTTTTTTTTAACTATTCAGCCATATTAGGAACACTTTCTCATTAACAAAACCAATAGTAAAAGCAAACAAAAAGTGGCAGGATGATATTGGCTGGCAAATGATCATTATGACTCTGATAAGGTTCCTTGCTATACTCTTGGACCACACATAACATGATGTGACAGGAAACCTCAACATATGCTGATGTTTCTGAACTGTTCCTCTGTGTGTGTGTGTGTGTGTGGGTGTGCGCATTAGTCGCTCAGTCATGTCTGACTCTTTGTGACCCTGTGGACTGTAGATCGCCAAGCTGCTCTGTCCATGAATTTCCCAGGCAGGAATATTGCAGTGGGTTGTCATTCCCTTCTCCAGGGGATCTTCCTAACCCAGGGATCAAACCCAGATTTTCTGCATTGAAGACAGATTCTTTACCATCTGAGTCACTAGAGAAACCTGCTTTTCTGTACTGACCTTCAAGTTTTAATCCTGCTTTGGTTTCTGGTCCATTCTTTTCCTAACTATTCCTGTACCTGGCTTTTTCAAGCCTTATTTAATTGCCAGTCTTCATTCTCATATTGAAAAAACTTAAACATCTTAATTAGATCAGTTCTGCACCCAGTCCACTAGGGCTCTGTCACTCAGTCATGTCTAGCTGTTTGCTACCCCACAGACTGTAGCACGCCAGACTTCCTTGTCCATCACCAATTCACAGAGCTTGCTCAAACTCATGTCCATCAAGTCGGCGATGCCATCCAACCATCTCATCCTCTGTTGTCATCTTCTCCTCCCACCTTCAACCTTTCCAAGCATCAGGGTCTTTTATAATAAGTCAGCTCTTCACACCTGTGGCCAAAGTATTGGGGTTTCAGCTTCAACATCAGTCCTTCCAATGAATATTCAGGACTGATTTCCTTTAGGATGGACTGGTTTGATTTCCTTGTAGTTCAAGGGACTCTCAAGAGTCTTCTCCAACACCACAGTTCAAAAGCATCAATTCTTTGGCCTTCAGCTTTCCTTCTGGTCCAACTCTAACATCCATATATGACTACTGGAAAAACCATAGCTTTGACTAGATGGACCTTTGTCAGAAAGTAATGTCTCTGCTTTTTAAAATGCTGTCTAGGTTGGTCATAGCTTCTTTCCAAGGAACAAGCATCTTTTAATTTCATGGCTGCAGTCACCATCTGCAGTGATTATAAAGCCCAAGAAAATAAAGTCTCTCACTATTTCCATTGTTTCCCCACCTATATTCCATGAAGTGATGGGACCAGATCCCATGATCTTAATTTTTTGAATGTTGAGTTTTCAGTCAGTTTTTTCCACTCATATGTATGGCATGTATGCTTAAAGGTGAGGTAGGGAAAATGCTTTGCTCATGAGTGCTAATACAAACTAAAAGTATTAGGAAGATAATTATAGAGATATTAGGAAGTTGTTACAGTGATATTAGGAAGATAGAAGTTATCAGAAAGATACGTCTTTGAGATAATAGAAGGTTAGATATTTCTGGTACCTTGATATATGCAGGAAAATCTGCAGCAATATGCAAGTGCAACAGACAGTATGCAGAGATACATTTTTTTTAGAATGTATTATTAAAAGAGTTGAATCACACATTTGTTAGTTTGTTACTATGTCCTGGCCATTGAGCATATAGAGAATTATAAGATTTTGTCCTAAATCTCAAGTCTGGGCAGACAAGTAAGTATTTCATGATTTTTTAAAAATAATATACAGAAATATAACTTGCTAATGCAAATGGTAAATACTTTGCTTGTGTTTCACACCCCACTCCATCCCTGGCCATAGCTCTCCTTTCTTCAAGTACAGATACAATCACAGAATCCTTCTTATCATGGTATCCCAGGAAGAAGCTACTAATCAGATGTGTCACAGAATATAAAACCTACGTAGATGTAGAGCTGTAAGAATATAGTTAATGAAGACTAATTTAAATGACTGAACTTTAAGTAACTGAAGAAATACTGTAACTTTTCTTTAATGACAAAAAAATTCTTCTATAAAGAAGCGACAGGTTTAAGAACACAGAAGATAAGTATTCAATGGAAATACATACATTCAATGGAAATCTGAAGAATTAACTCACTTCGATTCCCTACCATGTCTCATATCTCTCATAGATTAACTTCAATAAAACAGAGTTTATGAGGTTACATATCTGCGTAGAACTTTTAACCCTCTGCTGCCTATAAAGTGAATCCTACTTATGACTGGCATAAAACATTCATCACTTATAATCTGGCTCCAAAGTAGGACTTCCAGATTCACCCTCCATGAATACTGCTTCTGTCTCATGGACAGATTAATGGTGCCTTGTACATGCCAGGAATTTTCAAGATTTACTGCCATCACTTTTCTACACAGAGAATTCAGTCCCCTTTCTTTGCCTTTCCTGGAAACTTCAAGGATTTCTTCAATACTTATCTCTAACTTCCTCACATCGGTGTAGCTAGGTACTTAGCATTCCATGTTCCCACCCATAGCTTTCTGATCACATCCTTACAGCTGTATTCCCTGCATTGTAAGGCCATTTACAACCTGTTGACCTTATCTGGTTCACTTGATTGTTATCTGTTATGGGCTGCTACTGCTAAGTCACTTCAGTCATGTCCGACTGTGCGACCCCATAGACAGCAGCCCACCAGGCTCTCCTGTCCCTGCGGTTGGGTTCTCCAGGCAAGAACACTGGAGTGGGTTGCCATTTCTTTCTCCAATACATGAAAGTGAAAAGAGAAAGTGAAGTCGCTCAGTCGTGTCCGACTCTTAGCAACCTCATGGACTGCAGCCCACCAGGCTCCTCCACCCATGGGATTTGCCAGGCAAGAGTAATGGAGTGGGGTGCCATTGCCTTCTCCTCTCTTATGGGCAGTGACCATTTCCTATTGATTCTGAATCCACTGTATTAGTACCATCTCATTACAGAGGCATTATCAAAGAATGCAAAAAATACAACATGAGTCTTGCTTCCCTAACAGTTTTACATCCAAACGTTTCTAAATAAAGTATTCTTATGCACATTATATATATACATATATGTGTGTGTATACATATATATATATAAGGAAAATCCTCTGGAGGAGGGCATGGCAACCCACTCCAGTATTCTTCTCTGAGAAGCCTATGGACAGAGAAGCCTTGCAGGCTACAGTCCATAGGGTCACAAAAAGTTGGCCAAGACTGAAGCAACTTAGCACAGCGTATATATGCTGCGACCCATAGACCACACTTGACGTTGGTGGCCATTTCCCTTATATTTCCCCTAGAGAGTAAAGAGCCTTCTCTTTATAAAAGATTATCTCCAGCTTGAAAGATCCAAACATAGACCCTCAGAGAAAGCTGAATACAGCTAAAAGCAGCTTTAACCTACTTCACAATTTTGCCTCTGGCTAGCCCTGATTGGAAGTACTATCAGATGGGAAAGAACTTGACTTAAATCAATATGAAATCAGGATTTAAATCTGTAGTCTCTATGTTTAACTAAATGTTCACTGGTTAACATATTAGGAACCAATTTTGAGCTATAAAAAGCTGATTTTATGGGACAATTAAGAGCTTTAGTATAGAGAAGTGTGAACACCAAATGCTATAGGATCACAGAACCTATTGACACCAAAATAACCAACTAGATGAAAGCAAATTTGTCAGAAAGGCTGATGGTTATCTAGTTGCAAACTTGCAAAGCTTATTAAGGTATTTGTACATGTGATGTCAGTGCAAAATGCCATTCGAAGTTCAAAAACAATGTAATGTCTTTGTTTTATCCATTTTCTAAGACTGAAATTGGAATTATGGCCCAAAAAAGCCCTTTAGAAAGTTTCAATCCCAAGTCAAACCTGGTCAAATTGTTGAAATTTCAAAGCTTAGAGACAAACCTAAAGTCATGATTTTAATTAATACCATGGACCTCTCTGGAGTGGAGATACTGCCACCTAATTAAAATGAGTCTGTATTCATTTCTTTCCTAGACAGCTAAGATTTCTATTTGAGAAACTGATTCTGAAGATTCCCTGACCTTTGGCAAACATTCATTCAGTTCTGAACTCAGCTTCCAGGGAAGCTACAATGATTATAGGACTGTGAGGTCATCTACAAAGCAGGCTGATTGCCCAGTACAGTCTGCTTTACAGAGTTCATTTTTTAAGGAATTTCTCCCTGAGTGGCAATAACACTGCATTCCAAACCTACAAGGCTAGGAAAACTTTGCAATCATTACCCTCAACAGCCTTTCGGAAAGTAAATAATAAGACTGGAACCAATTGCCTACATTTTTACTCTGTTTACAGACAACCTTGTAAATACATACATTCCTTAAATCAGCAATATAGTGAAATGAAAGTATATATTCTGTCTTAGGTGGCTTTGAATAAATTCTTTGCACAGCAGACATTTAATGATTATGTACTATATCCTGGCTTGGAAACATGGATAATAACACTTCCTGATACCAAGGGGTTTCATTACAATAGAGGGAAGGACTATGCATGTGCTAATGACTGTAACAAAGTATGTATGTAGGCTTCATGAGTAGGCATCCTGGCTTAGGCATGAGTATGAATTCCAAAGCTTCCCTGGTGGCTCAGGTGGTGAAGAATCCACTTGCAATGTGGAAGACCTGGGTTTGATCCATGCACTGGGAAGATCCCCTAAAGGAGGGCATGGCAACCCACTCCAGTATTCTTGCCTGGAGAATCCCCACAGACAGAGGAGCCTGGCAGTCTACAGTCCATGGGGTAACAAAGAGTTGGACACAACTTAGTGACTAAGCACACACACATAAATTCCTGAGGCTGAATCAAGGGGAATGTTACAATTAAACCTGGCTTTAGATCATGGGTTTACAGTTGGAGAAAGACAGTGAGGTAGACACATACAAGGATGCTAATTGTAAAAGAGATTAAGACATTTTTTAAAACAGTGATTTTATTGTCAGCTTCCCTGGAGCCTCAGTGGTAAAGATCTAGCCCGCCAATGCAGGAGACACAGGTTCGATCCCTGGGTTGGGAAGATCCCCTGGAGAAGGAAATGGCAACCTGCTCTAGTATTCTTCCCTGGGAAATCCCATGAACAGAGGAGCCTGGCAGACTATGGTACACAGGGTCACAAAATCAACTTAGTGACTAAACAACAACAGTGATTTTTACTAAACCTCCTTTTATAAAGGAAAGTGTTAAAAGCAAGAATCAGGACAATCTGCCACAATAAGGCAAACTGTAAAAATTAGACAACAGTGAAGTGTTACAACAATGAGGAACACTTGATTATATCAGTGTAAATTTAGAAAGAGTAATTCATTACTGGAACAGGGAAATGGGGAGAATGGAAAGGAATCCAGAATAAAGCTAGTAATTTAGAAGGACACTGAAATACTCCAAGAGAGAAAGGGAAGCTTAAAGAATTATATATTGTCACCCTGCTTATTTAACTTATATGCAGAGTACATCATGAGAAACACTGGGCTGGAAGAAACACAAGCTGGAATCAAGATTGCCAGGAGAAATATCAATAACCTCAGATATGCAGATGACACCACCCTTATGGCAGAAAGCGAAGAGGAACTCAAAAGCCTCTTGATGAAAGTGAAAGAGGAGAGTGAAAACGTTGGCTAAAAGCTCAACATTCAGAAAACGAAGATCATGGCATCCAGTCCCTTCACTTCATGGCAAATAGATGGGGAAACAGTGGAAACAGTGTCAGACTTTATTTTTTGGGGCACCAAAATCACTGCAGATGGTGACTGCAGCAATGAAATTAAAAGATGCTTACTCCTTGGAAGAAAAGTTATGACAAACCTAGATAGCATATTCAAAAACAGAGACATTACTTTGCTGACTAAGGTCTGTCTAGTCGAGGCTATGGTTTTTCCTGTGGTCATGTATGGATGTGAGAGTTGGACTGTGAAGAAAGCTGAGCGCCAAAGAATTGATGCTTTTGAACTGTGGTGTTGGAGAAGACTCTGGAGAGTCCCTTGGACTGCAAGGAGATCCAACCAGTCCATTCTGAAGGAGATCAGCCCTGGGATTTCTTTGGAAGCAATGATGCTAAAGCTGAAACTCCAGTACTTTGGCCACCTCATGTGAGGAGTTGACTCATTGGAAAAGACCCTGACACTGGGAGGGATTGGGGGCAGGAGAAGAAGGGGACGACAGAGGATGAGATGGTTGGATGGCAACACTGACTAATGGGCGTGAATCTGAGTGAACTTCAGGAGTTGGTGATGGACAGGGAGGCCTGGCGTGCTGCAATTCATGGGGTGGCAAAGAGTCAGACATGACTGAGCGACTGAACTGAACTGAAAGGAGGAAAAGAAGAGGAATATGTGAGAGAATTTACAAATTAGAATGTGTCCGAAGATATTCATTTTAGGTAGATGGGACATAAATAATACTTAAATCAGCTTATTTACATTGTACTAGCTATGGCCCTACAAAAAGTGAGAGGCCCTTTATTTATTTCACTTAACTCTAGTTACAGGTCATGATAAATGTTTTATCTTTATTTACTGATAAAATAAATTGATGATATTGGCCAGTAGAGCTGCAATTAAAATTGAAGATTTTTTACCTCAAATATCACTCTCAAGCAACCACTGCCTTCTGGTTTTAAAATAGGTTAATTTTAAAATCAACATGTAATAGTTTTGCCACTGGGTATTTAGTGCTCAAGATAATTAAATTAGCACACCCTTTCTCTCTACATCCAACAACTCACTTCATTTGTCAGGCAGAGAAAGTAGATTTTTTAACAGAGCACTGCAGTTCACTTAGGAAAGTTTGCTTCTTGACTCAGGCGACCTAGTAATTATCTCCAAATGTCTCCCAAATCCCTGAGCCTAGATAGTTCTTTCATGTAATAAGAAAATAACCTGGATCTCTTCTTACTTTAATTTTGCCACTGTTCAACGAAATGAGACACAATGTCTCATCAATCTGTAGAAAACCAAAAGGCACTGAAACCAAGCTTTCCAATCTCAAACTCACAAATGATATAAAGTATGATAAATACTTAGAAGAAATGTCTGCATAGGGTGATACATAACTTCAAGTATGGCTTCATAGAAATATGTTAAAAATACATGGATACCCATTTTTGCATTTTTTAAAGAAAATAACTACTTTTAAGCTTTTTCCCATCATCACACAAATGTTTCCTGAGAATTGGCCAAAATACACAATATTATTATTTTTTAAATATATTTTATTCTTAAGCTACTCCAACTTTATCCCTTTATTAAAGAAGAACCAGAGATAGCCATACCTAAACTCACCCACTCCTTTCATCATGCCTTTTTTTGATGTTCTGGGAAATGCCAGTTAATGTTTTGGTTTGATCTTGTTTTAAGTAAAGAATCTTCATATTTTGGGCAAATTTGATAATCTAGGGGATCAGTTGTTTCATTGGTCAGTGATCCTTACATGAACATCCTCAGAACAAATTCTTTTTATGAAAAGGAATGTTTTCCTTGGTGAACTCTTAAGCTATAAAATGTGAAACATCAGGACTGAATCTTGACTTTAAAATGACAGCTATCAATGACTTCCCTGTTGATCTGGTGGCTAAGACTCCATTTTCCCAATGCCCAAAGTTCAATCCCTGGTCAGGGAATTAGATCCTACATGCCACAACTAAAATCCATATGCTGCAACTAAGACTCATCCAACAAAACCAAAAAAGTAAATAAATAAAAATATTTTTAAAAGATAACAGATATAAGTTTCTAATTATTATTTAACTTGTCATCATAATTTTTCTCCTCTTTTCTACCTCTATTTCTATCTTTAGCATTATTTTCCTTTTTAACTCTCTACATATCAGTAATATTCAGAGGTCACACTTAACATAAATTTTTTTAATGATATGAAAAACAGAGTTTTCACATTCTAAAATGAATTTTATGTTTATTGTCAACTTGAGAGCCTCAATGACACATAGTCAATGGGAATGAAAAATCCATAACCTCTCATGGAGCAAGCCTAGATTCTTTTTCCTAAACAAGGATCTCTGTTTCCATCTACAGCACTAGCTAGCTTCTAGATTTTTGCCACAAGCAAGACCAGAGTGTGAGTTCTTCAGAAGTAGAAACCATATAATTGTTTCCCATGCAAGACTTAATATTTTCTTTTAATATAAATTTATTTGTTTTAATTCAGTTCAGTTCAATTCAGTCGCTCAGTCATGTCCGACTCTTTGCGACCCCATGAATCGCAGCACGCCAGGCCTCCCTGNCTGGGAGGGATTGGGAGCAGGAGGAGAAGGGGACGACCGAGGATGAGATGGCTGGATGGCATCACGGACTCAATGGACGTGAGTCTGAGTGAACTCCGGGAGTTGGTGATGGACAGGGAGGCCTGGCATGCTGCGACTCATGGGGTCGCAAATAGTCGGACACGACTGAGCGACTGAACGGAACGGAACGGAGTCACATTTTCTGCTCTAAGGGAAATCAACTGAACTGCTTTATTAAGGAATTTGATTGTTATCTTAAGAGCACAGCAGATATTGAAAGAGTTCCATTAGAGAGATAACATATGAATTGCATTTTGGGGAAAAAAAATTGCTCCACCTGCAGTGTGGAGAAAGAATGGGTAAGAGTCCAAAGTAGATGGGAAAAGATGGTTTCTAGGCCAACAGAACAAGTTAGATAATAGAATGTTATAGATTGGAATAGAGTAGTGACACCAAAGAAGGACACATGCAGATTTAAGAGGTTTAACAGAAGAGACAAGTATTGGTAGTGAATTAGATATGTGAGTGAGGAAGAAGGAAATGTCATAACTGATTCAGAGAAACTCAGAAATTTGTTTTTTGCAACTGGATACATGTGATAGCATTGAAACAGGAGCTGTTTTCTTTATAAAATAACTTGTTAATTCTTAAACGTGTTGAATATTATGTGCCCTTAAAACATTCAAGTGGAGATGTGGGGTATGTGTGCATGTGTGGTCAGTTGCTTCAGTCGTGTCTGACTCTGCGACCCTACAGACTGTAGCCCACCAGGCACCTCTGTCCAAGGGATTCTCCAGGCAAGAATACTGGAGTGGGTTGCCATTTCCTTCTCCAGGGATTGAAACTGTGTCTCCTGCATTGCATGCAGATTCTTTACCCCTGAACCACTGGGGAAGCCCAATGTGGAGTATACAGTTGGATGTTTGAAAGACAGAAAATAAATCTTGATTAGAAATACTGATTCAGTTCAGTTGCTCAGTCGTGTCTGACTCTTTGCGATCCCATGAATCACAGCACGCCAGGCCTCCTGTCCATCACCAACTCCCAGAGTTTACTCTGACTCACGTCCATCGAGTCAGTGATGCCATCCAGCCATCTCATCCTCTGTCATCCCCTTCTCCTCCTTCCCCCAATCCCTCCCAGCATCAGAGTCTTTTCTAATGAGTCAACTCTTCTCATGAGGTGGCCAAAGTACTGGAGTTTCAGCTTTAGCATCATTCCTTCCAAAGAAATCCCAGGGCTGATCTCCTTCAGAATGGACTGGTTGAATCTTCTTGTAGTCCAAGGGACTCTCAAGAGTCTTCTCCAACACCACAGTTCAAAAGCATCAGTTCTTCAGTGCTCAGCTTTCTTCACAGTCCAACTCTCACATCCGTACATGACCACTGGAAAAACTATAGCCTTAACTAGATGGACCTTAGTCGGCAAAGTAATGTCTCTGCTTTTGAATATGCTATCTAGGTTAATGAGCCTGTAAGCTAAATTTGGACACAGATGAATTCTTAAAGGCACTTATCCTGTTTGTGAGCATTTATATTCTCTTTTATTTTAATAATAAAAAATTCATAGTTGTCAGCTCTTTCATGTATATAGAACTTTTCTCTGTGCAAGAAAATTTCTCTTGGAAGAAATTTCTTCTCTTGGAAGATGTGAAATTTACTTCCAGTGTCCAGAATAGTGGCTTATACTTGGTGAGAGTTTACTAAGACTTAGGAGAAGGCAATGGCACCCTACTCCAGGACTCTTGCCTGGAAAATCCCATGGACAGAGGAGGCTGGTAGGCTGCAGTCTATGGGGTTGCGAAGAGTCAGAAACATCTTGAGCCACTTCACTTTCACTTTTCACTTTCCTAAAGTGGAGAGGGAAATGGAAACCCACTTCAGCATTCTTGCCTGGAGAATCCCAGGGACGGGCAAGCCTGGTGGGCTGCCGTCTGTGGGGTCGACAGAGTTGGACATGACTGAAGTGACTTAGCAGCAGCAGTAGCAATGAGTAAATGAAGATTGCAAGTAGAATCATCTATCTAGCATTTTGGCTGGAGTATTTTTTTGTTCCTATGATTTCAAATGTGGCTTTTAAAGTCACTGTTCCAACTCTCAGTCATTCATGTCTCCATTCATTTTTGCCTGGTTGTTTCCTTGTTCAACTATTTACATAGAAAAGACCATTTATAAACAATCTCATTTCTCTGCACACTTAAGACCCAAAGAGAATATTTTCATAAATATTTTCTACACAACTATGTTCCTTGTGTTTACACTGAAACTAAGTTGTGGTGAAATGGGAGTTGGGGGAGTCTATCTAATATCCACATACCTGATCAATTTCAATTTTTGATACAATGGTAGTTTGTTTCATTAGGGCAGGTTCGGATTTTTTTCCCCCCTAAGCCTACAGTATAGACTTTTGAAAAATATTAAGAATAGATTATACGAATACAAAATTTGATCAGCTCTATGGGGGTTAGTATTTCAGTTTTAATGAATACTTCCAAAGAACTAGAGGAATATTAAGATATGTTATTCCTGACCCACTTAAAGTTTTTCATAAATAGTATGTTCCATTTATAAAGCAGAAGTGTCTGTTGGATGACTAATACAAAAGCAGATTTAATTCAAAGGGTAGCAGGAATTTCTTAGCATACTGTTTATTGCAACAGCTGCAGTATGAATCAATACATTCAGGGCCTCTACCCCATATATACAAAGAGAAGTCTGAAAGGAACTAGCCAAGCAGAGAGGAGTTATGCTAAACTGGCCTCAGCTGCAGGTCTCTTTCTTCATATCTTCCCACAGCAGAATGGCCCTTCCCTGCCAAGACCAGAGCAATCATTTCTCATGCAAATGATACATTTCTGAATGCCAGAGAATGGAAAAACAATGACACCTGGAACCAGAGTCTACTCACCAAACACCCATTATAAAATGAGATCATGTTGGAAAATATGCAGGTGTTGATCTCCAACAGCTTTTTACAGGCAAGTAAAGCATTTGGGCATGGAGCCACAGGTGCTTTTATAGGCTTTTTCCTTTTTTTTTTTTTTTAACCATCTAGTGGCATTTTAGGCTGAGTAGACTATTTTCAGGGTTTCATTGTCATATAAATCCTCTTTTGTGAAACAAGAAATTGTAATAGGATGGAATTTTGACCATGCAAATACAGAAAGATGGCACTTACAAAATACTGGGTTGGCCAACAAGGTAGTTTGGGTTTTTCCATAAGATGGTATGGGAAAGACCAAACAAATTTTTTGGCTGACCCAAATTTCATTTTGTTAAAATAAATTCTTATACAGTCAATTCAGTTATTGTAAACTCTCTGCTTCTTGAGAGATCTTGGGGAAAAAAATTAGGCTAATAAAATAACTGAGCTTACTGTCTGTAAACAGTATTTTTATATTCCTCACCATTCTATGGATTATATGTAAGTCCACTTTAAGCTAGGTATCTATATTAGCCAGTTCTTTCCCCAATCTGCTGGCTTTAGCCCTCTGCCAAGTCTCTTGAATTCCTTCAAGCCATGCCTAATCCCAACATTGCACGTATCAAATGGAATTTTCCAATGTCCAGACGTTCTGCTAGGCATCCCTTGTTTCCTCCCCAGTGCACAGTTTCCAGGAGCAGGTGTGCTCATCCACTTGGGACTATATCTCCTCTTTTGAGCCTCCAGAATGCTAAAGCTTCATATTGGTTCATACCATCTTAAAGCATGGACAAGAGAGAGGAGAGAGTGTGTAGACAAGAAGAACAGGATTCTCTTTGGTATTGTACTCTTTTAGAGGGCTCCCGAATCCATTTCAGAGCTAGGTAAACCTTCTCCTTCAGTTTTTATTATACTCCTTTCTCTCCTGGGGCTTCCCTGATAGCTCAGTTGGTAAAGAATCCACCTGCAATGCAGGTGACCCTGATTTGATTCCTGGGTCAGGAAGATATGCTGGAGAATGGATAGGCTATCCACTCCAGGATGCTTGGGCTTCCCTTGGGGCTCAGCTGGTAAAGAACCCACCTGCAATGTGGGAGACCTGGGTTCAATCCCTGGGTAGGGAAGATCCTGCGGAGAAGGGAAAGGCTACGCACTCCAGTATTCTGGCATGAGAATTCCATGGACTATGGAATTCTCCATGAGTAATGTTCACTTTCACTTTCTCTCCCTGGGACCTAGATATAAGTCCAAGATAGCTAGCATGAACTTTAATAGCAACTGGCATTTTTCTCAAAATTTTTCTCTGAGGATGTCTTTTGTTATATGCTTTAGATAGTCATCCCAGATTACTTCTTTATTTAAGACAATTCCTTCACTAGCTGTCCCTTAATTCCCTGAAGATACACTTCTCTGTGGCCATCCTGTCAGTTTGCCTGTTTAAAATTCAACATCTATTCATAAATCAACAAATATATACTGAAGCTCTATCATTGACTAGATACTACACAAGTAAGTTTTTAATTAAAAACTTTATCCCTAGTTTTTATTTATCCTGTGTGACTGTTAGAATCTAAAAATAATCTATTTAGCTATGTTTTTGCAAACAACTAAACACAAAAAAGAAAGACTTGCAATTCTGTGCATGTGTGGGAGTACATGTTGTCGATATTTTCTGAGTGTTAGCTGATCACAAAACTTCTCTTAACCTCCCCAGTCTGCCAGTTTCCTTTTTTCCAGAGAATGTGGAACCAAACAGTATACTTAAACTTAAAAAATATTCTCAATAGCCTCATCAAACCTCCAATACATTCCATGCTATTGCCTTTATTGCAGGTGGTGAGTGATGAACCTTGGTTTGCAGAACTGGTTTCAGACTTTCTTTAAACATCTTTCATAAGTGAGTGAGTGAAGTCTCTCAGTCGTGTCCGACTTTTTGCGACCCCATGGACTGTAGCCCACCAGGCTTCTCCATCCATGGAATTTTCTAGGCATGAGTACTGGAGTGGGTTGCCATTTCCTTCTCCAAGGGATCTTCCCGACCCAGGGATTAAACCCAGGACTTCCGCATTGCAGGCAGATGTTTTACCATCTGAGCCACCAGGGAATCTCCAAACATCTTTCATGGGCAACCTGAAATTTCACTGCAGTATGTGAGAGCATTTCACCCCTCAGTCTGAGACAAAAGGGAACATTTGTTACATGTTACTAGAGTCACTTTTTTCACTCTCTTCTTTTTTACGTTAACTCACTTCAGGCAGTTGTCTCCAAGGGCTAAAGCTAAGGTGTGACAAAGTTGAGTCTTCCTTCTGTAGCAGATGTACTCAGAATCCACTGAGGAAAGAAGACAGATTGACTACATTTCTCACTAACTCCTTTCTTACCGCTGTGTCTCTTGCAACATTTTCATGGAATAACATTAAGATGCCGTTCTTTCATCAATGTAATTAAAAGTCTACGTTTTAGTCCCCCTCCTATTCTTTCTGTGGTCAGTGTTGAGAAATAACATAGATGTTGGTTCCCAGGGGAAAGGAAAAGATAAAAAACAAACAAACAAACAAACAAAAAAACAAAAACAAAAAACAAAACAGATATCCACAGGATTCAAATATTATGATCTAAAAGTAAGCTTGTGAACTAATCAGCAGTTTAGTGTTTGTAATTTATCAACGTTTTTTCCATCTTCTTTTGAATCGTTTTTACATAAACTCCCTTTTCCAACTCATCACCTCATGATGAAAGGATTATTATAGATGAAAGCCTTCAAAAGTATCTCATGCAGATACAGCATGTATCCTCTGCCTCAGGAGCCTTTACAAATTTATTTAAAATCTTTAAAATATTATCAACTCCACACCTTTCACATTAGTAGCTAGCCAAAAATGAAAAACTATACACTAGAGAAAACAGCACAGAAACCAGCAGGTGTATAATAGATCAAAAATCTATTTTCTCCTTTAAATGAAGTGATTGTTCTGTGAAGACCTCTATTAAACTTGGCATAAAGAAGATATCCATGAAAATCATTCTCTTCTCTAAAATATTTTCAAAAGTAGATCAGAATAAAAATCATATCCCAGTATTCCCTATTTAGAGTGCACATTGAGCTAGGGGCCTAGACTTCGTTAAAGTATTGCTCATGGCATCTTTGGAGATTGGATAAATTTCTAAAGCTTTAATTTAGGCTTTTAGGTTGTAATACTTCCAAAAGAGCAAGTGTTATTCTAGGATTATTACAGAGTTTGAAATAGGGTTAACTGCAGAAGTGTTTATTAGATTTATTTTCTTCTCAAGAGGTATTTTCACAGTAATCTAGTTAATGGTACACTAGCAGATTAAAAAAAAAATGATGTACATCCACAGAGAAAACCTGATAATAAATATCATAAAAATAGAAACTCACTTTTAGATAAGCACTTTATAATTTAGAAAGCATTTTCACATTTTTAATCTTCCATTCTCAAAGTTAGTTTTCAGAGCTCATATTATTATCCTCACTTTACAGACAAAAAGAATACAGTTCAAAGAAGGTAAGATTTGCCCAATATCACACACCTACTTAATGACACAGCTGGAACTTCAACCCAGATTTCTAACTCTTTTGGTACCATTTCAAAGACTCTTTTGCTGCAGTAATAGTTGCCTTAGGTACAATTCTTCTTAACTGGTTAGGAAAGAAGCTAAACAAAAATAATACATCTATTCAACAATGAAATAATCAATTGGCTGCAACATACAGATAAAAAAGATATATGTGTCATTGTAAAAATTTTTGAAAACTTTGAAATGGGCAAAAACAATGTATGTCCTTTTAACAGAAAGCAGAACATTCTCTAGCAAATCCTTCTAAGTTTCTAATTTTATATATATCTGAACCATCTTCAGGATTGGACCTGACAGTTCTGTAAGATGTAGAAAACTTAGAGGAATGAAAATAATTCTTGCCTATAGAGATCCAATTTGGCCCTTAGAGATTATTTCCACCCTGTGGATATTCATCAGTTCTGTACCTATTGGAAAATTCATTTTCATATTTCAATGGCTTATATGTATATCTGTATTTTGGAGTCATCTTTGGATCTACAGTCCTCCGCTCTACCAGCTTAGCTATTAAAGGGTGCATGGAGTCACCTTTGAATCAGTTTTAACTTTAACTGGTTCCCTCATTAACGGAGTTAAATAAAAACATTTGATACATGTTCATTTTTCATTTGTAGGAGAGTCATAAATTTACTTTTGAAAATGTTCTTATCAAATGAAACTAAATGTGTCTTATAAGAAATTACCATACAATAAGGATTGAAATACAGGTAAAGTAGTAAATGACAAATAATACAAATTTGTGAACAAAGTGATTTACAAACATAAATAAACAGTACTGTAGGGTTGAGGAATAATGGTTTATCTCCAACTTGAAAATGAAAAGAGAAAAACAAGAAAAGTTAAAGAAACATAACAGTGAACCATGTTTAAATGTAAATCGGACAATTAATAAAGATAAAGCAAGTAGTCTGTTTTGGGATAATGAATCATCATTCTTTGCATGCATGATCAGTTGTGCCTGACTCCTTGCAACCCCATGAACTATAGCCCACCAGGCTCCTCTGTCCATGGAATTTTACAAGCAAGGATACTGGAATGGGTTGCCTTTCCTATTCCAGGGTATCTTCAAGATCCAGGGATCAAACCTTTGTCTCTTGCATTGGCAGGCGATTCTTTACCACTGTGCCACTGGGAAGCTATCATCATTCTTTAGCATCATGATAAACTGAAACAAATGGTTTTTATCCTACATAGACTGCAATTTGGCCACCTCATGCGAAGAGTTGACTCATTGGAAAAGACTCTGATGCTGGGAGGGATTGGGGGCAGGAGGAGAAGGGGACGACCGAGGATGAGATGGCTGGATGGCATCACGAACTCAATGGACGTGAGTCTGAGTGAACTCTGGGAGTTGGTGATGGACAGGGAGGCCTGGTGTGCTGCGATTCACAGGGTCGCAAAGAGTCAGACAAGACTGAGTGACTGAACTGAACTGAGGTTGCAATATGATAGGCAAATGAAGTGGGAAATTGCACTAAGATTTGGTTGATTCAATCTTTTTGGCCTAACTGGATATATATCCCGCCTCTCAGTTCAGTTCAGTTCAGTCGCGCAGTCGTGTCCGACTCTTTGCGACCCCATGAATCGCAGTACGCCAGGCCTCCCTGTCCATCACCAGCTCCTGGAGTTCACTCAGACTCACGTCCATTGAGTCCATGAGCCATCCAGCCATCTCATCCTCGGTCGTCCCCTTCTCCTCCTGCCCCAATCCCTCCCAGCATCAGGGTCTTTTCCAATGAGTCAACTCTTCGCAAGAGGTGGCCAAAGTACTGGAGCTTCAGTTTTAGCATCACTCCTTCCAAAGAAATCCCAGGGTTGATCTCCCTCAGAATGGACTGGTTGGATCTCCTTGCAGTCCAAGGGACTCTCAAGAGTCTTCTCCAACACCACAGTTCAAAAGCATCAATTCTTCAGCGCTCAGCCTTCCTCACAGTCCAACTCTCACATCCATACATGACCACAGGAAAAACCATAGCTTCTTTTCTCAATTTTTTCAGCTGAATTTCATATTTGTAAAGACTACATATTAATTAAGAGTATTATTTTTCTAATTCATATCAGTAGTTATTTCAATACTAAACAAAGATTACTGTCAAGAAAATCCATTTCATAGATATTTGATGAATTTAAAGAATACTTGAGCTCATGCTGGTGCTTTCTTCTGAAGTATTCTCCCCTTCAGAAATTCCATTTATTTGAGGGTCTTATTGCAAAGACCCTCAAAATTTTCTCCTACTTGAAACTTCTGTCTGAATCAGACAACCACTTTTTCTATTTCTCTTATACCATTTCACATCTCTCTATAGCATTGGTTTCATTTTGCCTTGTAGTGTGTAGCTATTGGTAGTTTAGATCATCACATTCTCCCCTCCTAGAATCTTGTCTCCTTGAGGTCAAGACCTTGATTTATAATATATCTGTATAACTCTCAAATGCTTGCCATGATGCTGATACAGATATCTGTTGGATAAGTTCATAAAAAATAGTTCACTTGGCACTGAAAATGCTTGAGACCAAAATATGTATTTTGAACATAAAGAAAAATAATTTTTCTAAATAATGTGTTTTCATGAGACAATAATCTTTAATTAATTCAGAAGTAATTTTGAAATTTACTTTTTTAGTACAAAAATTTATCTGAGCCACTGGTAAGGCAGTCTGTACCAAAGTTATATAAATATGGAAATTTATGGGAGCTATAAATGAACATACCTCTATCCACAACATTAACAAATAGTGAATAAGAAAATGATGTCACAGAAGGAAGGACAACAGGGAACTTTATAGTCATAGACATTGCTTTGTAGCAGCATTGTGATTTACTAAGCTTTGCTCTTATCAATAATATCCTCTATAGTATGCATGTGAGTGCATAATATTCCAAACTAAACAAATGTGACTATGGCAGAGCTTTTTATATATTCCAGGAAGTTGATAGATTTTCTTATCATCTATGGGTCTGTAAATTATCATTCTGATGATAAATAAAAATTTCTTCATAGATAATTATTTTCAGACATTGTCAAATGACACAACATGACAGCTCTGTTAGTGATTCTTAAGACCAAATAAATAATTTGGGCAAAAATGTCCTTGTATATGGGGCATCCCAGGTGGCATAATGGTAAAGAATCAGCCTGCTAATGCAGGAGATGCAAGAGATGTTGTTTCGATTCCTGGGCTGGAGAGATCCCCTGGAGTAGGAAATGGCAACCCATTCCAGTATTCTTACCTAGAAAATTTTATAGACCAAGGAGTCTGACAGGCTATAGCTATGGAATTGCAAAGTGTTGGACATTATTGAACACACACACCCACACACATTCTAGCATGTGACATACAAAGGAATCATCCAGTGAATATGTGAGGCGGGGTAGCACCTGGAAGACTGTGTAGTCTGAGCGAAGCCCACAGCCATACTGGTACCAACCCAAGGAATGTAGGTGTGAGGGGGAGTGAAAATAATGGGATTGATTTCATGTCGGGTTGATTCAAAAGCTAGTGGGAATGAGGGAATGCTAGATTCACTAGTGGCTAGATTCACTAATGGCTAGAAATAGAGCCATTGCTTTGACAATTTTTAAAAGTTACTTGCTTGCCTTAAGTGATGTTATAGGTTGAATTGTGTGACCCCAAACGTTATGGTGAAGTCCTAACCCCCAATACCTGTCAATGACACTTTATATGGGAACAGAGTTATCACACTTTAATTGGGTAGGTTAAAATGGGTACTGGATTAGTACTGAATCTAATATGATTGATGTTTTTATAAAAAGAGGAAAATGTAGACAAGGACATAGAAAACAGCTGTGTGATGTTGGAGGCATGAAATTGGACTGATGCATCTACAGGTCAGTCAGAAGGGCTGGTAGGCTTCTGGGAGGATGAGGGCTAGGGAACCTCCTCTTCAAGAATCTTTAGAGGGAGCATGATTGGTGGTGCTGGTGGTAAAGAACCCATCTGCCAGTGCAGGAAATGTAAGAGACACAAGCTCCATCCCTGGGTCAGGAAGATCCTATGGAGGAGGGCATGGCAACCAACTCCAATATTCTTGCCTGTGAATCCTATGGACAGAGGATCCTAGAGGGTTACTGTCCATAGGGTTGCAAAGAGTCGGACACAACTGAATTGACTTAACGTGCAAGGTTCTGCCAACAGTTCAATTTCAGACTTCTGACCTCCAGAGCTATGAGAGAATAAATTTCCATTGTTTTAAACCATATAGTTTGTGGTACTGGTACAGTAATACTAAGAAACTAATACAAATTTTTTTTTTTTAGGTACTAAAGTAACAAAGACTATTTTAAATAGTTACTTTAATGCACTTACCTTGGTGATCATAATAATTGGATTCTATGTGGCATAATGCCATATTAATATAGAAAATAACACTGAATTCTTATGGTATGATCATCATAAAATCTGTATAAAATCCGTTTAATTGATGGTAGCAGTAATTATCATATATCAAATTAATGATCTTTAATTTCCTCCACAACCATAGAATGTTAGGCAATATTATCCTCCTTTTACAGAAGATGAATATAAGGCACAGTTGGTTAGGAATTATCACAATGAGAATAGCTACAATTCAAATCCAGGTCTATTTGATTCCATGTAGGACTGTTTCAATAAAGCCTCTAGTCGTCTAATAAAACGACACCCAAAATAAATGATTTGACTGATTTTTCAAGAAATGCAAAAAAGCAAAATGGCTGTCTGGGAAGCCCTACAAATAGCTGTGAAAAAGAGAAGTGAAAAGCAAAGGAGAAAAGGAAAGATATAAGCATCTGAATGCAGAGTTCCAAAGAATAGCAAGGAGAAATAAGAAAGTGATCACTGCAAAGAAATAGAGGAAAACAACAGAATGGAAAAGACTAGAGATCTCCTCAAGAAAATAAGAGAAACCAAGGGAACATTTCATGCAAAGATGGGCTCGATAAAGGACAGAAATGGTATGGACATAACAGAAGCAGAAGATATTAAGAAGAGGTGGCAAGAATATACAGAAGAACTGTACAAAAAAGATCTTCACGACCCAGATAATCACAATGGTGTGATCACTCACCTAGAGCCAAACATCCTGAAATGTGAAGTCAAGTGGGCCTTAGAAAGCATCACTATCAACAAAGCTAGTAGAGGTGATGGAATTCCAGTTGATGTATTTCAAATCCTGACAGATGATGCTGGGAAAGTGCTGCACTCAATATGCCAGCAAATTTGGAATACTCAGCAGTGGCCACAGGACTGGAAAAGGTCAGTTTTCATTCCAATCCCAAAGAAAGACAATGCCAAAGAATGCTCAAACTACTGCACAATTGCACTCATCTCACATGCTAGTAAAGTAATACTCAAAATTCTTCAAGCCAGGCTTCAGCAATACATGAACCATGAACTTCCAGATGTTCAAGCCAGGTTTAAAAAAGGCAAAGGAACCAGAGATCAAATTGCCAACATTTGCTGGATCATGGAAAAAGCAAGAGAGTTCCAGAAAAACATCTATTTCTGCTTTATGAACTATGCCAAAGCCTTTGACTGTGTGGATCACAATAAACTGTGGAAAATTCTGAAAGAGATGGGAATATTAGACCACCTAACTTGCCTCTTGAGAAACCTGTATACAGGTCAGGAAGCAACAGTTAGAGCTGGGCATGGAACAACAGACTGATTCCCAAAATAGGAAAAGGAGTATGTCAAGGCTGTATATTTTCACCCTGCTTATTTAACTTCTATGCAGAATACATCATAGAAATGCTGGACTGGAAGAAACACAAACTGGAATCAAGATTGCCGGGAGAAATATCAATACCCTCAGATATACAGATGACACCTCCCTTATGGCAGAAAGTGAAGAGGAACTAAAAAGCCTGTTGATGAAAATGAAAGAGGAGAGTAAAAAAGTTGGCTTAAAGCTCAACATTCGGAAAACTAAGATCATGGCATCTGGTCTCATCACTTCATGGGAAATAGTTGAGGAAATAGCGGAAGCTGTGTCAGACTATTTTTCTGGGCTACAAAATCACTGCAGATGGTGATTGCAGCCATGAAATTAAAAGACTTACTCCTTGGAAGGAAAGTTATGACCAACCTAGATAGCATATTGAAAAGCAGAGATATTACTTTGCCAACAAAAGTCCATCTAGTCAGAGCTGTGGTTTTTCCAGTGGTCATGTATGGATGTGAGAGTTGGACTGTGAAGAAGGCTGAGCACTGAAGAATTGATGCTTTTGAACTGTGGTGTTGGAGAAGACTCTTGAGAGTCCCTTGGACTGCAAGGAGATTCAACCAGTCCATCCTAAAGGAGATCATTCCTGGGTGCTCATTGGAAGGACTGATGCTGAAGCTGAAACTCCTATACTTTGGCTACCTCATGTGAAGAGTTGACTCATTGGAAAAGACCCTGATGTTGGGAGGGATTGGGGGCAGGAGGAGAAGGGAACGACAGAGGATGAGATGGCTGGATAACATCATCGATTTGAAGGACATGAATTTGAGTGAATTCCGGGAGTTGGTGATGGACAGGGAGGCCTGGTGTTCTGTGATTCATGGGGTCACAAAGAGTCAGACACAACTGAATGACTGAACTGAACTGACTGATATATTTGAACATGAAAAAGTTTCATCCTTTAACAAACCAGTGAAAAGTAACTTGCTCAAACATCACAAGCATGTATCTGAATTCTTTTATTCCATCAATCAGTGTTACACAATTAGCAGAAAACATAGTACTTCTTCTCTTACCCACTACTTCTCCATTCCTTTTTTTTCCGGGATGGCATATCATATTGATTAAAATGAGAATGAGCTTTGATGTGTTATAGTCCCTATGACTGTGGTGGTTTCCTTGCACCTTCAGCGCCCCAGTTTCTTCATTATAGAATGAGGATCATAATACTTACTTTGTAGCATTGCTATACAGATCAGCTGCTTAACATAATAGCAGGGACATACACTAAGTTACTATTTCAATTATGCCTTCAATAGTATACTTAGAACTAAGAAAATGTGTTGATTATATGAAATTGACCACAAATGTATTGTTATATAATTTTAACCATTAGCTCCCTAGTTTCTATCATCAAAAGAAATTTTAAAAAGATGCAGAAATCAAAGAAGGCATTTTCTTTTCTATATTATTTAAAGAATCTCTTCCTTTCAAAATACAAAATAATAGTTTTGAAAAGCTAATCTTTACAATAAGAAAGAATTGGTAAAGTTTCAACTTATGTATAGAAAAAATAGGACTATATAAGGAGATTTAGTGTCAAGCTGCTTCCAAATTTTCTCTGATAAAACATAATAGTTACATATTTCCCATCTGAACTATTTTTGCATTACAATGGGAGCCAAATTGTGAAAATAAAAAGTATTTACTTGGATTTTTTGTGTTGCAGATGTAGTCTATCCAAATGATTGAATACACCTCCAACAATTGGAAAATAAAATGATGATGGTATTAAAGGTGACCCGATATTTACCTTTTATTTAAAAATGATATCTACCAACAAATTAGTTCTGAAACTTTTTGTCATCATTAGGATTAATGATAGTGAAACAGGAAAGTGTATGATTGAGAGTGTGGGCTCTGGAATCAGAGTTTGGGATTATTAGCCCATCTCCACTGCTCATCCCTCATGAGAATTTCGGCCAGCCATGTGGCCATGCATTCCTGTTTCCTCATGTACAAAGCATAAATATGAATATTACTAATCTCATAGAGTAACCAAAATTATTATATGGATGCATGTAAAATGTTTTAAGACAATGCCTAATACATAGATAATTGTTAGTACTCAGTCATATCCGACTCTTTGTGACCCCATGGAGAGTGGCCCACCAGGCTCCTCTGTCCATGGGATTTTCCAAACAAGAAAACTGAAGTGAGTTGCTGTTCCCTTCTTGAAGGAATCTTTCTGACCCAGGGATGGAACCTGGGTCTCTTTCCTGCAATGCATCCAGATTCTTTACCATCTGAGCCACCAGGAAAGCCCTAAGCTTTCATTTAATGTTCATAATTCTTATTAAAACTAAGAATATAAAAATTAAGTTAAAAAAAGTAAATTTTAAACAAACAAATAAACCTTGCAGTGTATCATATGCAGAAATAATATCTAAAAGATATTATAAAATAAATAATTAAAATAGCTATGTGTGTTAAACACTTATCCTGAGCCAGTCTCTAAATGATTATATTTCATGGATATATTATTCCAAAAACATTATTAACAGCTTAATTTTACAGACAGTGGAACCAAGGTATATGTGGAGGAGCTGTCTATTGCTTGCATAATCTAGCAACTGGGAAAGCCAGGATTACTTTTCTTGTCCCTCACCTGTGGACCAAATATGGAGAGGGGCCCACAGGATGCCAGAGGAGGCAATGGCACCCCACTCCAGTACTCTTGCCTGGAAAACTCCATGGACGGGGGAGCCTGGTAGGCTGCAGTCCATGGGGTCGCTAAGAGTCAGACACGACTGAGCAACTTCACTTTCACTTTCCACTTCCACGCATTGGAAAAGGAAATGGCAACCCACTCCAGTGTTCTTGACTGGAGAATCACAGGGATGGGGGAGCCTGGTGAGCCGCTGTCTATGGGGTCTCATAAAGTCGGACAAGACTGAAGCAACTTAGCAGCAGCAGCCACAAAATGCAACAACTTTCTGTCAGGCCTCTCCTCTGCCTTCAGTAGCACATAAGATTTTTTCACTTTGAGAGCGGTTCTACTATTCTTTTGTTTTGCTAAAAAAAGGGATTGCCAGTCTCCTGAATCTAATGCCTGATAATCTGAGGTGGAACTGTTGCAATAACAGAATAAAGTGCACAATGAATGCAATGAGCTTGAATCATCCTGAAACCCACCACCCACTGGTCTGTGGAAAAACCAGGTCATGGTGCCAAAAAGGTTGTGACTGCTCTAAAAGAAGAGCCTGAAGTAGTGACTTCAGTGAAATCACTTGTGAAAGTGACTTATTGAGGGAGTACTTCTAGGAGAAAAGGAGAGAGAGAAGCAAGGTAGGGCAAGCAAAGAAAGTTAAGCAAGGATGTGGTGTGAGCTGGCAACCAGCTTCATCCTGGAGGATCAGTTGTTGGTCCTGATTGTGGCAAGGGGGCCAGTGCTTGCTACCTTGTGTCAGCTTGGCAGTAGCCTCTGACAGCCCTATGAGCTGGAGATCAGGGGGCACATGAATTTCTGAGCAATGGAGCTTCCATTCCTCCAAAGCCAATATGCTGTCTGAGGGGCATCTGTGAGCCCTTAGAGACCACCACTCTCAGCATCTGGGGAAACAGTGCACCAGAAAGGGAGAAGCATATAGTATTGTCATCTGCTTCTTGTTGCAAGGTCTTTTTTCTTCATGGAGATGCAGCCTCTCCTTTAAATAGGTCTATATCTGAACTCAGGATCAATTCTAGAAATTAGGCAAAGGATTTTAATCCTATATTGAGCATTCTGCCTGTCATCATTTATACGTACAGATATATCTCCTACTTTTTGAACGTAGCATTATGCCAGTTCACTTTTACAAAAGAACCCCATTAGTACCTACTTTCACTACCGGAAAGAAATCTAAAGAGGATTTTCACATTTATGAAAAAAAGTAAAATGCAAAAACAGCACTCAGTGTTTGTTTTGCAGGGAGATTTTATAGAGGCAGTGCACCCTGAGTAGCAGGAGTGGTACCATCAATCCCCTTCCCTGAGACTATACTCGGCATCTCAGCACCAAGCTGTCACAGCTTTGAACTGCATGAGCATTTGTGCTTTATCTCAGTTTATTTCGTGTATTCGTTAGCAAGATGTGCCCTAAGGTTATTGCTTCTTCACTATATGCCATTTAGCTTAGGGAAGGTTTCCATGGAACTCTCTACTTTCAGATAGTGGGTAGAACCTGTTTGTATTCAGTTCATTTGCTGGCAGCCATCTATTTTGACCTGAGGATGTAATGTTCCACTTGTATTTCCACAGATCACGGCAAGCCAGGTGCCCCTGGCTGCTAGCCTGACCTTGCCGCTCATGTTAGTGATTATATCCCCATTTCTGCTGGCACTGAAGCGTCACCACATGGCTTTTGCTGTATGGGATTCCTATCATCCTACTGATACAAGGCAGCATGTCCTCTTCAGCCCTGAGAAGAAAGGGTGACCACTGTTGAGTTCTCAGTGATGTTGGTGTCCTCCTTATAAACACATATCTTTTCATCTTTAGAAATCACCATCTTGTGGGTTTTCAATCTTTATAGTGGACCCAATCTAGTATGCCCAAATCTTGGAGGTTTTTTTTTTTTTTTTAAATCCTTTATTCTAATCTGTTACAGAGTTCTAGCTTCCTTATTTCAATTAGTGTGGTCCATTTAATTTTCCAAAAATTGAAGGGTCAACCAATAGTGTATTTGGAACACTTTCCAAACCCCTTGCAGGAAGTTAAATCTTGTGTCATGGGAAAATATTCGCATATAAAAAAACTCCATTTTTCAGTCTCTGTCTGCTCTCTTTGTTCCAGACCTCTCAGAATACATTTCTGGCATATTTCCTTTTTCCTGCTGATACATGTGAGTCTTGCAGCTCATTTGGCATATAATCCATCTCCTCCTGTAGAAGGCCAAGCTCTTTCACAGTCAGGCCTTGCTTAATGCTGACCTGATTAGCATGGCTCAATACTAGGTACAATAAATAGGGGTCAGCTTCCCTACAGTGATTTTTGCATTTTAATAAATGCTATTTACTTAAATGATCATTTTTACCCAGTATTTGTCTGACTGGAAAATGGCTTCACTTGAAAATGTGGCACATTATTCTCTAATTATGCATGATGAAGAAGGTAGGTAGGACAGATCCCAAGGAGGGCAAGTGTAGTTTTATAGGCATTTGCTTTATTTGAGGACTCTCCATAGGTGGGAAACAAGTCAGCTGATAGCGAGGTGACAAAATGAATTGAGGGTTGAAGATTCTCAAGTGCATCAGACTAGATATCCCCTCTCAAGTCTCAGGATCACTCTTTGTTATTAAGGCTCTGCCTTTGGCATTGGACTCTTGTCTGGACTAAAGTTCCACCTTCTTTACAAATCTCCAAATCTTACAATTTGGTCCTGTACCTGCTCTTCATGGTTGCCCCTCCTCTTGTTGTGAGCAATAAAGAATATCTAAATGAGCCTCCGAGGAAGCTTCCTGACCCTCATGAGACTGATTATAGTTCTAAGTCTCTAATTTTCTCTCTTCTGTACATTAATGGAACTTAGAAACAAACATCAAGTTCCACAGTTTTATTAACTACTATTTACATTATATCTATGAAGTGTTAGAATTGCTGCACCAGCCAGAGAATTATCTTCATAAACAGCCTGCTCTAAGTAATTAGTGAAAGTCTGAGCAGTCACTGTTACAGTCCCTCAGGCCCTACTAATATTTTTCTTACTTTGTTGTTGTCGTTGTTTAATCACCAAGTCATGGCCTCCTCTTTACAATCCTATGGACTGTAGCCCACCAGACTCCTCTTTCCATGGGATTCTCCAGGAAACAATACTAAGTGGGTTGCCATTTCCTCCTCCAGGAGATCTTCCCTACCCAGGGACTGAACCCTTCTCTCCTGCATTGGAAGGTGGATTCTTACCACTGAGCCACCAAGGAAGCCCCTCCTATTCCTGTCTTATTGGGAGCTTATTGCCTCCCTGCTAGCAAATGACTCACCTTCAGAACCATATCCTTGTAATCTGTTTCCAGAATACATTTTGGCATCATTTTAGGTAGGATTCCAAAAAGCAGAGCCTTAGAGCATTTTTGTTTTCAAAATGATATATTAAAGATATGCCCTCAGGAAGAGAGTGAGGTCCCATGCTGAGGCAGGGTGCATTACCTTTGCATCCCAGAGTCCATCTGTCATGAGACTTGCTATGGTGTAAAACTCCTCAGAGAGGCAGATCCAGTCCAAGTGAGGGCAATGCTCTGGCAGATGCAGGAGATTATGAGCCACTAGTCAACAGATGGGGGGAGATGTACTGGTCCAGTGAAGGACATCTTGGGAGCACATGGACAGCATCCTCTATGCCATTTCTGAGACAGAATTTCAAGCCGTGCTTGCAAAGCATAATGCCATCTACTAATGTGGGGCCTTTTCCTCCATTTGTATGCCACCTACTTTGCTCTGCTTATCACCTATCCCTCTCTCTGTATTTTACTCTGCATTTTCCCATACAGTCAATTCAATTATAAGCTACTACTACTACTAAGTCGCTTCAGTCGTGTCCGACTCTATGCGACCCCATAGATGACAGCCCACCAGGCTCCCCATCCCTGGGATTCTCCAGGCAAGAACACTGGAGTGGGTTGCCATTTCCTCCTCCAATGCAAGAAAGTGGAAAGTGAAAGAGAAATCACTCAGTTGTGTCCGGCTCTTAGCGACCCCATGGACTACAGCCCGCCAGACTCCTCCATCCATGGGATTTCCCAGGCAAGAGTACTGGAGTGGGGTGCCATTGCCTTCTCCCAATTATAAGCTACTGTAGTGCAAAATATTACATATTTATTTTTAAATTTAAGAACTTAAATTACCTATCTAAGGAAATTTTCAGCTTCAGATATAGATATTGACCCTCCACCCCTCAAATTTCTCCTTATTTGGCTGTCAGGGGCATGGCTGAAGCCAGCCTTCCTGCTCTCAGCCTATACCACCAAAACTGTGTTCATGTATGAGTTCTTAGTCAATGCTTTCCATTTTGAGTAGGCTTTCTGAGGACTAAAATTAAATAAAAAATCGCAAAAGGATCCCTTGCTAGATTACCAGTATGAATTAACTTAATCCTTCATTCCTAAATGTAAAATTTCCATTTATAATTTGAAGAAAGCCAAGAGTACATTAGCAAGAGCATTGGAAAAAGCAAAGGCCTATTGCAACAATAGTGAAAGCAGGCAAGGTGAAAGACCTGCCCAGACAGATTGCAGAAGACATGCAGATTTTCAGAAGGCATTAATAGTTTAAAGTAAGCAGTATAAAGGGGAATTTATGCTTCAACAGTGATCGCAGAACTTCATCTTTTGAACATACAACAGCAACAAAGAACTAGTTATGAAGGCTAATACATCAATTTCATAGTCTTCCATCATCAAGGCAATACTTTTGTATAGTGATGTCCATCCTTACCTCTGGAAATGGACATACCAGGAAAGGAAGCTGGGGACTGGAGAAAGAAGACAAATTTCCCTGTTAATCCTGGTAACTGAGGGCGATAATATATTTTGAGAAACTACATATTTTTTCCTCTTAAATTGGAAACAACTCTGTTACATACATGTGTTAAGATTGAAAACAAACCAATAACTTGTTAAATTAGTAAATCTGAGGGAGAGAAAATACAAACTACTGTGTGAATTTGATCTGTGAAATTCTGGTAACAAAATGTATCAGCTCAAATGTCCAAAGGTTAATGCAAAGAAATCCTATAATATTTTAGAAGATTACAGTATAAAACTACATTGCAACTGCTTTCAAATAACACGTTAGAAATATGATTTTCTGTTCTTAAAGTATGTGATCGGACTATTAACACCTATGCATGGAGAAAATTCTTTTCCAAGGAACCACACAGAAATCATCAGTAAAGTGTTTCACATTATGTGATTATATTTTTCTAACTTAATAGGCTCTAAGTAAAGGTAGTGAAAATGTTTCAGTAGTCCCCACATCTAAATTTAGGCCACACTGGATTTCAAATTAGGCTACATATCAGTGAATGCCTCTGTAGAAATATTATATCAAAAGATCATAATTAGCTTTGTAATTTACATTTTTATTTTCAGCCAAGAAGTTCCCCATACACATTTCCTCATTCTAAAACTTCTTTCCTTTATATTACATCTTTTGAAATCTTTGCTTTTTTTTTTTTCTTTAAAATTCTGCTCAAGCTTCATTTTCTTTATAAAACTGTCTGTGCTCCATCATCTCACTCTCAAGTAGGATTGACTTAGACTTCTATCAATGCGTTCATTGCAGTTGTATTACCTTTATTATAGTACCTATAGAAAAACATGTTGCAAAGGTCACTTACTAATTTGCAATCTATATGAGTTAGTGATCTCTTTGAGGATAGGTATCCTTTCTTATTCAATTTTACCAGTGACTTGTAAAATACCAAGTACTTTTGAGTCAGTGCTCAACAATTTTTTTTTGAATGAATGAACGTATGAATAGCTTTTGTTAGCAGTTTACAGATGAATATCTAAAACACTGTTACATGATTTCCAGAGTTCAGGTGCAGGTAGTATTCAGAAAAGCAAAGTCTTATACTGTGAGAGTACGTGTGCTATTTTATGCCTTTTTTGTTATCTCCATCTGAAAAGTCTTAAAATTCCCTTAGCATATTCTCAGATTACTTACTTGAACAAAATTTAATCACAAACCTAATGAATAACCTACTTTTGCATTCCAGTCCCCTATAATGAAAAAGATATCTTTTTGGGGTATTAGCTCTAGAAGGTCCTGTAGGTCTTCATAGAACCATTCAACTTCAGCTTCTTGAACATTACTGGCCGGGCATAGACTTGGATTACTATAATACTGAGTTGTTTGCCTTGAAAACAAACGGAGATCATTCTGTCATTTTTGATGAAGATGATGCTGTGAAAGTGCTGCACTCAATATGCCAGCAAATTTGAAAAACTCAGCAGTGGCCACAGGACTGGAAAAAGTCAGTTTTCATTCCAAACCCAAAGAAAGGCAATGCCAAAGAATGTTCAAACCACCTCACAATTACATCTCACATGCTAGCAAAGTGATGCTCAAAATCCTCGAAGCCAGGCTTCAGCAGCACATGAACTGTGAACTTCCAGATGTTCAAGCTGGATTCAGAAAAGGCAAAAACAAAACAAAACAAAACAAAAACCCAGAGCTCAAATTGCCAACATCTGTTGGATCATTGAGAAAGCAAGAGAGTGCCAGAAAAACATCTACTTCTGCTTATTGACTATGCCAAAGCCTTTGACTGTGTGGATCACAACAAACTGGAAAATTCTTCAAGAGATGGGAATATCAGACCACCTGACCTGCCTCTTGAGAAATCTGTATGCAAGTTAAGAAGCTACAGTTAGAAATGGACATGGAACAACAGACTGGTTCCAAATTGGTAAAGGTGTACAAGACTGCATATTGTAACCCTGGTTATTTAACTTATATGTAGAGTACATCATGTGAAATGCTGGGCTAGATGAAGCACAAGCTGGAATCAAGATTGCTGGAAGAAATTTCAGTAATCTCAAATATGCAGATGACACCACCCTTATGGCAGAAAGTGAAGAACTAGAGTAAAAATGTTGACTTAAAACAACATTCAGAAAACTAAGATCATGACATCTGGTCCCATCACTTCATGGGAAATAGATGGGGAAACAGTGGAAATAGTTAGAGACTTTATTTTGGGGGGCTCCAAAATCACTGCAGATGGTAACTGCAGCCATGAAATTTTAAGATACTTACTCCTGGGAGAAAAGTTATGAGCAATCTAGACAGCATATTAAAAAACAGAGACATTACTTTGCCAACAAAGGTCCATCTAGTCAAAGCTATGGTTTTTGCAGTAGTCATGTATGGATGTGAGAGCTGGACTATAAAGAAAGCTGAGTGCCAAAGAATTGATGCTTTTGAACTGTGGTGTTGGAGAAGACTCTTGAGAGTCCCTTGGACTGCAAGGAGATCCAACCAGTGCATTCTGAAGATCAGCCCTGGGTGTTCTTTGGAAAGAATGATGCTAAAGCTGAAACTCCAGTACTTTGGCCACCTCATGCGAAGAGTTGACTCATAGGAAAAGATTCTGATGCTGGGAGGGATTGGGGGCAAGAGGAGAAGGGGATGACAGAGGATGAGATGGCTGGATGGCATCACTGACTCAATGATGTGAGTTTGAGTGGATTCTGGGGGTTGGTGATGGACAGAAGGACTGGCATGCTGTTATTCATGGGGCCACAAAGAGTTAGACATGACTGACAACTGAACTGAACTGATAGAGAAAACTCTGGAGAGTCCCCTGGACTTCAAGGAGATCAAACCAGTCAATCCTAAAGAAAATCAGTCCTGAATGCCCATTGGAAGGATTGATTCTGAATTTGAAACTCCAATACTTTGGGCACCTGATGTGAAGAACTGACTCATTGGGAAAGACTCTGGTGCTGGGAAAGATTGAAGACAGGAGGAGAAGGGGATGACAAAGGATGAGACAGTTGGATGGCATCACCGACACGATGAACATGCATTTGAGTGAGCTCCAGGAGTTGGTGATGGACAGGGAGGACTGGTGTGCTGCTGTCCATGGGGTCAAAAAGAATTGGACACAAATAAGGGACTAGTGTGAACTGAATGAATACCCACCATGACTTCTGATAACTGCTGGAAGAAATAAAGGAAATGGCCAAATATATTGTCTTCCATATAATTTAAATTGTTTCAATAGGCTCTAAGCTAAAATTAATAAGAATGATACTTCCTGAAGCAGGCACCATCCGTGCCAACTTAACCTTCCCTCACCTTTCAACCAGAAATGTTGTTAGGAAAATGAGTCAATTAGAAAATTTCAATTGGTAAGTGTTTGTATCATGTTTACAGACCTTTGATATAATGGTCAATAATATTTTTTCAAAATTTCACTGATTTCAAATTTCACAGATCTTGCATCTATCTTTCTCACTAACCTGAAAGTCTGCAGTATCTGAACATGATTTTTCAAGGATGTTGTATAGATCCATCTTTATGAGGCATCACCTGTATGGTTAAGTCAACTTTTTATCAAGTTGGGAAGCTTATTAGCATCTAGGGAATAAAAGATAGGCTTTTCAAAAGGTTCAACTCTACAACAGTGCAGTCAATTGTAGCTGGTATGTTTTTGTTACTCTGTAACTGTCAACTCACTTAATTCTTCAAATGAGAAAAGTCTGTTCCTAAACCCATAATATAAAAATTAGATGCCTCGAAATTTTTATTTCTATTTTAAAGGTACAACTTATCATCCAAATATATTTGTTATAAATATTTTCTTAGCAATTTACTTGTCACAAATGTCTATTGTACTGACAAACTGCAGGAAATAGTGTATGTTTATTCTCATATACTTATGAATTTGTAAAGAGATGCAGTGACAATAAAGGCAAAAAATATTATGACTTGCAAACCTCCAGATGGTGAGATTTGTTGTGTTATAATCCACATTCCAAGGTCTGAAGTAAATCCAAACTTTAGAAAGAGAAATACATTATAATTTTATCACAGCATGAACACATAACTGACTTGGAATTAGCCAACCATTGAAAGATTTATAGAAAACTGTTGCTTTCATGTGTGTGTAACAGTTGGGAAAGTGAGTTGGGAAGATAAGTCAGTATGAGATTTTTTAAATGTAATACACCTTAAAAGAGATGGAAAGAAATTTTAGAAATAGAAAAGTTTGAATGTATATTGCCTTACATAGTTGTGAGAGGTGAGATAAACACAGTACATATTCATATCTCATTTCAAAATCTGATATTTCTTAAAATTATCATATTATCTCAGGATGGTCAGCCTTTGCCATTATATGAAAGTCACGATTATGTCAATCATAATATCATAGAAAATGTTCAAAGCAATCTGTATGTCCCCAACATTCATTTTTTCATGCATTCATTAGTTCATGCAGCATATATTTATTACTGACTATTTCTCTCTATTTTTTGGCAAGTCTTTTTGAGTGTCCCTGATGACTCAGACAGTAAACAATGTGCTTGCAATGTGGGAGACTCGAGTTCGATCCCTGGGTCAGGAAGATCTCCTGGAGAATGGAATGGCCATTCCAGTGTTCTTGCCTGGAGAATTCCATAGACAGAGGAGCCTGGCAGGTTACAGTCTATATGGGAGCACAAAGAATCGGACATGACTCAGTGACTAACACTTTCACTGTTTTCATTTTGTGCAAGTCACTGTGATAGGGATTTATCCTCACTTTGAAAAACTTTATTGAAGCTAATATTCTGAAAATTCTTTTCTCTCTCTCTATTATTTTTTAAATATTTTTAGTTTATGGCTACAAATGGCCCATGGCAAAGAATGACAAATGAAACATTGTCTATATCAAGTATCATCAATCAGCCTTTAATTTGCTTAATGTTTACTCAGAATAACATGTTTATGAAATTTATCTTTAAAAGGCCTGGAAATAATTTGTATTCATATCCTCAGTAATCAAAATAATACCTGCCATTTTGATATCTTAAATCTCAGATTCTTAAACTTAAATAAAATCAGATGTGCCATATTCGCAAATGTAACATATCTCACACATACTTTAACTTTAATACCTTCTAACATTTAAATGTCTTTTCTGTGTTATGTTGGCATAAAGAAAAACAAATAGATCAATAAAACAGAATAGACCAGTCAGAAGTAGACTCACATCTATAGATAATATGTTATTTATTTATTTATAAAGTTGAAAGCAGTCCAAAGGGGAAATTGACATACTTGGGGAAGACAAAACACAAACCTGAATAACTCAATATCTATATGGAAAAAAAAGTGCACTTTTATTTATTAAAAGAACAAATGTCTTATGGTATGTTGCTTCTGAGTCAAGAGGTAACGTGGACAACAATATGGTATTTCTGTAAAGAATTTTGAACCTTTCAGTTTCATTAGAAAATCAAATTCTTATATACTAACAACACTACTCATTCCTACTTATTATTTAGCTCCTGAGTGTCAGAGACCATGTGAGACATTTTTCATTGATCATATTATTTTTCTTTGTAATACTCCATAAGATAGTGTCAGATTGCTCATAGGACCTAGTTTCTAAATAACTTGCCTACAGTCATGGGAAAATCCCCTGGAGAAGGAAATAGCAGCCAACTACAGTATTCTTGTCTGGGAAATCCCATGGACAGAGGAGCTTGGGAGGCTCTAGTCCATGGGGTTGCAAAAGAGTCGGACACGACTTGGTGATTAAACAGTCACATCAGCAAATGATTGAGCATTGATTTAACCTAGGACTATCTGAAGCAAATTTCAGTACTTTAGTTCGCTAAGAAAAATTTAATATATACAATGTACTTAAATATATCATATAACACATTAAGATATATGAAATCACAAGATGCTTTATTAATTCAAACATACATCTAAGATAGCATAAAAGTCATGGAACTAGCTAGATAGTTTGAGCTCTAAAGGTGCCATTCCCCATTAATGCCAGATTAAGTAAACAAGTTTACTGATATCTGAGAATGAAAAGTCTCAACAGCAAAGATTCTTTTTTCCCAATAAAAGGAGAAATATTAAACTTATTGGAACAGAAAGCATTTCATTTCAAAACAAGTTAAAATAATTCTACAATATACATGCCTCAGTTTACTCAATTTAGTTGAAAAATTTGGGTCAGTTTTTATTTAATCAGTTCAAAATAGTCATTTTAGAGCATATTCTGTTTTGGGGGAAAAAGATGATGAAAACTTTTGTCAGAAAGATGAGTGCATTAGCAATGGAATAATAAAATAAAAATTCAAGGGAATAATCACTCATAGAAAGAAAAAATGGTCACTTGGGCTCCCAGACTCTCTCGACCTAAGTGATTGATCTAAAAGCTACTTATTTTCAGAAATAGCAGCAGAAAGTAAGATGAAAGAGCAGTTACTCTGAGTCTGCATGAGTCAGAGAAGAAAGATATGAGATGGCACTGATTGCTTGAAGCTTAGAGATCATAAATGCAGAGGAATAAGCTTGAAGTTTTGAACAAGTTTCAAAATTATTTTGTGTTCTAAATTAAAGAAAGACTTAAAATTACAGTCCTGCCTGTCTAACACAGTTTTTCAACCTAGGCAGTAGTAACATTTTGGTCTGGATAATTTACTATGGAGAGCTACCCTGTATATTGTGGGAATTTTAGCAGCATTCCTGGTATCTACAGATTAGATGTCAATGGCACCCTGTGACAACCAAAACTGAAAGCACTGTTAATGTCTTCTGGTGAGAAAAATCATCCTCAGTTTAGAACCACTTATCTAATATGCTGGTTTGCCTTTCTAAAACACAAAGTGTTTAGAACTAAATCTATACACTATTTAAAAGAACACTTAAATTTCTCTCCCTTCTCTGGTGAGAAGTTGAGTTTTCTTTGCCTGATGATACTAATGTTGCTGGATGTGAGCTGTAGAACTTGCCACATTCATATGCTAAGAATTTATATTTATCAGATAATGAAAGTACTGCATTAATTGTATATAGTCATCACTAGAGCCACATTAACTATCTAAATTAAAATGACTTTTTATTAAAATGATGATACAAATGATGATATATTTTCTTGAAATGAATATTAATATGTTAGCCCTACACTTGAAATTAAAGATGAGACATGAACCTTCATATAAAAAAAGGTACTTCTCTGGTGGTCCAGTGGTTAAGACTTCATGCTTCCACTGCACAGGTTAGGTCCTTGGTCAAGAAACTAAGATCTCATATGCTGTGTGGAAGGACCAGAAAAAATTTATTTACTGTCATCCAAGTAAATTTAGTATGTGATACTGAAATTAAAGACTGTAGGCCTGGAGACTGGCTGATGCATTCAAGGGGGGATGACTACTGCAGTTTGTTCATTGATGTAGTTTAGTTGTTAAGTCATGTCTGACTCTCTTGGGGCCCCATAGACATGCATTGGAGAAGGAAATGGCAACCCACTCCAGTATTCTTGCCTGGAGAATCCCAGGGACTGGGGAGCCTGGTAGGCTGCCATCTATGGGGTTGCACAGAGTCGGACACGACTGAAGAGACTTAGCAGCAGCAGCAGCAGCAGCAGCAGCAGACTATGGCCCACCAAGCTCCACTGTCCATGGGATTTCCCAGGCAAGAATACTGCAGTGGGTTGCCATTTCCTTCTCCAGGGAATCTTCCTCATCCAGAACTGAACTCGCATCTCCAAGGCAGATTCTTTACCACTGAGCTACCTGGGAAGCCCCATTGATCTGGTTAGCCAATACCTATTTAATGTTACTTTGTGTAATGCATTGTTTCTGAGAAAACAAAAGATCCACTAGCCAAAATCTCTCATGGAGTTTATGTCCTAGTTGAGGGAGAAATAATGAACTATAAACAAATTTAGAACAATATAATGTTAAATAGATAAGCTATTTGTAGGAAATAAAGCATATCGAGGACTAGAGAATTTTATGTGGGATGATCAAAGAAATCCTCTCTTCATAGATGATTCTATAAACAGAACTCTGAATACAATAAGGGAATGGGGTTCATGGAGAACTGGGAGAATTCTAAGCAAAGAAGAAATACAGTGCAAAATTTGGAGTCAGAATCAACCTAGCTTATTGAAAAATCATCAGGAAAACTAGTGAGACCAAATTAAGGAAGTAAACCAGAAACTTACATGAGTGGAGAGGTTGGAGAGATCATGCAGGGTCAAAGTGAGGTTAAAACTTGCTTTTCTGTGGAATAAAAAAGAAGACACACCAGAATCTGAGCAAAAGAGTGTGTGATCTGATTTACATTTATAAATGATCAGGCTACCTGCTTTGTAGAAAAGTGTCTGTAAAATAAAAGGAGTTGAAAGAATGAGAATTATTAGGAAGGCACTGAAATTTCATAGTCCAGGGACAATGAGATGGTTTGGATAGGGACAGAAGAACTGGGGCAGATGAGAAATAAGAGATTCAGGAAATATTGTTCCAGAAAGATGGAGCAAACAGAAACTGCTGAAGAACTAAATGCATGATATGCTTGAAAGTATTCAAGGGCAACATAAAAGGATTTGGGTTTGAATGACAATGTGAAAATAAGTGTCATTTTCTAAAATGGGGACAACTGGAGAAGAAACAGATGTGGGTGTGGGTGTAAGAGTGAGATCAAGTGTCTTTTCAGACACATCAAGTTTGAGATGACCTTTATATATTAAACTGCTGCTGCTGCTAAGTCACTTCAGTCGTGTCCGACTCTGTGTGACTGCATAGACGGCAGCCCAACAGGCTCCCCCGTCCCTGGGATTCTCCAGGCAAGAACACTGGAGTGGATTACCATTTCCTTCTCCAAAGCATGAAAGTGAAAAGTGAAAGTGAAGTCGCTCAGTCGTGTCCGACTCTAGCGACCTCAGGACCGCAGCCTACCAGGCTCCTCCATCCATGGGATTTTTTTTCAGACACATCAAGTTTGAGATGACCTTTATATATTAAACTGCTGCTGCTGCTAAGTCACTTCAGTCGTGTCCGACTCTGTGTGACTGCATAGACGGCAGCCCAACAGGCTCCCCCGTCCCTGGGATTCTCCAGGCAAGAACACTGGAGTGGATTACCATTTCCTTCTCCAAAGCATGAAAGTGAAAAGTGAAAGTGAAGTCGCTCAGTCGTGTCCGACTCTAGCGACCTCACGGACCGCAGCCTACCAGGCTCCTCCATCCATGGGATTTTCCAGGCAAGAGTACTGGAGTGCGGTGCCATTGCCTTCTCCAATATATTAAACTAGCACTATGTTATCTACGGAAATTATCAGATAACATTTTTCCTCTTCATTACCTCTCAGTTACTTTTTAAAGTATCTTTTTTTCTCTTAATAGTAGGTTGTTTAATTAATCAGCTTTTCTACTTGTCTACAACTTATTTATTTCTTTATTTGCTAGCTTTGCCATAGAAATATGTGTCTTGATTGGTGTTTATCAGAGCTAGTGTTTTTTTTTTTGTTTTGTTTTCTTTACAACACTATCTGGGGCTTCCGTAGTGGCTCAGTGGTAAAGAATCCACCTGCCAATTCAGGAGACACAATTTCAATCCCTGGGTCAGAAAGATCCCCTGGAGAAGAAAACAACAACCCACTTCAGTATTCTTGCCTGAGAATTCCCATGGACAGAGGAGCCTGGAGGGTTGCAGTATATGGGTTGCAAAGATTTGGACACAATTTAGCGACTAAAACAATAACCACCACATTATCTAAGCTTAGGCAGCTCAAAAAAAAAAAAAAAAAAAGTCAATGAAAAAAAGCAAGACATGAGTAAATTAAATTTCAGAAGTCTGTTTTTTCCTCAGGCAACTGGTGAACATTGACAAATAATGTTTTAAAACACAAATGTTAAAGTTGAACAATACAAACTTTAAAAATTTAATTGTAAAACAGATTATATGTACAATTTGTGGGATCTCTTCTTAAAAGTATATAGTTTGATGTGGCAAGGAATAAAAATTGTTCCCTGAATGTTTAAAAATGTAGTAAATCTAAGTTTGAAGATTATTGGTATGTAAATTGACTGGGGAAGAAAAAGAGCTGTAAAAGATGGCTTCATAGTAAAAGTATCAGCTATAATTTTTTTACTGTCATTAATTGGTATTCCACATTACTACTTTTTGATATTTTGATTGAAAATTGAACCAAAATCAAAGAGCGGTCTATATTTATAAAGTTTGTCTTGGAGTATTTTACAACAGGCCATGTAAAATCTTTCTAGGGTGCAACCTTTTTAAGATGACACGTGAATTGTAAACATTATTTCAGCCAAGAAAGGTAGCATTATAATTTTTATTATCCATTTATATCACAGGAATGATAATCTTTTTTTGAGCAGATTCTGAAGACACACTAGGCAAAATAAATTGAGAGAGGAGAAAGATCAGAATAGTGGAGTATTCCTGGTTCTAATGTTTAAGTGGGAAACCTGAAGGCAGTTTAATGATTTATAAGAGAGGAGGAGAAGAGTCTATTGTTGTTTTGCTGAGTGCTCAGTGAGTTCAGTCCTGTCGCTCAGTCATGTCCGACTCCTTGAGACCCCATGAACCACAGCATGCCAGGTCTCCCTGTCCATCTCCAACTCCCAGAGTCCACCCAAACCCATGTCCATTGAGTTGGTGATGCCATCCAACTATCTCATCCTCTGTCGTCTCCTTCTCCTCCTGCCCTCAATCTTTCCCAGCATTGGGGTCTTTTCAAACGAGTCAGCTCTTCACATCAGGTGGCCAAAATATTGGAGTTTCAGCTTTAGCATCAGTCCTTCCAATGAATATTCAAGACTGATTTCCTTTAGGATAGACTGGTTGGATCTCCTTGCAGTCCAAGGGATTCTTAAGAGTCTTCTCCAACACCACAGTTCAAAAGCATCAATTCTTCAGTGCTCAGCTTTCTTTATAGTCCAATTCTCACATCCATATATGACCACTGTAAAAACCATAGCCTTGACTAGACGGACATCTGTTGACAAAGTAATGTCTCTGCTTTTTAATATGCTGTCTCAGTTCAGTTCAGTCGCTCAGTCGTGTCCGACTCTGCGACCCCATGAATCGCAGCACGCCAGGCCTCTCTGTCCATCACCAACTCCCGGAGTTCACTCAGACTCACGTCCATTGAGTCCGTGATGCCATCCAGCCATCTCATCCTCGGTCGTCCCCTTCTCCTCCTGCTCCCAATCCCTCCCAGTATCAAGGTCATTTCCAATGAGTCAACTCTTCACATGAGGTGGCCAAAGTACTGGAGCTTCAGCTTTAGCATCATTCCTTCCAAAGAAATCCCAGGGTTGATCTCCTTCAGAATGGACTGGTTGGATCTCCTTGCAGTCCAAGGGACTCTCAAGAGTCTTCTCCAACACCACAGTTCAAAAGCATCAATTCTTCAGCACTCAGCCTTCTTCACAGTCCAACTCTCACATCCATACATGACCACAGGAAAAACCATAGCCTTGACTAGATGGTCCATGAATCAAGGCAAATTGGACATGGTCAAACAAGAGATGGCAAGGGTGAATGTCGACATTCTAGGAATCAGCAAACTAAAGTGGACTGGAATGGGTGAATTTAACTCAGATGACCATTATATCTACTACTGTGGGCAGGAATCCCTCAGAAGAAATGGAGTAGCCATCATGGTCAATAAAAGAGTCTGAAATGCAGTACTTGGATGCAATCTCAAAAACAACAGAATGATCTCTGTTCGTCTCCAAGGCAAACCATTCAATATTACAGTTATCCAAGTCTATGCCCCAACAAGTAACACTGAAGAAACTGAAGATGAATGGTTTTATGAAGACCTACAAGATCTTTTAGAACTAACACCCAAAAAAGATGTCCTTTTCATTATAGGGGACTGGAATGTAAAAGTAGGAAGTCAAGAAACACCTGGAATAACAGACAAATTTGGCCTTGGAATGCGGAATGAAGCAGGGCAAAGACTAATAGAGTTTTGCCAAGAGAACACACTGGTCATAGCAAACACCCTCCTCCAACAACATAAGAGAAGACTCTACACATGAACATCACCAGATGGTCAATATGCTGTCTAGGTTGGTCATAACTTTCCTTCCAAGGAGTAAGCATCTTTTAATTTCATGGCTGCAATCACCATCTGCAGTGATTTTGGAGCCCAGAAAAATAAAATCAGCCACTGTTTCCCCATCAATTTGCTATGCTCAGTCCTCTTCAAACCTTTGCAACCCCATGGACTGTAGCCTGCTAGACTTCTCTGTCCATGGAATTTCCCTGGCAAGAATACTGGAATAAGTTGCCATTTCCTACTGCAGGGGATCTTCCCAACCCAGGGATCCAACCCGCAGTGCACTCTCACATCTCCTTCATTGGCAAGGAATTTCTTTACCAATTTCTTGTGCCACTTGGGAGGCTCCAGGAAGAGAGCAGAGATGGTTTAAGGAACAGCAATACAGGGCCCTGACTCACGTTTGATTTGGGGTCAATCCCTATTTTCTACATTGCTCTGGCTTCTTATTAAAGGAACGTTCTATATAGTGTGAAAACTCTTTTTCAGGCCCGTTACTGTCCTATGGAATTCGTTTTCATGCTCATGAAAAATAATAATAAAAAATACAAATGAAACAAAGTTTTTAATAAGTTGGACAAGTGAATTCTATCATACTTTAGGCAAGAAAAGTAAAAAATAAATTCTATTATTTCATCATGCTAAAAGAAATATTAGTGACTCCTGGGGTTCAGTAAAAGGCCTGTTTTAGCCTCTAGGTCATTTGATAATTTTAAGTGACCTGTGGAGACTGAAAATGTTTTATGCTGTTTTCTATCTCTGTGACAGCAGGAATGGACAAAGATGATTAAGAACAGCCTTTATGTATGAAAATAACCATAAATGAATATAAAAGAGCAATTTATATTCATATTTCAGGAAACAACTGACAAAAATATTCTGATTATAACATTTAAAATTATGAAAATTAGCTAAATTTACTAAATTCTTAGGTACTTGGTAAATTTTTAATTTGGCCTTTAATATTAGATTCCAAAAATAGTTTAACAGCTAAATGGTGGTTAAATAAAACTTGTAAAGTTAGAATATTTACTAAATCTTATGTTGAAGCACATTAATGAAAGATAATTTATGGAAAGTACAATAACAAATGAAATCTTTTATTCAGTATTTTTTATTTTTCTATAACTGAATTTAAATTCTAACTCTAGCTTTTAACTATCCCATAAGTTGAAAAGTACATTAATTCTTATCAGGGCAAAGTAAGCCAATCTAATTGTTTTCATTTATGTACAGAGTATTTTTCATCAAGTTTCAGATGCTTTTTGGATTTGATCTAGCTCTGGAAGGTTTAAAAGCATCTGTGGAGTTCTGGTGGTGATGTTATTGGTGGTGGTAAAGCTTCTAGTCCTTAATCATCACTATCTATTATTTAAAAAAAAAAAAAAATACCATTCTCGGTGGCCCCAGGTGTCAGCATCTCCCTCCTGGGAGTCCACTAACTCTTGCCCAGCATCTGTTTTCTGTTGGTCACATCTTTGAATTCTGATTTCTTTACCAAGACAGTGACACTATTCAAATAGGCCAACTTTTCTTCAGGCATATCGTAGTTCCTGTAGACAATAGAAATTCACGTCCCCTTCTCTCCTTTCCAAAGCATTTAAATTCAGCAGCTAAAGCATGAGTAGGAATTTTTTAGCTGTCCCATGAGAATGGCAAGGCTCCTGGAAAATTCCTTATGTCCAGTAACTTCCTATTTACCCAACTAAAACCCAGGTGTAGTGTAAGAGCCTGATAGTTAAGTTTTGGTTGTAATATTAATGCCCAACATCAAGCTTTTGATTTCAAAGATATCTATTTTGAATAAACAAGTTGCCAGCATAATGACAGAGCTACTGGCTAAACAGCTAGTTAAGAAACAAGGCCGCCCACACCAATGAAACACCCCTTTCAGAAAACTCCAGGTAAACCATATAATTGACCACTTACTTGAGTGACACTTCACCCTTATTCTTGTTCTTATGTGTTTGAATTCACCAGTGAAGAGTGAACACATGAAACCTTAGGTCCCCACCCATGACGCTAATAAAGGCAGAAACCAAAGTACATGATTTCTCTTCCTCTCTCTCCCTCTCTTCCCTCTTGCAACTCATTGTGTGACCGAGGACTGCTGTGTACTCTTCAGTACTCATGAGTAATAAACCTTGGCTTCTCACAGGTTCCTGATGGCTGTTGCCAAGGTAAGTCCAACAATCATAATAAAAAACCACAAGGGCCCAATACTGTCACTACATTGGCTCCATTCAGAGAAATTTCTGTAGGTGCCTGCTACAAGTAGTATGGGCCTAGGTGAGTGCCTAGGCTTTCCTAGCCAATAACATCACTTCCAATAGGCTGCTGCTGCTGCTAAATCTCTCTAGTCATGTCTGAGTCTGTGCGACCCTATAGGCGGCAGCCCACTAGGCTTCCCCGTCCCTGGGATTCTCCAGGCAAGAACACTGGAGTGGGTTGCCATTTCCTTCTTCAACGCATGAAAGTAAAAAGTGAAAGTGAAGTCGCTTGGTCATGACCGACTCTTCGCGACCCCATGGACTGCACCTACCCAGGCTCCTCTGTCCATGGGATTTTCCAGGCAAGAGTACTGGAGTGGGGTGCCATTGCCTTCTCTGACCAATAGGCTGAGACCAATGCAAAACACCAGATGTAACTAACTGGTCATTAGCCCCAGAGACCCTGTCCTGCTCTACCTTCTCTATGTTCTTCCATCTCCAGACACAGGAAACTGTAAGTACTCTGTGACCCTCCAAAGCTTCTAAAATCCTCATAAAAATCCTTTGGCACCAGCAAGAGATGGAGTAGTCCTTTTCTCAACTTTTCCTGTGCCAAAGTACGTTGCAAATAATAGTTGAACTTGGATTTGAGTCTCAGGATAAATTTTTATCTTTCTGAATGACAGATCCAGTTAGCTTCAGTAAACTCAATAGGCTGTCTCAGTGACTTAAAAGAACAATTTCATTATATGTCATGATTTTGTGAGTCAGAAATTCAAATAGAAAGTGGTTGGCAATTTTTCTACTCGTTGTACCAATGACTGACTGGGGTTGTTCCTTATTTTTACCTTGTAGCTGGGCTCTTGAAGAGGTTCAGAAAGACTTCACACAGATGCTAAATCTTTGGCAAGGACAATTGGAAAACTGGACTCAGCTGAGCCTCTTTCCTTTTCCACATAGACTCAAGGCCAATCCACTTGGTTTTGTCCACAGGGAAGATGGAGTTCTTACATGGAGGATATCTTTGTGTCCATGGTAGATCTTTTTTGACTCAGAAGTTATTTTGAAGGGCTTAATTTCCAAACATTTTAAAATATAATTTAAAATTATATTCTAATAAAATTTTATATCATTTAATTTTGGTTTATTTCTTGTGGGCTCCAGATATAATCTGTAGGAATTTGACATTTTCAAATTTACTAAGGTTTTCTTTATTGCCTAGCATATGATAAAAATTATAGTCAAAAATTGATTAAATGTAGTCTCTGTGTAGCTAAAAAGATCACGTGTTCTGATACTGTTCATCTCAATGTTCTATATATGCTAATTCATTATGTAGTTAATTGTAAGTTACTTATATCAAGCTGTGTTACAATTAGCAATTATGATATTTATGATATTTGCTTATTTTTTACATTTTAGTTCATTTTTGGCACTATATATATTGAATACAGGGGAGCACAAATATAAATATTGTTATATCTTCCTCTTAAGTTGACATTTTTCATTATTATGAAAACTTCTCTCAATATACTCCTTGCCTTAAAATCCTCTTTGTCTGATATTAATGTCACCACACCAAATACCTATTAAGAAGATAACAATTAAATTCTTACCTCTGTAACTTCTGGGCATCAGTCAAGAGAAGTCTTAATAACCGTAGCATGTGAAACAATTATGATTAATATTTAAACATATTTTTATTAACCTGAGAGAGTATTAGACTAGGTCTAAAAATATCTATTGAATTATTTTCCTGACTGCTAAAGGACTCTTTTTGCAGAAAATATAGCATGTATTTATATTTAAATTTATTGGTAATCACACTAATGCAAATCATTGATTCCAAATGGCTGCCTATTTTGTTTATGGGAAAGTTTGAACATTTTATTAGAACAGGAAAAAATTTGTTTTAAAATACAGATGAAAAATAGTGCCTTGTAGTTCCTAAAGAAGCTATTTGAATGTGAGGCCAAATTTTATATGCCATTTATTACTTGATTTTACTTGTTTGTTTTTGTTTCTACTTCAGCTACCCATGGTTACAGAATAGTTAAGTTTAGGAAAAAGTGACTAAGAAGATAATGTAAGTGAAGGGAGTCACTATTTCTTTGGATGTGGTATTCCTGGAGGTGACCTCAGTAGCTTGAAACTATTAGGCAGTTACAAGGTTTGATTAATAAAACATTGCTTTCACCTGAATACCCCCTACACATATTGTTACTATGTGCTTAAATATTGCTATTTAAGTATTAGCAAAATAGTATGTGCTTAAATATTACTATTGAAGCAATACAGAGAAGGCATGGCACCTCATTCCAGTATTCTTGCCTGGAAAATCCCATGGACAGAGGAACCTGGTAGGCTGCAGTCCATAGGGTCCTGAAGAGTCACACACGACTGAGGGACTTCACTTTCACTTTCATGCATTGGAGAGGAAAGAGCAACCCATTCCATGGTTCTTACGTGGAGAATCCCAGGGACGGGGGAGCCTGGTGGGCTGCCATCTATGGGGTTGCATAGAGTCGGACACCACTGAAGCGACTTAGCAGCAGCAGCAGCATAAATCCTGTTAAATAATTTATAATAACTTGTAATGGGGAAACAGTGAAAACAGTATCAGACTGTATTTTTGGGGGCTCCAAAATCACTGCAGATGGTGGCTGCAGCCATGAAATTAAAAGACGCTTACTCCTTGGAAGAAAAGTTATGACCAACCTAGATAGCATATTCAAAAGCAGAGACATTACTTTGCCGACTAAGGTCCATCTAGTGAAGGCTATGGTTTTTTCTGTGGTCATGTATGGATGTGAAGGTTGGACTGTGAAGAAAGCTGAGTGCTGAAGAATTGATGCTTTTGAACTGTGGTGTTGGAGAAGACTCTTGAGAGTCCCTTGGACTGCAAGGAGATCCAACCAGTCCATCCTGAAGGAGATCAACCCTGGATTTCTTTGGAAGGAATGATGCTGAAGCTGAAACTCCAGTACTTCGGCCACCTCATGTGAAGAGCTGACTCATTGGAAAAGACTCTAATGCTGAGAGGGATTGGGGGCAGGAGGAGAAGGGGATGACAGAGGATGAGATTGGCTGGATGGCATCATTTGGACTGCAAGGAGATCCAACCAGTCCATCCTGAAGGAGATCAACCCTGGGATTTCTTTGGAAGGAATGATGCTGAAGCTGAAACTCCAGTACTTCGGCCACCTCATGTGAAGAGCTGACTCATTGGAAAAGACTCTAATGCTGAGAGGGATTGGGGGCAGGAGGAGAAGGGGATGACAGAGGATGAGATTGGCTGGATGGCATCACTGACTCGATGGACGTGAGTCTGAGTGAACTCCGGGAGTTGGTGATGGACAGGGAGGCCTGGCGTGCTGCGATTCATGGGGTTGCAAAAAGTCGGACACGACTGAGTGACTGAAATTAACTGAACTGTAATAATCATATATTTTGTTGATCAAAAAATTCTAAGTTAAGGATTCATGATTTTTATTTTACCTTTGAAATTACTTCTTAAACTCTAAAAGGCAAATATTGCTAAAATGATTGATTCCATAAAAGTACTCCTGTCACTGCCCAATATTTTTTTTAATTAATTTTTATTTTTTTAGTTTGTTTTGCTTTACAATACTGTATTCGTTTTGCTACACATCGACATGAATCAGCCACGAGTGTACATGAACTCCCAATCCCGACCCCCACCTCCCCCCTCCCGCCCCACACCCTCTCTCTGGATTATCCCCGTGCATCAGTCCCAAGCATCCTGCATCCTGCATCAAACCTGGACTGGCGATTCGTTTCACTTATGATATCACACATGTTACACTGCCACTCTGCCAACCCATCCCACCCTCTCCCTCTCCCACAGAGTCCAAAAGGCCGTTCTATACATCTGTGTCTCTTTTGCTGTCTTGCGTACAGGTTTATCATTACCATCATTCTAAATTCCATATATATGTGTAAGTATACTGTATTGGTGTTTTTCTTTCTGGCTTACTTCACTCTGTATAATCGGCTCCAGCGTCATCCACCTCATTAGAACTGATTCAAATGTATTCTTTTTAATAGCTGAGTAATACTCCATTGTGTATATGTACCACAGCTTTCTTATCCATTCATCTGCTGATGGACATCTAGGTTGCTTCCATGTCCTGGCTATTATAAACAGTGCCGCAATGAACACTGGGGTACACGTGTCTCTTTCAATTCTGGTTCCTTGGTGTGGATGCCCAGCAGTGGGATCGCTGGATCATAAGGCATTTCTATTTGCAATTTTTTAAGGAATCTCCACACTGTTCTCCATAGTGGCTGTACTAATTTGCATTCCCACCAACAGTGTAAGAGGGTTCCCTTTTCTCCACACCCTCTCCAGCATTTATTGCTTCACTGCCCAATATTTTAAAATGTGACAACTTTATAGCTAAATCATTAGACTAAATTCATGTGAGATATCTGTATGGTAGAATTCTTTAAGTGTTTGTGAAGTATAGCTTGCCACTTATTTGTAAACATTACACAAAAACAACCATAACAAAATATGCCTATTTGATAAAAGATTTTTGGTTAAGATGCTAAAAATACTAAAGAAAGAAAAGTTAAATGTTTTGTCTGAATATAAAAAAATAACAGAAAAGTTTTGGCAATAAATTTATTGAACTTATATAAAATATGTAACACCATCAGCAACAATAATAACTAATAGTATAGAGTCTGTTTATATGCCAGGTACCTTGCTAACCTTCATATGTACATTATCTCCTTGAATACAATTGGGTATTGTAACAAATGGGTAAAATTAGTAGTGTTTTCACTAATTTTTACATGGAAACTAGGCATAAAAGTTTTTCAAAGGCCATATAGCTAGTAACCAATACATTTGGTATTGAATTTATGAAGACTATCACTAGAACCTATGTTCTCATTCACTTTGCTGATGAAACAATATAAATAGGAAATAGTGATAGTGAGAGAAGAGAAGGCATAAAGGATATAAGGCTGGTAGGCCAACTCATGGGCAAACTAAAAGGATATTGCACCTTGGGAAGAAAAATAATTGACTTAAATTTGTAATTCAAGAGCAAATAAAGTCTCAAGCAAAACTTTCAACTTCACGATATAATTAGCCTAATTTGTTTCATGAGGATTGACAATAAAAATGGTATGAGTACATTACAGTAAGAGGAATTCTTAATATAGCCTAAGTTTGTAAGCTTGATAGGAATTGTTTAGATTACCTCAGGGTTTAGAGCCAATTAAATTACAGAAGTAAAACATGATTATTAAGTCTCTTGTAATCAAAATTTTAGGGCAATTTTAAGCTGTAAACTTGATGCAGTGTTCACTCTCACTACCTGCTTGGAAGTGAAGAGGAATAAAAATGATCAATAAACTTCCTTTTTAGCAATATGCATATTTTAGTGTATCCCTCAGCAAATCCATACTGTAGAAGATGCTTTGTCTGTGTTTGTGTGTGTGTGTGTGTGTGTGTGTGTGTGTGTATGTATGTGTGTATGTTAAGTTGCTTCAGCTTCAGTTGTGTCCACCTCTTTGTGACCCCATGGACTGCAGCATGCCAGGAGCCTGCCAGGCTCCTCTGTCCATGGGATTCTCCAGGGAAGAATACTGGAGTGGATTGCCATGCCCTCCTATAAGGAATCTTCCATATCCAGGAATCAAATCCAAATTTCTTATGTATTCTGCATTGGCAGTCAGGCCCTTTACCACTAACACCACCTGGGCAGCAGAAACTGCTGTCAGAAGGTAAATAAAAGTAGGTTTACATCTGTGACTGTTGTTGTTCACTCCCTCAGTCATGTCCGACTCTTTGCAACTCCATGGACTACAGCATGCCAGGCTTCTCTGTCCTTCACCATCTCTAGGAGGCTGCTCAAACTCATGTCCATTGAGTCAGTGATGCCATCCAACCTACTTGTCCTCAGTTGTCCCCTTCTTCTCCCACCTTCAATCTTTCCCAGGATCAGGGTATTTTTGAATTAGTTGGCCCTTCACATCAGGTGGCCAAAGTATTGGAGCTTCAGCTTCAGCATCAGTCCTTTCAATCAATATTCAGGGTTGATTTCCTTTAAAATTGACTGGTTTGTTATCCTTGAGGTCCAAGGGACTCTCATAAGTCTTCTCCAGCACTCCAGCTTGAAAGTGTCAATGCTTTGGCGCTCAGTCTACTTTATGGTCCAACTCTCACATCCATACATGACTTCTGGAAAAACCATAGCTTTGACTAGATGAACCTTTGTGGGAAAGGAATGTCTCTGCTTTTTAATAAGCTGTTTAAGTTGTTTACAGCTTTTCTTCCAACAAGTAAGCATCTTTTAAATTCAGGGCTGCAGTCACCATCTGCAGTGATTTTGGAGCCCTCCAAAATAAAGCCTCTAACTATTTCCATTGTTTCCTCATCCTATTTGCCATGGAATGATGGGACCAGATGCCATGATCTTAGTTTTTTGAATGCTGAGTTTTAAGCCAACTTTTTCACTCTCCTCTTTCACTTTTTTCAAAAGGCTTTTTACTTCTTCTTCACTTTCTACCATAAAGGTGGTGTCATTTGTGTATCTGAGATTATTGATATTTATCGTGGCAATCTTGATTCCAGCTTATGCTCTATCCAGCCCAGCATTTCTCATGATGTACTCTGCATATAACTTAAATAAGCATGGTGACAATATACAACCTTGACGTACTACTTTCCAGATTTGGAACCAGTCTGCTGTTCCATGTCTGGTTCTAAGTGTTGCTTCTTGACCTGCATACAGATTTCTCAGGAGGCAGGTAAGGTGATCTGGTATTCCCATCTCTTTCAGAATTTTTCACAGTTTATTGTGATCCACACAGTGAAAGGTTTTGGCATAGTCAATAAAGTGGAAATAGATGTTTTTCTGGAACTCTCTTGCTTTTTCCATGATCCAGCGGATGTTGGCAATTTGATCTCTGGTTCCTCTGCCTTTTCTAAAACCATCTTGAACATCTGGAATTTCACAGTTGGCATACTGTTGAAGCCAGACTTGGAGAATTTTGAGCATTACTTTGCTAGCATGTGTGATGAGTCAATTGTGTGGTAGTTGGAACATTCTTTGGCATTGCCTTTCTTCAGAATTGGAATGAAAAATGACCTTTTCCAGTCCTGTGGCCACTGCTGAGTTTTCCAAATTTGTTGGCATATTGAGTATAGCACTTTCACAGCATCATCTGTTAGGATTTTGAAATAGCTCAACTGGAAATCCATCACCTCCACTAGCTTTGTTCGTAGTGATGCTTCCTAATGCCACTTGACTTCACATGCCAGAATGTCTGGCTCTAGGTAAGTGACCACACCATCATGGTTATCTAGATCATTAAGATCTTTTTTGTATAGTTTTTCTGTGTATTCTTGCCACCTCTTCTTAATATCTTCTGTTTTTGTTAGGTCTACACAATTTCTGCCTCATATTGTGCCCATCTGTGCATGAAATGTTCCCTTTGTATCTCTAAATTTCTTGAAGAGATCTCTAGTCTTTCCTGTTTTATTGTTTTCCTCTATTTCTTTACGTTGATCAGTGATGAAGTCTTTCCTATCTCTCCTCGCTATTCTCTGGAACTCTACATTCAAATAGTTATATCTTCCCTTGGAAATCCAGCTGAGCTATTTCACATCCTAAAAGATGATGCTGTTACAGTGCTGCACTCAATATGCCATCAAATTTGGAAAATTCATCAGTGGCCACTGGAGTAGAAAAGGCCAGTTTCATTCCAATTCCAAAGAAGGACAATGCCAAAAATTGTTTCAAGTACCACATTTGCAATGCTGAAACCTAAATGGCTCTGATTAGGAACAAGCCTGTGACTGTAGTGCATTTTAAGTCACTTCAGTCCTGTGTGTGACCCTATGGACTATATAGCCCACCAGGCTCCCTTGTCCATGGAATCTCCAGACAAGGATACTGGAGTGGATTGCTATGCCCTCCTCCAGGGGATCTTCCCAACCCAGAGATCAAACCCATGTCTCTACATCTCCTGCATTGGTAGGTGGGTTCTTTACCATTAGAGGGGTGGGCATAATCTTGTATAGAGTTTCCTTACTCAGAAAAACTGGCAAAGTGGCTCACAACTTATAGCCTGTCCCTTTCTGCTTTGCTGAACTTCTTGGCAACTCTTAACTCCCTCTCCTAGACCTTTCCCCATACCCAAACAAGGCTGCACATGTTCTTTCTTAGTGAATTGGTATAAAACGTACTAAGATGAATGCACTGGATTTACAGCATATTTAAGTGAGGGAGCACTACATTATCCTCTTCTTCAAATGCAACTAAGGTCCTTGCAATTCTGCATGCATTCAATCAAATATATTAGCATTCTGCAGGTAAAGAAATATCTTCTCTCTAACCTGACCTCTATTTTCAATCAATTTCAAAACTTTAAATGACCAAGGCTTGAAATAAATGATTAAATATGCATGTGACAAAATGTGTGTGGAAAGAATAAATGACAGACTCATAATGTTGCACTGAAAGTTCAAACAGAATTATCATGTTAAGAAGCATATCTCCAGTAAAGTGATAATAATCTAAGAAGGGTTTCTATTTTACACAACTTCAGGGAGCAACACAAAACACAATATAAACATTAACCATACAAGTTGTGAAATTATTTGTTCTAGCTCTGTGAAAAAGACCGCTGGTAGCTTGATAGGAATTGCATTGAATCTGATGCACGGGGATAATCCAGAGAGAAGGTGTGGGGCGGGAGGGGGGAGGTGGGGGTCGGGATTGGGAGTTCATGTATACTCGTGGCTGATTCATGTCAATGTATAGCAAAACGAATACAGTATTGTAAAGCAAAACAAACTAAAAAATAAAAATTAATTTAAAAAAAACATTAACCACTGGAATTGTGCAACATGACAGTTCATGACCTTGTTGAAAAGACTTTTCCATTAAAGGACAAAGTTCACGTTTAGGTTTTGCCATTTTTCTGAGTGGTGATATATTTTCATGATTCCAAATTACAAAAATGTGACTAATTGTTTTTTTCCCCACTTACCTCTTAGTGTTTTTAATGATTTCCTTTTACCTCCTTGTCACTTCCATTTTGCTTTCTACTCTGCCTAACCAAGTGCTATACTTTTAATGCCAGCTCATTTCAATTCCTCAATTAAATTCAAAACGAATACAGTATTGTAAAGCAAAACAAACTAAAAAATAAAAATTAATTTAAAAAAAACATTAACCACTGGAATTGTGCAACATGACAGTTCATGACCTTGTTGAAAAGACTTTTCCATTAAAGGACAAAGTTCACGTTTAGGTTTTGCCATTTTTCTGAGTGGTGATATATTTTCATGATTCCAAATTACAAAAATGTGACTAATTGTTTTTTTCCCCACTTACCTCTTAGTGTTTTTAATGATTTCCTTTTACCTCCTTGTCACTTCCATTTTGCTTTCTACTCTGCCTAACCAAGTGCTATACTTTTAATGCCAGCTCATTTCAATTCCTCAATTAAATTCTCTGATAATTCGATACAGTGTTAATCTTATATGATCCTTGTAAATTTCAGAGTTGAGTTTTAATAATGGGAATTTTTGTCCCAAGTAGTAATTAGATTACCATTCAATATTATTGGTATTTAGATATTATCATATATCTGTTATCTATCATGCTTGGACTAAGTTGTTGATACATGTGTGCAGACCGAATTTCAGCCTGAACTTTTCCCCAAACTGTGTCCTTGTGTTGGAGTTAATCATTAAAAGTCAGTTTTCCTACCCAGTATGCCAGATTATAGGGGGAATTAGAGCTCAAACCTTAACAATAATTAACTTTGCTGAATTTCCATTGCTCTACACAGTGGCATTATTTTCCAAAACAGTAAGCAATTCTTGGTAACCTTCCAAATAAACTACTCTTGCCTTGATTTATACAGCAATTACCTACCTGGAAAAATTAGTAAATCTTAATAGCATTCCAAAAAAAATTTTTTTACATGTAGAAGTGATTTACATCCTTGTGTCAAATAATTCAAATGGATTTTTAATCTACATAATATCTGGTCAGAAATATAAGAGCCACAGGGTGTTTCCATTATATGACACTTCCTGTGCATTGAAAGGTATCAAATCAGCCCTTAACTTGTAAATGGCAACAGTGCCCCTCCCCAACAGTTTTTTGTGACAAAGAATAACACTCCATACAAACTTCAATATTTCTCTATAAGCTCCCACTGAGAATCACATCTGTTAGACTGCAAATTAAGGCAAGAGCCAAATCATGGCGAGCTTGTAATATATGTAAAGGACTTGAGGTTTATCTTTAGGATAATAAGAAACCATTGAAAATATTTAAGCAGAGAGTAACATGGCAGCATTTTTATTTCAGAAAATATAATTGTTCTGTTATGTACAGAATGAACTGGAAGGTGTTTCTGTGTCAAATTGAAGAGTTTAAATAGTCCAATGACTTGAAATAAGCTATTTAGAAATTACATCATTAAAGATTGACTCTAAGGGAGTAGAAAAGGAAATGAACACATAAAGGATAAATGGTCAGTGTAGGAAAAAGCTAGAGAAGGATCGAGTTTGGAGTTGAGTCTTATATATCTCATTTTCCTCTTTGAATTTAAGCTGTTACCTATGACGATATTTCCACCTTTAAAGATTTTTTTCTCAGTTTTCTAACTTTTGTTGAAGTTAGTTTATGTCACTAGGAAAAAAAGAGATTTCATATACAAAAATTACCTACACACAGAAATTTTATTAATAAACTTACCACTTAAAAATTTGAAATTCTCTTTCAGTAATCTTTGAGAGATTTAAATTTTTTCATGGAGGCCATATTAATGGAGATTAACAAGGTCATTACTTTGTATTTCCAAGTATTTTTTATCATTTTTTAAAAAAATTATTTATTTTTTTATGTGATGGGACCAAATGCCATGATCTTCATTTTCTGAATGTTGAGCTTTAAGCCAACTTTTTCACTCTCCTCTTTCACTTGGGGGCTTCAATTGCAGCATCAGTCCTTCCAATGATTATTTGGAGTTGATTTGTTTCTAGTTATTTTTTTAATTCCCTCTTTTATTTCTTTAGTGATCTCTTTGTTATTTAGTAGAATATTGTTTAGCCTGTATGTTTTTGTGTTTTTTACAGGTTTTTTTTTTTTTTTTCTGTAGTTGATTTTTAGTCTCTTACCATTGTGGTCAGAAAAGATGCTTAATAGGATTTTAATTTTCTTAAATTTACTTAGGCTTGATTTGTGACCCAAGATGTGATCTGTCCTGAAGAATGTTCTCTCTACATTTGATATACTTTTTAGAGTACATGAATAGAGTGGGTATTTTTCTATAGTCAGGTTTTGAGTTCTAGAATAATATTTTCCACTATAGCTTTTTTAGTGTTGCAGCAAATGGGATTTGTGTAATCCATAGTAGATGCTTAATAAATATTCCCCAAATTAATGAATAAACTACATTCTGACATTCTTTCCAAGTTTAAGGGAAAACTTCATGTTACTTTGTCAAATTAAGAATTAAATGAGTGTTGAGATAATAAACCAAACTTTATATTTGAAAAGGCATTAAATATATAAGGAATATAACCATACAGACAGTGGTTAAGACCAAGGTGGTGGAATACCAGGAAAATATTGAAAATCAGAACAAATTTCCTGCTAGTCAATATAAATTATAAAATGGATGAATACCTTAACAGAAAAAGGCATGGGTAAATGTTAAGTTTAAGGTGAAGAATGATTTTTATAGCAAAAATAAACATGAATATACTCTGGCGTTTTTGACTTATTGGACCAAGAAGTTTAGTAAAACAGTAAGAATGATCAGTTGATAATGTGTCTTTATCAGCATTTGGAAAATTAAGAAATTAAACTTGAAGAATTCCTATATATGAACCTTACAAGTCATCCTATAGTGATCAAATTTTATAAACTGAATATGTTGCCAGAATTTATACAGACATACTCGTTGACGTTAAAGTTTAGACAAAGTTGATAGTTATTATTGTATTCTGGTGCATTGTGTGTGGGGATGTATGTTCAGACATGTCCAACTCTTTGCAACCCCACAGACTGGATCCCACCAGGTTCCTCTGTCCAAGTTGTAATTTTCTGTTCCAGGAGATCTTCCCAATTCAGGGATCGAACCCACGTGTTTTGTGTCCCCTGCATTGAAAAGTGAATTCTTTATGACTAGTGACCCCTGGGAAGCCCATTCTGGTACATTAGCAAGTAGGAAAACAAACAAACACAGTAAACTCAGGCTCATTCCTCTCTTTCTTTAATCTTGTGTACTTTATTCTTATCTAACTTTATAAACTAGAGGTAACTTATTTTGTCTATAATTTGATTGCTGATCTGTTCTAATTAGCAGGAAGAACATTAGCTCTCTCTCTTTAGACCTCATTTCACTTACCTAAATATCCATAAATCCTGGGAACTTACCACCTCCCAAAAGAGAGAACGGCTAGACACACTTCAAAGTGAAGAGAGAAGAAAATTCTGCCATTTTACTGCTGATGTGAGTCCTGAAGGGAATCCAACTTTAAGTCACTCTGAGACCCTTGTTGTATGCTCAGATTACCAAATACATTTTTCTCCTAAGTTTTTTTCCACTTAGGGTTCTCTTTGTTCTTTCCAGCTACAAATCATTAGTGAAATGAGATAATTCACTTTCATAGAAGTTTCTCTAAGTTTGAATTTAATTCTTTTTCTCCTAACATTATTTGGTTATACAAATTGTCTAGCGCCTCTTAGGAAATCAGCATTGACTCTGAGCAGTCTTCATTAGTAACAGCCTCAAAACAATTTCTGCCACAACTTAATTCCAAGACTACAAGAGCTTCCTCCTGCTACATTGACTTTAATTTATTCATATTCTTTAGGGCTTCCCTGATAACTCAGTTGGTAAAGAATCTGCATGCAATGCAGGAGACCCCTCATTCTTTAATAGAGGTTAAACGAATGTTCTCAGTGATGCATGAAACTCCTGCATTAATTTAAAAAGTAGATTCTTAGATCTCTTTCCAGGTCCACTAAACCACAGTTTCTTCACATGGGTTCTATCGTATATTTACTTTGAACAAACTCCATGATTCTCAGTCTAAAGTTTGAAAGCAACTGAATCAGACGATTGCTCAGAACTGCTTAGATGCAACTCTGATATTCATTATATCACATATATATAAGATAGTGATAGTTACTATATACTATGATATAGAATATAGTCTGTAAATTTTCCCTCACTTTCAACAGATGACTTCCTCTTAAAAAAATTTTTTTTCTCTGTGTGTATGTGTGTGTGTGAGAGAGAGAAAGAAAGAGTACATGGAGAGAGTCTAGTTATTCTACTTGTGTGTTGAACCTACAAGCCATTTCATTATGAGATCATAATTCCTCCCTACACATGTCACTTGCAACTAAAGATATTGTCAAAAATGTTTTAAATCATTAGCATGTTTTCTTCTACTATTAGCCAAAAAGTCCTGTCATGCTTCTTCATTCTTCTAAACAACTTCAAAGAAGCCCACAGGCCTAGTAATCAGCAAAGCAGGCCATGTTGGGAAAAACAAAGTACTGGTCATATGGCCTTCGCAACTAGACCTGCAAAGATCCTGGTATTGCTATTATTTTTTAGATTAAACAGTCCATACACTTTAAGGCTTTAGTTATCTTAATGCTACTATGTAACATGTATGCAAACAAAGATAATTAAAAAGCGGTCTTATTTAAGTGTAGTAAATAAAAGGAATGAGATGAATTCAAATTTACTATAATTCACTTCAGCCTGATGTGAGCTAAGGGAAGGAAATGGAGCTCTCCTTTTTCACATGTGAAAATCAAACAAGTGATTGTAGAGAAGCCGGGGTGACACCATTAGTCTTTTCCAGATAAATGCTAAGTGTTTGCCCCATTAATGTGCCACTGGATAAAAACGTTTGTCCGGCTCCAATGGAAAGATCAATATGATGAGAAGATGTTTTATAGCCTCTGTATTTTCTTTCTACAATAACTGTCAACTCACATGATAAGAATGAAGGTCAACCAGTTCCAAAGAGATTTCTCTCTCAACTTTTAGAACATTAATAAACACTTTGTGTATATTATTCTGTTGCACATTTGTCAGACAACCAATCCTATATCTGTAACTTCAGAAATTATGTGAATCCTGGAGACTGGGTATAGATTAACTCACTGAACCTTTATCTTCAATTGAGATTTAATATGAATCAAACAGTATTGAAAAATGTGTCATGTTCCATTGTGATAAGAGTGAGCTTATTAATGCCTCTGGTTGGTTTGAAAATGTTTCTTTAATTTCATACCTGCATGGTTATAGTCTTTATTGTAAAGTAAATAAAATCTGAAAAAAAAAATAAAGTATAATGATCTGTGATAAGCTTACAAAGTGTATAGTTTCCTTTGAGAAGACTTTGAGAATGGTTATATTACAAATTCACCATATCCCATATTCTCTATATCAGTACAGCTGGGTAGTCTTCCCTTGGGCAACATCTTGACTTACTTTGCTTTGTTTTTGTGGACACACGTGGTAGACACCATAAAGAAGACTGGTGCCAACCATGAGTTGTAGACCTGCAGTGGCATGGAGCCCAGGTAAATGTCTCAGTCTGGGAATTATAGCCCTTCCATAGTGCCAACTGTCCTACACTGTCCCCATCTCATTAAAGGTTAATTAGTTTCTTTTCAGCCTGTAGCTCTATGATATATTATGTGGGTCATAAAGATGATATGAACACGTACTTGGCTTGTGATTGTGGACTAACCATATTCATTATGGAGGCATAAATTCTCTGCTCTGGGGCCATGGCTATTCTGGCAAGGCAGAAACAGCCTCTAGGAAAATCAGGTTCAACACTGGGATAATGCTCACATCTGCACTTGAGTGATGATGAACCTGATGGATTACTAGGTAGAGAACTAACTTCTCAACACCAGTAACAAAGTTACTCCCAATTTCAGAAGGCTACATGAACTCAAATTCATTATATTCTATAGAAAATTCGATTTAAAACTACAACTGTATGAAAAAAATGAAATGGACTTGTCAGAGATTTTTAATCTGTGCTCAAATTTCCACTACCACATAATTGCTACTGGCAGAGTAGAAAGTAACACCAAAAACAAAAAGAGGTGAGAACCAGGCTTCTGAAACCTGTTGTAGATGGTGAAATTTGAAAATAAATGGTGACTACTATTATTTCTATTTAAGTATGCAAAATTTCTACAGACCTCCATATAACTATAAAAAATTATTTGTTGACCTGCTGCTGCTAAGTTGCTTCAGTCGTGTTCAACTCTGTGCAACCCCACAGACAGCAGCCCACCAGGCTCCCCCATCCCTGGGATTCTCCAGGCAAGAACACTGGAATGAGTTACCATTTCCTTCTTCAATTTGTTGGACAGTTCCCAGAAATCAGACATTATAAACAACTAATTCTAATAATTGATTAAACGGCTATTCCACACCTTGAATATTTATCACAGCTGCTGCTGCTAACTCACCTCAGTCGTGTCCAACTCTGTGCGACACCAGAGATGGCAGCCCACCAGGCTCCCCCATCCCTGGGATTCTCCAGGCAAGAACACTGGAGTGGCTTGCCATTTCCTTCTCCAATGCATGAAAGTGAAAAGTGAAAGGGAAGTCCCTCAGTGGCGTCCGACTCTTAGTGACCCCATGGACTGCAGCCTACCAGGCTCCTCTGTCCATGGGATTTTCCAGGCAAGAGTACTGGAGTGGGGTGCCATTGCCTTCTCCATTTATCACAGCACTTCTTTTTATATAATTATTATTTTTGGTTAAATATACATAAAATTTAGCTTTTAAAATATTTTTAAATATACACTTCATTAGCACATACCAATTCTTTCACCATAAATTACAAAATATACGTATATCATAATTGGACTCAAGTGATAAAAATTAGTGTTTTCCCAATAATCGAAAAAGTATTTAAAAACCACTTTAAAGACACTAACCACATTGTTAATCAAGTTGTTGTTCTTTTTTATTAAATATAAGACCTCTGTCTTGACTTCTTGTAAGGGTTTCTTTCCAAAATTGATTAAATGAATTACAAGTTTAGAAATGAAAAAGATAAACTGGAAATACTTATGTTACAGTCTCTTAAAGCAAACATTTCCAAGACTAAATTTAACATGTATTTTGGTTAAGAACTTTCACACAAGAAGGATACAGACACCAGTCAGTCAGTATCTAATAATCAAGAAATGTTAGTTCCTTTATCAGGGGTGCATGCAGCCAGTGGAACACAATCAGACTCCAGATGACTAAATCTAGTTATCCCAACTCCTAAGAATTACTGCAATCAACCCTCATTGTCATCTCAAGGATCCATGACGCACCTGTGTTAGCTTTCTATTTATTCTAATATGACTTCCCAATTTTCTAATCTAGCTTAGAAGGAGCAATGTCTTTGATTAGGAGGGTATTTCTGATTACTTGGGAAGAAAAGAGAATGTCCATTTCCTTTTTCAAACATTCTCCCTACAAGTAAAAAGTTAACAACTTGGGTTTGTGTTTGTATCCATTTAATTTAAGTTACCAGGCAGATATGAGTTTCCACCATTCAAACTGTTTGCAATGGGAGGTGGTATGGTCATGAAGTATCCTTTGAGGTGCTATACCACCTCTTCCATGTAGCTTTCTTTAATCTCTTTTTATGTCTTTTCCCTTTGCTCTCTCCCTCCTATCCCTCCCTCCCTCCCTGTCTCTCTGGCTAAAACATAAAAAGTATATGAATAAAATCAGCTGATATGACAATACCCCTACTTGATTTCCACACAGAGTACAATACTTACCATTGCAAGTGTTGCTGTGGATAGGACTACAAGATTCATAAACCATCGTCAGCCTTGAGTAGATCCTTCTGTATAGCAAATAGAATCTCCATGGTTTATCAGTAAATGATGGACTCCTTTTCCCTAAACTGAAGACATAAAGATTAGCAGAGTAGACAGGAGATGTACCTAATTAATTCCTCAGATCTCTTTAGATATTTCACCAGTTTTGATTAGCAGAACTTCGTGACCAAAATGAAAAATAGATACAGTAGCTAAAATAAAGAAAATTTTCCTAGTAAGGAAATGTCCTAGATAAAACTAAGAGTTTAGAGTGGTAGTTTATTTAGATTTTTTTTAGAACTCTTATTTATAATTGTGTAACTTTTAAAAGGAAATTTCCCTTTAAGATGGTTAAAATGCATTTATATATATATATATATATATATTTCTGTTGTATATAAGCAAATATATATTTTCAGCTACTTATATTCCATATGAATATTAGGTCTGAACAGGATATTTATATTTCTTTGTGGTAATTACATAACTGTAGAAAGTGTCTTCTTTCCAACTGAAAAAGACAAGAATAATTTGGGAGCTAATTACCAATTATAATTTGGATCATTTAAATGTCTGCCATTTCCCTGTACCTGTCATCAACCTACTGCGTTTGATGAGAATCTTAGCAACATCTAGATTTTAGAGCGGAAAAAACACCTCTATAAATGTTTGCATTAGTTTCTTAGAAGTATAAAATAGAAAATTAGTTCAATCATGGGGGGAAAAACCTCAATGGGGTTATTTCCTATTGAATAATAGGTGCATTTTATTAGTAGTCATTAGAGTGTCTTTGTAGTTTGAACGTACAATTATTTTTGCTGTATTTAGAAATGAAACACAGCTGCATGTTGTAAACAGTGTTAAATTTACTAGATATTGGCAAGTGTTGTAACACATGATGTTCTAATGGAAGAAGGGAAGGCTTTCCAAAAAAGGCAATGAGTGGTTATTGTCTGCTCCTTTGGGTCCATCAACAAGATTAACAGGGTCTGATGTTTTCGAAACGTATCATAATGAAAGATGGCACGTAATGGTAAAAGCTACATTAAGGCAAAAAATACAAATTTGTAGAAATCAAGAAAAAAGGATTCAATTTATTTAGAGTTCCTAATGCATTTTCTACATTAGTGTTTCTTAATGGGATGATGGTGGTGGGAGTTGGGCATATCTAAATTTATGGAGGATACAGAATGTTCTATTGTTTGTAGAGACTTATTCAGTATCATGATTTTACATGGAGAAAATATATTGTTTTCCTAACTGCAAAAAAAAAAAAAATGTATTGAAAAAAATCTTTTGAAGGTTCATGGTTTAAAAGAAATGATGGGCCACATATATGGTTGCTGCTGCTGCTGCTAAGTCGCTTCAGTCGTGTCTGACTCTGTGTGACCGCACAGATGGCAGATGGCAGCCCACCAGGCTTCCCTGTCCCTGGGATTCTCCAGGCAAGAACACTGGAGTGGCTTGCCATTTCCTTCTCCAATGCATGAAAGTGAAAAGTGAAAGGGAAGTCGCTCAGTCGTGTCCAACTCTTAGCTACCCCATGGACTGCAGCCTACCAGGCTCCTCCGCCCATGGGATTTTCCAGGTAAGAGTACTGGAATGGGTTGCCATTAACCTATATGGTTATGAGGATATTTAGAGTTCCTAATGCATTTTCTACATTAGTGTTTCTTAATGGGATGATGGTGGTGGGAGTTGGGCATATCTAAATTTCATGGAGGATACAGAATGTTCTATTGTTTGTAGAGACTTATTCAGTATCATGATTTTACATGGAGAAAATATATTGTTTTCCTAACTGCAAAAAAAAAAAAAATGTATTGAAAAAAATCTTTTGAAGGTTCATGGTTTAAAAGAAATGATGGGCCACATATATGGTTGCTGCTGCTGCTGCTAAGTCGCTTCAGTCGTGTCTGACTCTGTGTGACCGCACAGATGGCAGATGGCAGCCCACCAGGCTTCCCTGTCCCTGGGATTCTCCAGGCAAGAACACTGGAGTGGCTTGCCATTTCCTTCTCCAATGCATGAAAGTGAAAAGTGAAAGGGAAGTCGCTCAGTCGTGTCCAACTCTTAGCTACCCCATGGACTGCAGCCTACCAGGCTCCTCCGCCCATGGGATTTTCCAGGTAAGAGTACTGGAATGGGTTGCCATTAACCTATATGGTTATGAGGATTATAAACTGTACAAAAGCAATCAGTAAGGGATGAACCTATTCTGTGCTCTACTCGCCAAGACACAAATCCTGACTCCATCTAGATCAGAAGCACCCCAGTATCTACAATAGGAAGGAATCCTCAAATGCCCTTAATGGCTGGGCTGTAAAACATGAGAAGAAATCAGGTAGCACCTTCCATAAACTGTGACATTTACTCCCTGACTAGAGGCACCCAAATTCAAGCTTGATTACACATGACAATGCATTAACATAAGGCATCTGCAGATCATATTTAACCCAGTGGCCACCAGATGGGGTCTACTTTTACAAATTCTAATCTGAAAAGGATTTTCTTATAAAATATACACTACTGAATTAAGGCATTGCCGTAGGTCTCCAGTAGCAAAGGGTCCTCTCTACCCACGCAATGGTCTTCTAGTAGTTCTAGGCATACACTCCATTTCCCTTGGAAAATCCCTTGTGTGTCAGGACATTGATCCTAAAGTCCGTAGCCCCAAAAAATTTGCTAAAAGGAAGGACATAATATTGACATCTTTTAATCTGAATTACCACAGAACTTTATTCCTCAACTCTATTCTCCATCATTAGATTTCTCACTTAATTCCCAGTTCATTCCTGCAGTGAGTGAGAAAATCAAAAAAGCAAATTAGAAGTAGGCACTCTACTGATGACTAGAAAAGAAGACATTTTCTGTGAGATTATGGCAAGCGTATTTTCTTTAGTGACATCTGAATCATCACTGCTGTCTGTTCCACTTAAAGCATAAGGCAGTGGTAACACCATAAAAGGGGCTGTGGGCTATGCCATAAGCCTTGTCTCTGGCACTGTTTTTGATTACACATTGGAAACATATGACTCTTATCTCTCAACGTTTGTGCATGCATGTATGCACATACAAAATATGTGTGTGAGCAATACATCTATTCTCTTCCCTGAACTGTATTCTGTATCCTAAGTCTCTAGCTTCAGTATTCAGTCTCATCCTTGGAACTATTGCTAAAATATTACTTGATGCTCTACAACTTACAGATCAGTACTATTTTGTCCTTATGTTAAACTCTAGATATCTAATGTGAATCTAGCATTTCAGTACTATCAAACAGGGAGTTCAGAAATTTGCCTAGGAAAAAATCAGGAATAACTGTGGCTTTTCCACTTAAAAAACCATATGTATGCATATGTAAACCTGAAAATTAGGAAACAGTTCATTTCCTGCATGGTAACATTTCAGGTGCTTTATTTATCACATCTGTACATGGAAACAGCAGACTTTTTTTTTTTATTGATGTTTCTGTGGTGGTTGGTAGCTCTGGGTGGAATGTTACCCAATGGGTTAGATACAAAACTTGTGATATCAAAAATGCTGTTTAATTTCCTGTTTACTGAATATAGTCAAAGATCCTCTTGCATATTGTTTCCGTAGAAAGGTCTGTGCTAAGAAAAATATGATTGACTTAAGGACCACTTAGGTGTTGTGAATGTCTGCAAGACTTTGGCAAATTAGAAGTTAGCCTAAAAACTTTTCAAGTGGGGAAATAATTGAAATAAAAATAAATGACCCAATCAAAAAATGGGCCAAAGAACTAAATAGACACTTCTCCAAAGAAGACATACGAATGGCTAACAAACACATGAAAAGATGCTCAACATCACTCATTATCAGAGAAATGCAAGTCAAAACCACAATGAGGTACCATTTCACACCAGTCAGAATGGCTGCGATCCAAAAGTCAACAAGCAATAAATGCTGGAGAGGGTGTGGAGAAAAGGGAATCCTCTTACACTGTTGGTGGGAATACAAATTAGTACAGCCACTATGGAGAACAGTGTGGAGACTCCTTAAAAAATTGCAAATAGAAATGCCTTATGATCCAGCGATCCCACTGCTGGGCATCCACACCAAGGAAACCAGAATTGAAAGAGACACGTGTACCCCAATGTTCATTGCGGCACTGTTTATAATAGCCAGGACATGGAAGCAACCTAGATGTCCATCAGTCAGTCCAGGTTTGATGCAGGATGCAGGATGCTTCGGACTGATACACGGGGATAATCCAGAGAGAGGGTGTGGGGCAGGAGGGGGGAGGTGGGGGTCGGGATTTGGAGTTCATGTACACTCGTGGCTGATTCATGTCGATGTGTAGCAAAACGAATACAGTATTGTAAAGCAAAACAAACTAAAAAAAAAATAAAAAAAAAAAGACTAGAATAATGATATGGTTGAGATACATATATACTATAGAAGAATTAAGACTTCCCTGGTGGCTCAGTGGTAAAAAAAATCCACCTGCCAGTGTAGGAGATGCCGGTTTGATTCCAGGGTGGAAAAGATCCCCTAAAGGAGGAGACAAAAATACTCTGGGAAATCCCATGGAAAGAGGAGTCTGGCAGCTACAGTTCATGGGGTCACAGAGTCAGACACGACTGAGTGACAAAACAACAGCAACAAACAGAATTAAGTTTAAAGTTGATCAATCATTTGGTACAAGATAAAATGCTCCGTTATGATATTCAATTACCATAGAATCAATCTTCAGCATTTGAAAAGATATTTTTCCAGTACTTATTTTCCATAAAATAATAATTATAAAATAATTGGTTTTACCTTGGCATTTATCCAATAGCAGGAAATAAGTTATTCTGTACCATTTTATTTTACTGTTCATCTCTTAAAAAGTACTGACCACCTTTTTAAATTTTTTCATGATTGCTTGGGACACAGTCTATTAGTCTATTTAAGTCACTAACTATATTAGGTTATCTGGAATTTGTACTCCAAATAAACCTAAGTTATATAAACATAAACCTGATATTTTTATGGAAGGCTTAGAAATGCTGATGCTTTTATTGAGTATCCTGTGAATTCTCAGAGACTGTGATAAATTTGAAATGAACAATTAGAAATGACATTATCTGGGTGGCTGGAATTTCATAGCCTTTTCTTCCATGTCTTACTAGGTGTGGGTCTATGTTGTTTAAAGCTCAGCATATCTTACATCTATAGAATTGAACATCAAAACATGATGAGGGAACAGACATTAACGGTTATATACCAGAAGGTCACTGCTCTTCATTATCTGCCATGCCCACTTTCTCTTTTTGTTCGTACAGCCTCTTTCCGCCTGCTGCTGCTAGTCGCTTCAGTCATGGCCGACTCTGTGCGACCCCATAGACGGCAGCCCACCAGGCTCCGCCGTCCCTGCGATTCTCCAGGCAAGAACACTGGAGTGGGTTACCATTTTCTTCTCCAATGCAGGAAAGTGAAAAGTGAAAATGAAGTCGCTCAGTCATGTCTGACTCTTCGCGACCCCATGGACTGCAGCCCACCAGGCTCCTCCGTCCATGGGATTTTCCAGGCAAGAAATGAAATGGATTGCCCTACGGTGCTGAAAATACGTTACTCACTTTCCCAGTTTTCCCAGAAACTAAGACCTGCTTATTCAAGCAACCCGTTTATAGCTGAGAACATCTGAAGGGAGCCTGCTGAGGCACTTTTATTCTCCTAAAGTGTTTTACATTGTATTGTCTTACCAAGGAATGGAACACCCACTGGATTTGGTGGTGTCAGCCTATGACACCCAGAAGTGCAGTCATCATCTCATGACCATAAGAAGGACACTCTCAACATCCTGTAGGGGTACAGTAGACAGATGAGAATATTAGAATTCTTGTCTGCCTTCCTCAGCTGCTGAAGCAGCTTGGAAATTCTGTGTCTGGCCTTCTTGACAAAGGCAGGATACATGCTCTCACTGTTCATCCTACACATTCTACTGGGTACTGTTACTTGTACCCCAGTGCAAACTGAATTATAGACAAATAAAAGCCTAGTATTTTTATAACAGCCTTAGAAACACTAGAGTTTTCAGTGAGTGAGATTCCACTGAATTCTCAGAGGCTGTGATAAAATGGAAATGAACTTTTACAAATTATGATCTTTGCACTCTAAGCATATGACCTTGAAGAAGTTGCTTAACTTCTCTAGGCTATAGATTGAGAAAATGTCCCATAGATTACTGAGAAAATATCTATCTTGGTGCTGGAGATAAATGATATATTAATACTAGTTGTTTAATCTAAACCTAAATGTGTATGGCCTAGTTCAATCACATTTGAGATCTGAATGATATTTAAATATATATATATATAAACCCATTAAATATGAGCTTCACATTCAGATTCCTCAGCTTCTTACATTTTGGTTATATGATCAGCGTCTCAACCAATTTGTGTTTAATTTACCCTCATCAGTAAAATGTAGATAATAATATCTACCTTCCGTGTATGTTCTGCATATTAAAGTAGATAGCGTAAGTGATCTACTTTAGTGTCTACCACAAAGTAAACACTAAATGTGAACAAATAATTGTACTATTGACATATAGCAGTGTAATGTATGTCACAAATTATACTGCAGCTATGCCTCTAGATTGCTTACTAGGTAACTGTGTCCTAGAAGTGTCTAGAAAATGTTATTTGTTCTCTATAGAACTCATCCTTCTCTTCATTCAGACAGGTTAATAACAGTAATAATAATGCAAACTATTACCAGCCATTGATTAAAATTAAAGTGAAGTGTGGATATCATCTTTCATCCCTCTTCTGTAGATATTATTTTTTACCCACACATGGGTGGAAAATACTTTATAACTGGAAAAATGTCTTTTATTTCACCTTCACATTTTAAGCAAATATCAACAGCAAGTACAGACTAGGAATTTAATATTTCTCTGAATATTGTCATTGATTGCTTATTGAACCCTTGTTTAAACATCTACTTACTTCTAATAAGGCACCCAAAGATTTATCTATCTGAACCAACCCCAATTAGGAATTTACATAATAATTTAGCTGCACGAACATTTCTGAAGGGAAATAGATGTAGTATGACCACAGTATTATGCAAATTTTGTTTTTACAGCCATTTAGTTATGCCATAATACCTTATGCCATTTCACAAGCAGCGCACTGAGCTGTGTCCATGCTGACAGCAGCAGACAGGAGCCGGACTCCAGATCCTGCAGCTTCAGCCTTAATGTATGGCTGCCTTAGGGGCATTCTACCTATTAATTTAACATTCCAAAACTAATTATGTATGTCAGGGTGACCTCTCTCTAATCTACATTCATCACAAGTCCAAGCCGTCTGTCTCCATTGTTCCCATGATAAAATAGCTGTTGTAGACTTATATAATTGACTGTGTCAGAAGTGAATTCACCCTACATTGCTACATGCAAATGGTATATAGTCCCAATAGAATAAAGATAAGCAAAAAATAATCCAACTATCTTCAGTAATTACCTTTGGAGGTTTCATAACAACAGTAGGAAATATATTTCCTGTTGGCTTAAAAATGAAATTAGGGAGTACACAGGAGTAACAACTACAGTAATTAAAAAAAGTTTTCTTGAGGAAAATTTGGATAAAAGAAGTGCACCTTTAGTTTCTTTGTGTAATATTTATAACACTTCCTTTCGGGGCTAGCACACATAGAGAAATAATAATATGTATCTATACATAGATACATACACACATACATTAAAACATTTATTTATGTTTAATTGGATGATAATGACTTTACAATATTGTGTTGGTTTCTGACATACATCAGTATGAATCAGCCATAGGTATACATATGTATCCTGCCTCCTGAACCTTTCTCCCACCTCCACCCCATCCTCCTCCTCTTATGTTGTCACAGAGCCCTGATTTTAGCTCCCATATGGCAAATCCCCACTGGCGACCTGTTTTACATATGGTAGTGTGTATGTTTCCATGCTACTTTCTCCATTCATCATCCCAGCCTCTCCTTCCCCTGCCCCCATGGCCACAAGTCTGTCCTTTATGTTTGTGTCTCCTTTGCTGCCCTGCAGAGAGGTTCATCAGTACCATTTTCTAGATTCCATGTGTTTGTGCACATGCAAAGTCGCTTCAGTTGAGTCCAATCTGTGGGATCCTATTGACCATAGCCTGCCAGGCTCCTCTGTCCATGTGATTCTAAAGGCAAGAATACTGGAGTGGGTTGCCATGCCCTCCTCCAGGGGATCTTCCAACCCAGGGATTGAACCTGCGTCTCCTACAACTCCTGCATTGGCAGGCGGGTTCTTTACCACTAGCGCCACCTAGAGTCCATCAGTTCAGTTCAGTCTCAGTCATGTCCGACGCTGCAACCCCATGGACTGCAGCATGCCAGGCTTCCCTGCCACCACCAACTCCCCGAGCTTGCTCAAACTCGTGTCCATTGAGTCAGTGATGCCATCCAATCATCTCATCCTCTGTTGTTCCCTTCTCCTACTGCTCTCAATCCCTCCCAGCATCAGGGTTCTTTCCAATGAGTCTGTTCTGCATATCAGGTGGCTAAAATATTGGAATTTCAGCTTTAGCATCAGTCCTTCCAATGAATATTCAGGACTGATTCCTTTAGTATTGACTGGTTAGATTTCCTTGCAGTCCAAGGGACTCTCAAGAGCCTTCTCCAACACCACAGTTCAAGAGCATCAATTCTTCAGTGCTCAGCTCTCTTTATGGTCCAACTCATATACATACATACATGACTACTAGAAAAATGATAGCTTTGATAGACGGACCTTTGTTGGCAAAGTAATGTCTATGCTTTTTAATATGCTGTCTAGGGTTGTCATAGCTTTTGTTCCAAGGAGATTCCATACATATGCGTTAATATATGATACTTGCTTTTCTCTTTCTGATTTACTTCACTCCGTATAATAGGCTTTAGGTGTATCCATCTCATTAGAACAGATTCAAATGTGTTGCTTTTATAGCTGAGTAATATTCAATTGTATATTTGTTCCATAGCTTCTTTATCCATTCATCTGTGGATGGATATCTAGTGGGATATTTGCAATAGTCCTGGCTATTGTAAATAGTGCTACGATGAACATTAGGGTATGTGTCTTTTTCAATTATCATTTCCTCAGGTTATATGCCTAGGAGTGGGATTGTTGGGTCATATGGTAGTTTTATTCCTAGGTTTTTTTTTTTTTTTTTTTTTTTGGAATCTCCATACTGTTCTGAATAGTGACTGTATCAATTTACATTCCCAAAAACAGTGAAAGAGGGTTCCATTTTCTCAACACCCTCTCTAACATTTACCATTTGTAGACATTTTGACAACAGCCATTCAGACTAGTGTGAGGTGATATCTAATTGTAGTTTTGATTTGCATTTCTCTAATAATGCGTGATGTTTTGCATCTTTTCATGTGTTATTAGCCATTTGTGTGTCTTCTTTGGAGAGATGACTGTTTAGGTCTTTTTTGCACTTTCTGTTTTTCTGGTATTGACTTGTATGAGCTGCTTCTATATTTTTGAAATTAATCTTTGGCCAGTTGTTTCATTTACTATTATTTTCTCCTATTTTGAGGGTTGTCTTTTCACCTTGTTTATAGTTTCCTTTATTGTGCAAAAGTTTTTAATAAAACATACATCTCTAACTCACCAACATTTTACTTTAAATGATATTATACCTTATCACTTACAGTACAAGAAACTTGCAGTGGTATATATCCGTATTCTCACTCCTATCTTTTGGGACATTGTCATATTTCACTTCTATGTATGGTGATGAACTATGGACGGAGGTTCGTGACATTGTACAGGAGACATCCCCATGGAAGATCATCCCCATGGAAAAGAAATACAAAAAAGCAAAATGACTGTCTGAGGAGGGCTTGCAAATAGCTGTGAAAAGAAGGGAAGTGAAAAGCAAAGGAGAAAAGGAAAACTACAGGTATCTGAATGCAGAGTTCCAAAGAATAGCAAGGAGAGGTAAGAAAGTCTTCCTCAGTGATCAGTGCAAAGAAATAGAGGAAAAAACAAAATAGGAAAGACTAGAGATCTAGTCAAGAAAATTAGAGATACCAAGGAAACATTTCATGCAAAGATGGGTTTGATAAAGGACAGAAATGGTATGGACCTAACAGAAGCAGAAGATATTAAGAAGAGGGGGCAAGAATACACAGGAGAACTGTACAAAAAAGTACATGACCCAGATAATCATAATGGTGATATCACTCGCTCAGAGCCAGACAGCCTGGAACATGAAATCAAGTGGGCCTTAGAAAGCATCACTATGAACAAAGCTAGTGGAGGTGATGAAATTCCAGTTGAGCTATTTCAAATCCTGAAAGATGATGCTGTTAAAGTGCTACACTCAATATGCCAGCAAATTTAGAAAACTCAGCAGTAGCCACAGGACTGGAAATGTACGTTTTCATTCCAATCCCAAGAAAGGCAATGCCAAAGAATTCTCAAACTACCACACAATTGCACTCAACTCACATGCTAGTAAAGTAATGCTCAAAATTATGTAAGACAGGCTTCAGCAATACGTGAACTGTGAAATTCCAAATGTTCAAGCTGGTTTTAGAAAAGGCAAAGGAACCAGAGATCAAATTGCCAACATCCGCTAAATAATGGACAAAGCAAGAGAGTTCCAGAAAAACATCTATTTCTGCTTTATTGACTATGCCAAAGCCTTTGACTGTGTGGATCACAATAAACTGTGGAAAATTCTGAGAGAGATGGGAATACCAGACCACCTGACCTGCCTCTTGAGAAACCTGTGTGAAGGTCAAGAAGCAACAGTTAGAACTGGACATGGAACAACAGACTGTTTGCAAATAGGAAAAAGAGTATGTCAAGGCTATATATTGTCACCCTGCTTATTTAACTTATATGCAGTACTCTTGCCTGGAAAATCCCATGAATGGAGGAGCCTGGTAGGCTGCAGTCCATGGGGTCGCTAAGGGTTGGACACGACTGAGCAACTTCACTTTCATTTTTCACTTTCACGCTTTGGAAAGGGAAATGGCAACCCACCCCAGTGTTCTTGCCTGGAGAATCCCAAGGATGGGGGAGCCTGGTGGGCTGCTGTCTATGGGGTCGCACAGAGTCAGACACGACTGAAGCAACTTAGCAGCAGCAGCAGAGTACATCATGAAAAATGCTGGGCTGGTGTTTTTTATTTTTCAATTTGTTAATGTGGTGTATTACATTGATTGATTTGCGGGTATTGAAGAATCCTTGCATCCCTATTCTAGGAGGTGGCTCACAGAGAATCTTGCTGTGATTTATGTCAAAGAGTGTCCTGTTCATTTTTTCCTCTAACAGTTTTAAAGCTTCTGGTCTTATATTTAGCTCTTTAATCCATTTTGAGTTCATTTTTGTGTGTAGTATTAGGGAGTGTTCTAATTTCCTTATTTTACATGTAACTGTCCAGTTTTCCCAGCACCAATCACTGAAGAGACCATTTTTTTCTTCATTGTATATTCTTGCCACCTGTGTCAATAGATTAGGAGACCATAGGTACATGGGTTACTCCCAGCTTTCTCTCTTCTTTCACTGGTGTATATTTCTGTTTTTGTACCAGTATTACACTGTCTTGATGAATATAGCTGTGTAGTATATTCTGACACCAGGAAGGTTGATTCCTCCAGCTCCATTCTTCTTTCTCAAAATTGCTTGGGCTATTTGGGGTCATCTGTGTTTCCATAGAAATTATGAAATTATATGTTCATCTGTGAAAAATACCATTGATAGTATGGACCTAACAGAAGCAAAATATGTTAGAAGAGGTGGCAAGAATACACAGAAGAACTATACAAAAAAAAAAAAAAAAAAAAAAGCCTTAATGACCCAGATAACCACAAAACCATGATGGTATGATCACTCATCCAGAGCCAGACGTCCTGGAGTCCAAAATCAGGTGGGCCTTAGGAAGTATTACTACAAACAAAGCTAGTGGAGGTGATGGGATTCCAGCTGAGCTATTTCAAATACTAAAAGATGATGTTAAAGTGCTGCAAACAATATTCTATCAAATTTGGAAAAATCAGCAGTGGCCACAGGACTGGAAAAGGTCAGTTTTCATTCCAATCCCAAAGAAAGGCAATGCCAAAGAATGTTCAAACTACCACACTCATCTCATATGCTAGCAAAGTAATGCTCAAAATTCTCCAAGCAAGGTTACAACAGTATGTAACTGTGAACTTCCAGATGTTCAAGCTGGATTTAGAAAACGTAGAGGAACCAGAGATAAAATTGCTAACATCCATTGGATCATTGAAAAAGCAGGAGAGTTCCAGAAAAACATCTACTTATGCTTTATTGACTACACCAAAGCCTTCGACTGTGTGGATCACGACAAACTGTGGAAAATTTTTAAACAGATGGGACTAGCAGACCACCTGACCTGCCTCCTGAGTAAGCTGTATGCAGGTCAAGAAGCAAAAGTTAGAACTGCACATGGAACAATGGACTCCTTTGCCACATTAGAAAAGAAGTATGTCAAGGTTATATATTGTCTTGCTGCTTATTTAACTTATATGCAGAGTACATCATGTGAAATGCCAGGCTGGATGAAGCACAATCTGGAATCAAGATTGCCAGGAGAAATATCAATAACCTCAGATATGCAGATGACACCACCCTTATGGCAGAAAGTGAAGAAGAACTGAAGAACCTCTTGATGAAAGTGAAAGAGGACAGTGAAAAAGCTGACTTAAAACTCAACATTCAAAAAAATGAAGATCATATCATCTGGTCCCATGACTTCATGGCAAAGAAATGGGAAAACAATGGAAACAGTGACAGACTATTTTCTTGGCTCCAAAATCACTGCAGATGGTGACTGCAGCCATGAAATGAAAAGACGATTGCTCCTTGGAACAAAAGCTATGACCAACCTAGACAGCTTATTAAAAAGCAGAGACATTACTTTGCCAATGAAGGTCTATAGAAGCTATGTTTTTTCCAATAATCACATATGGATGTGAGAGGTGGACCATAAATAAAGCTGAGCACTGAAGAATTGATACTTTTAAACTGTGGTGTTGGAGAAGACTGTTGAGAGTCTCTTGGACTGAAAGGAGATCAAACCAGTGAATACTAAATGAAATCAGTCCTGAATATTCACTGGAAGGGCTGATGCTAAAACTGAAACTCCAGTACTTTGGCCACCTGATGCAAAGAGATGACTCATTTGAAAAGACCCTTATGCTGGAAAGATTGAAGGTGGAAGGAGAAGGGGATGACAGAGGATGAGATGGTTGGAGGGCATCACTGACTCAATGGGCATGAGTTTGAGTAAACTCCAGGAGTTGGTGATGGACAGGGAGGCCTGGTGTGCAGCAGTCCATGGGTCACAAAGAGTCAGACACAACTGAGCAATTGAACTGTACAGAACTGAATTCTGTGAAAAATACCATTCATTGGTATTTCAATAGGGATTGCTTTGGATTTATAGACTGCTTTGGGTAGAAAAGTCATTTTCACAATATTGATTCTTCCAACGCAAGAACATGGTATATTTCTCCATCTGTTTATGTGGCCTTTGATTTCTTTCATTGCTGTTTTATAGTTATTTGCATACATGTCTTTTGTCTATTTAAGTAGGTTTATTCCTAGGTATTTTCTTGTTGCAATGGTGAATGGGATTGTTCCCTTAACTTCTCTTTCTGATTTTTCATTGTTAGTGTATAGGAGTGCAGGATGCTTTTGTGCATTAATTTTATATTTCTGCAAGTTTACTAAATCCATTGATTAATTCTAGTAACTTTCTGGTGGAATTTTAGGATTTTCTATGTGTAGTATCATGCCATCTTCAAACAGTGAGAGCTTTACTTTTTTTCTGATCTGGATTCCTCTTATTTCTGTTTCTTCTCTGATTGTAATGGCTTGTTGTTGTTCAGTTGCTCAGTCGTGTCCAACTCTTTGCAACCCCATGGATTGCAGCAAGCCAGGCTTCTTCTCCTTCACTGTCTCCTGGAGTTTGCTCACAGTCATGTGCATTGAGTCGATGATGTCATCTAGCCACCTCATCCTCTTTTATTATTACTTTTTCCTTCTCTGATTTTTGTGGTTAGGATTTCCAAAATTATATTGAATAATAGTGGTGCCTGCCAATGCAGGAGACCCAAGTTCAATCCCTGGATTGGGAAGATCCCCTGGAGAAGGAAATGGCAACCCACTCCAATATTCTTGCTTGGAGAATCCCATGGACAGAGGCGCCTGGCGGGCTACAGTCACAGGGTCACAAAGAGTCAGATAGGACTGAGCGACTAAACAACAACAGCAATAGAGTTGACAGTGAGCACTCTTGTCTTATTCCTGATCTTAGAGAAATGCTTTCAGTTTTTCACCATTGAGAACAAAGTTTGCTGTGGGTTTGTCATATATGCCTTTATTATGCTGAGGTAGGTTCCTTTCTGGAGAGTTTTTATCATAAATGGGTGTTGAGTGTTTTCAAAAGCTTTCTCTGCACCTATTGAGATGATCATATGGTTTTTATCTTTCAGTTCATTGATATGGTATATCACTTTGATTGATTTGCATATATTGAATAATTCTTGCATCTCTGGGATAAAGTCCATTTGACTATGGTGTATGATCACTTTCATGTGTTGTTGCATTTTGTTTGCTAGAAATTTGTTGAGAAGTTTCACATCTATGTTCATCATTGATTTGTTTTTCAGTTGCAAGGTCATGTCTGACTCTTTGTGACCACACAGACTGCAGCACGCCAGGCTTCGCTGTCCTTCACTGTCTCTTGGAGTTTGCTTAAACTCATATCCATTGAGTCAGTGATGCCACACAACCATCTCATCCTGTGTTGCCCCCTTCTCCTCCTGCCCTCAGTCTTTCCCAGAGTCAGAGTCTTTTCCAATGAGGTGGCTCTTCACATCAGGTGGCCAAAGTATTGGAGCTTCAGCTTCAGCATTAGTCTTTCCAATGAATATTCAGTGTTGATTACCTTTAGGATTGACTGGTTTGATCTCCTTGCTATTCAAGAGACTCTCAAGAGTCTCCTCTAGCACCACAGTTCAAAGGCATGAATTCTTCAGTGCTCAGCCTTCTTTATGGTCCAACATCTGTACATGACTACTGGAAAAACTATAGCTATGACTATATAGACCTCTGTCAGCAAAGTGATGCCCTGCTTTTTAATACATTGGCTAGGTTTGTTATTGCTTTTCTTCCAAGGAGCAAGTGTCTTTTAATTTCATGGCCGCAGTCACCAGTAAAGAATCTGCCTGAAATGCAGAACAAAGGGCTCAGTCCCTGGGTTGGGAAGATCCTCTGGAGAAGGAAATGGTTTCCTACTCTAGTATTCTTGCCTGGAGAATTCTCTGGATAGAGGAGCCTTGTGGGCTATAGTCCATTGGGTCACAAAAGAGTCAGATATGACTGAGCAAGTAATACTTTCACTTTCATCAGTGACACTGGCCTATGATTTTCTTTTTTAGTGGTATCTTTGTCTGGTTTTTATATTAGGGTTATGGTGGCCTAATAGAATGAGTTTGGGAGTTTTCCTTCCTGTGGAATTTTCTGGAAGAGTTTGAGCAGGATAGGTGTTAGCTCTTCTCTAATCTTTTAGTAGAATTCTCCTGTGAAGCCACCTGGACCTGGTCTTTTGTTTGTTGGAAGATTTTTTATTATAGTTTCAATTTCAGTGCTTGTGATTGGTTCATTCATGATTTCTCTTTCTTCCTGGTTCAGTTTGGAAGATTGTGCTTTTCTAACAACTTGTCCATTCATTCAAGGTTGTCTATATTTTGGAATATACTTTCTCCTAGTAGTCCCTTATGATACTTTATATCTCTGCATTGTCTGTTGTAATTTCTCCTTTCTCATTTCTTATTTTATTGATTTGAGTCCTCTCCCTTTTTTGGGGGGGATGAGTCTGACTAAGATTTGTCAGTTTTGTTTATCTTCTCAAAGAACTAGCTTTTAAGCTTTATTGATCTTTGCTACTGTTTCCTTAATTTCTTTTTTATTTCAGTCATTATAAAAATCAGTTTCTTTCCCTCTACTAACTGTTTTTTTTCTAGTTTGTGTAGCTATAAAGTCAGGTTGTTAGTTTGATATTCTCACTTTTGAGGTAGGCTTGTATTACTATAGACTTCCCTTTGTTTAATTAATTTTTATTTTTTAGTTTGTTTTGCTTTACAATACTGTATTCGTTTTGCTATACATTGACATGAATCAGCCACGAGTGTACATGAACTCCCAATCCCAACCCCCACCTCCCCCCTCCCACCCACACCTTCTCTCTGGATTATCCCCGTGCTCAGTCCCAAGCATCCTGCATCCTGCATCAAACCTGGACTGGCGATTCGTTTCACTTATGATATCACACATGTTACACTGCCACTCTGCCAACCCATCCCACCCTCTCCCTCTCCCACAGAGTCCAAAAGGCCGTTCTATACATCTGTGTCTCTTTTGCTGTCTTGCGTACAGGTTTATCATTACCATCATTCTAAATTCCATATATATGTGTAAGTATACTGTATTGGTGTTTTTCTTTCTGGCTTACTTCACTCTGTATAATCGGCTCCAGCGTCATCCACCTCATTAGAACTGATTCAAATGTATTCTTTTTAATAGCTGAGTAATACTCCATTGTGTATATGTACCACAGCTTTCTTATCCATTCATCTGCTGATGGACATCTAGGTTGCTTCCATGTCCTGGCTATTATAAACAGTGCCGCAATGAACATTGGGGTACACGTGTCTCTTTCAATTCTGGTTTCCTCAGTGTGTATGCCCAGCAGTGGGATCACTGGATCATAAGGCAGTTCTATTTGCAATTTTTAAAGGAATCTCCACACTGTTCTCCATAGTGGCTGTACTAATTTGCATTCCCACCAACAGTGTAAGAGGGTTCCCTTTTCTCCACACCCTCTCCAGCATTTATTGCTTGTAGTCTTTTGGATAGCAGCCATTCTGATTGGTGTGAAATGGTACCTCATTGTGGTTTTGATTTGCATTTCTCTGATAATGAGTGATGTTGAGCATCTTTTCATGTGTTTGTTAGCCATTCGTATGTCTTCTTTGGAGAAGTGTCTATTTAGTTCTTTGGCCCATTTTTTGATTGGGTCATTTAGAACTGCTTTTGCTGCATCCCTTAGGTTTGGGTTGTCATGCTTTCATTGTCATTTTTATTGTCACAAAAAATTCTGTGTATTTTTTAAACTTTTTAAAAAATTCTTTATTTGTTTTTTAATCAAAAGATAATTGCTTTTCAGAATTGTGTTCATTTCTGCCAAACATTAACATGAATCAGCCATAGGTATACATATGTTCCTCCCTCTTGAACCTTCTTCCCACATCCCTCCCTACCCCACCCCACAAGGTTGTTACAAAGTCCCAGTTTGAGTTCCTTGAGTCATTCCGCAAATTCTCACTTGCTATCTATTTTACATACGGTAATGTTTGTTTCCATATTACTCTCTCCATACATTCCACCCTCTCCTTCCTCCCCCACCCCAGCTATGTCCATAAGAGTTTGCTCTCTATGTCTATGTCTCCACTGCTGCCCTACAAATAATTTCATCAGTACCATCTTTCTAGATTCTATATACATGTGTTCAGTTCAGTTCAGTCGCTCAGTTGTGTCCGACCCTTTGCGACTCCATGAATCGCAGCACGCCAGGCCTCCCTGTCCATCACCAACTCCCGGAGTTCACTCAAGACTCACGTCCATCAAGTCAGTGATGCCATCCAGCCATCTCATCCTCTATTGTCCCCTTCTCCTCCTGCCCCCAATCCCTCCCAGCATCAGAGTCTTTTCCAGTGAATCAACTCTTCACATGAGGTGGCCAAAGTACTGGAGTTTCAGCTTCAACATCATTCCTTCCAAAGAAATCCCAGGGCTGATCTCCTTCAGAATGGACTGGTTGGATCTCCTTGCAGTCCAAGGGACTCTCAACAGTCTTCTCCAACACCACACTTCAAAAGCATCACTTCTTCAGCCCTCAGTTTTCTTCACAGTCCAACTCTCACATCCATACATGACCACAGGAAAAACCATAGCCTTGACTAGACGGACCTTAGTCAGCAAAGTAATGTCTCTGCTTTTCAATATGCTATCTAGAATGGTCATAACTTTTCTTCCAAGGAGTAAGTGTCTTTTAATTTCATGGCTGCAGTCACCCTCTGCAGTGATTTTGGAGCCCAAAGAAATAAAGTCGGACACTGTTTCCACTGTTTCTCCACCTATTTCCCATGAAGTGATGGGACCAGATGCCATGATCTTCAATACAATATTTGTTTTTCTCTTTCTGACTTACTTCACTCTGCATAATAGGCTCTAAGTTCATCCACCTCTTAGGACAGACTCAAATGCATTCCTTTTATGACTGAATAATATTTCATTGTATATATGTACCACAGCTTCATTATCTATTCATCTGTCGGTGGTTGATTCCATATTCTGCTATTGTAAATAGTGATGTAGTGAACATTGGGGCTACATATGTCTTTTTCATTTTTGGTTTCCTCAGGGTATATGCCTACTGTGTGATTGCAGGGTCATATATAGTATTATTCCTAGTTTAAGGAATCTCCATACTGTCTTCTACAGTGGCTATATCAGTTTACATTCCCACCAGCAGTGCAAGAGGGTTACCTTTTCTCCACACACTCTCCAGCATTTGTTGTTTGCAGGTTTTTAGTGATGGCCATTCTGACCAATGTGAGGTGACATCTCATTGTAGTTTTGATCTGCATTTCTCTGGTAATGAGTGATATTGAGCATCTTTTCATGTGTTTGTTAGCCATCTATATGTCATCTTTGGAGAAATATCTGTTTAGGTCTTTTGCCCACTTTTTGATGGTTTGTTTGTTTTTCTAGTATTGAGTTGTATGAGCTGCTTGTATATTTTTGAAATTAATCCTTTGTCAGTTGTTTCATTTGCTATTTTTTTCTCCCATTCTGAGGGTTGTCTTTTCATCTTGTTTATATAATTTCCTTTGCTATGCAAAAGCCTATAAGTTTAATTAGGTCCCACTTATTTATTTTTGTTTTTATTTCCATTACTCTAGGAAGTGGGTCATAGAGGATCTTGCTGTTGTTTATGTCATAGAGTGTTCTTCCTATGTTTTCCCCTAAGAGTTTTATAGTTTCTGGTCTTGAATCAATTTTGAATTTATCTTTGTGTATGGTGTTAGGAAGTATTCTAATTTTATTATTTAACATGTAGCTGTCCAGTTCCCAGCAAGACTTATTGAAGAGGCTACCTTTGCCCCACTGTTTGTTCTTGCTTCCTGTGTAAAAAATAAGGTATCCATAGGTGCATGGGTTTAATCTCTGGGCTTTCTATTTTGTTACATTGGTCTATATTTCTGTTTTTGTGCCAGTACCATACTGCCTTGATGACTGTAGCTTTGCAGTATAGTCTGAAGTCAGGAAGGTTGATTCCACCAGCTCCATTCTTCTTTCTCAAGATTGCTTTGGCTATTCAAGGCCTTTTATGTTTCCAAATGAACTCTGAAAGTTCTTGTTCTAGTTCTGTTAAAAATGTCATTGGTAATTTGATAAGAATCATGTTGAACCTGTAGATTGCATTTGGTAGTATAGTCATTTTCACAATATTGATTCTTCCAACCCAGGAACATAGAATATCTCTTTATCTCATCTTTGATTTCTTTCATCAGTGTCTTACAGTTTGCTGTATAAAGCTTTTTGTCTCCTTAGGTATATTTATTCCTATATATTTTATTCTTTTTGTTGCAGTGGTGAATGGGATTGATTGCTTAATTTCTATTTCTGATTTTTCATTGTTAGTATATCTCAGGGATGCAATGATCCTTCAATATATGCAATTCAATGTGATATACCATATTAACAAACTGAAAAATAAAGACCTAATGATAACCTGAAAGATGCAGAAAAAGCCTTTGACAAAATTCAGCCCCATTTATGAGAAAAACGCTTCAAAAAATGGCCATAGAAGGAATCTCCCTCAACAAAGTAAAGGCTATAAACCCACAGCAAACATTATTCTCAACTGAAAAACTGAAAGCATTCTCTTTAAGATCAGGAACAAGAAAAGTGTGCCCACCTCACCACTATTATTCAGTATAGTTTTGGAAGTTCAAACTACAGCAGTCAGAGAAGAAAAAGAAAAGGAATCCAGATCAGAAAAGAAGTAAAACTCTCACTGTTTGCAGATGGCATGATACTACATAGCAAACCCTAGAGATACTGTTAGAAAATTGCTAGAGTTAATCAATGAATTTAACAAATTCACAGGATACAAAATCAGTCCATAGCAACCACTTGCATTTCTAAGTTTTTTTTAAAGTCTACTTTGTTTGAAATGAATATTACTAGTCCTGCTTTCTTTTCATTCCAATTTGCTTGGAATATTTTTTCCAGTCCCCTGACTTTCAATCTGTATGTGTCCTTAGGTCTGAAGTGGGTCTCTTGGAGGCAGCATATACACAGGTCTTATTTCTGTATCCATTCAGCCAGTTTGGTTGGGGCATTTAATCCATTTACATTTATGGTAGATATTGATAACACACATATGTATTCTTTAGAAGGGGATATTCATAATTGTCCTTATAGGGTTTTTAATTAATTTTTATTAGTGTAGTTGCCTTACAGTGTTGTATTAGTTTCTGCTGCTGCTGCTGCTAACTCACTTCAGTCGTGTCCGACTCTGTGCAACCCCACAAAAGGCAGCCCATCAGGCTCCCCCATCTCTGGGATTCTCTAGACAAGAATACTGGAGTGGGTTGCCATTGCCTTCTCCAATGCATGACAGTGAAAAGTCAAAGTGAAGTCGCTCAGTCATGTCTGACTCTTCGTGACCCCATGGACTGCAGCCTACCAGGCTCCTCTGTCCATGGTATTTTCCAGGCAAGAGTACTGGAATGGGGTGCCATTGCCTTCTCCGGTATTAGTTTCTACTGTACAGCAAAAGAATCAGTCGTACATATACACATTCCCTCCCTTTGGGACGTCCTTCCATTCAGGTCACCACAGTGCATCAAGTAGTGTTCCCCGTGATATACAGTATGTTGTCTTCAGTTTTCTATTTTATACATAGTATCAATAGTGTATATGTGTCGATACAAGTCTCTTAATTTATCCCATTCCCACTTTCCCCTTGGTATCCATATGTTTGTTATCTGCCTCTTTGCCTCTGTTTCTGCTTTGCAAATAAGATAATTTTACCATTTTTCTTATATGCATTAATATATATTTGTTTCTCTTTGTGACTTACCTCACTCTGTATGATACTCTGTAGCTCCATTAACATCTCTACAAATAACCCAATTTCGTTCCTACTGATGGCTAAGTAATATTCCATTGTATATATGTACCATGTCTTCTCTGTCTTTTCCTCTGCTGATGGACATTTAGGTTGCTTCCATGTCTTGGATTTCTAAACATGAACATTGAGGGTGCATGTATCTTTTTTAGTTACAGTTTTCCCTAAGTATATGCCCGGGAATGGGATTACTAGTTCATATGGTAATAATATTTTTAGTTTTTTTAAGGAACTTACATACTCTTTTTCCATAGTGGTTATCAGGAGTTGGTGATGGACAGGGAAGCCTGGCGTGCTGCGATTCATGGGGTCGCAAAGAGTCGGCACGACTGAGTGACTAAACTGAACTGAACTATATCAGTTTACACTCCCACCAAGAGTGCATAAAGATTCCCTTTTATCGACACCCTCTCCATCATTTATTCCATGATGGGCATTTTAACAAATATGAGGTGATACCTTATTGTAATTTTGATTTGCATTTCTCTGGTAATTAGTGATGTTGAGCATCTTTTCATGTGTGTGTTGGCTATCTGTATGTCTTCTTTGGAGAAATGCGTATTTAAGTCTTCCCATTTTTTGATTGGGTTGATTGCTTTTTTGAAATTGAGCTCCCTAAGCTGTTTGTATATTTTAGAAATTAATCCATTGTCAGTTGCTTCATTTTCAAATAGTTTCTCCTATTCTGAAGGTTGTCTTTTCATCTTATGATTTCATTTGCTGTGTAAAAGCATTTAAGTTTAATTAGATCCCATTTATTTTTATTTTCATTTTCATTACTCTAGGAGATGAGTCAAAAAGGATCTTCCTATGATTTACATAAAAGAGTGGTCTGCCTATGTTTTCCTCTGAGGTTTATAGTCAGTCATTTGAGTCACTCAGTCGTGTCCGACTCTTTGCGACCCCATGAATCGCAGCACACCAGGCCTTCCTGTCCATCACCAACTCCCAGAGTTCACTCAGACTCACGTCCATTGAGTCTGTGATGCCATCCAGCCATCTCATCCTCAGTCGTCCCCTTCTCCTCCTGCCCCCAATCCCTCCCAGCATCAGGTCTTTTCCAATGAGTCAACTCTTCGCATGAGGTGGCCAAAGTACTGGAGCTTCAGTTTTAGTATCATTCCTTCCAAAGAATCTCAGGGCTGATCTTCCTCAGAATGGACTGGTTGGATCTCCTTGCAGTCCAAGGGACTCTCAAGAGTCTTCTCCAACACCACAGTTCAAAAGCATCAATTCTTCGGTGCTCAGCCTTCTTCACAGTCAAACTCTCACATCCATACATGACCACAGGAAAAACCATAGCCTTGACTGGACGGACCTTAGTCGGCAAAGTAATGTCTCTGCTTTTGAATATACTATCTAGGTTGCTTATAACTTGTCTTCCAAGGATTAAGCGTCTTTTAATTTCATGGCTGCAATCACCATCTGCAATGATTTTGGAGCCCCAAAAAATAAAGTCTGACACTGTTTCTACTGTTTCCCCATCTATTTCCCATGAAGTGATGGGACCAGATACCATGACCTTCATTTTCTGAATGTTGAGCTTTAAGCCAACTTTTTCACTCTCCTCTTTCACTTTCAACAAGAGGCTTTTTAGCTCCTCTTCACTTTCTGCCATAAGGGTGGTGTCATCTGCATATCTGAGGTTATTGATATTTCTCCTGGCAATCTTGATTCCAGCTTGTGTTTCTTCCAGTCCAGCGTTTCTCATGATGTACTCTGCATAGAAGTTAGATAAGCAGAGTGACAATATACAGCCTCGACGTACTCCTTTTCCTATTTGGAACCAGTCTGTTGTTCCATATCCAGTTCGAACTGTTGCTTCCTGACCTGCATACAGATTTCTCTAGAGGCAGGTTAGGTGGTCTGGTATTCCCATCTCTCTCAGAATTTTCCACAGTTTATTGTGATCCACACAGTCAAAGGCTTTGGCATAGTCAATAAAGCAGAAATAGATGTTTTTCTGGAACTCGCTTGCTTTTTCCATGATCCAGCGGATGTTGGCAATTTGGTCTCTGGTTCCTCTGCCTTTTCTAAAACCAGCTTGAATATCAGGGAGTACCTGGCCTTATATTTGGCTTCCTTGGTGGCTCAGTGGTAAAGAATCTGCCTGCCAATGCAGGAGATATTGGTTCACTTCTTGGGTTTAGAAGATCTCCTGGAGCAGGAACAGCAATCCACTCCAATATTCTTGCTTGGGAAATCCCACGGAGAAAGGAACCTTACTTTAATCTATTCTGAATTTATTTTTATGTATGGTGTTGAAGTGAAAGCAAGTGTTAGTCGCTCAGTCATGTCCAGCTCTCTGTGAGCCCATGGACTATTTCCACCAGGCTCCTCTTTCCATGGAATTCTTCAGGCAACAATACTGGCATGGATTGCCATTCTCTTCTCTAAGGGATCTTCCTGACCCAAGGATTGAAGCTGGTCCTCCTATTTTGCAGGCAGATTCTTTACCATCTGAGCCACCAGGGAAGGCCTGTGTATGGTGTTAGAGAGTGTTCTGATTTCATGTTTTCACATGCAGCTGTCCAGTTTCCACAGCCACATATTAAAGAGACTGTTTGTTTGTTTGTTTTATCCATTGTGTATTCTTGCCTCTTTTGTCATAGATTAGGTGGCCATTTCTATCTTGTTCCATTGGTCTATATTTCTGCTTTTGTGTTAGTACCATACTACCTTTATTACTGTAGCTTTATAATATACTCTGAAGTCAGGTAGCCTGATTTCCTACAGCTCCATTTTTCTTTCTCAAGATTGCTTTGGCTATTCAGGGTCTTTTGTGTTTCCATGCACATTGTTCAGTTTTTTGCTCTGTTCTGTGAAAAATGTCATTGGTAATCTGACAGGCAGTGCACTGAATATATAGATTGTTTTGAGTAGTACAGTCATTTTCACAAAACTGATTCTTCCACCCAAGAACATGGTATATCTCTCCATGTGTCATCTTTGATGTCTTTCATCAGTGTCTTGCAGTTTTCTGCATTCAAGTCTTTTGCCTCCTTAGGTAGATTTATTTCTAGGTATTTTATTCTTTTTGTCACAGTGGTAAATGGGATTGTTTCCTTAATTTTTCTTTCTGTCTTTTGTTGTCAGTGTACACAAGTGCAAGAGATTTCTGCGTGTTAGTTTCGTATCCTTCAACTTCACTAAATTCATTGATTAACTCTAATAGTTGTCTGGTGGCAACTTTAGGATTTTCTGTGTATAATATCAGGTCATCAGAAAACAAGGACAGTTTTAGTTCTTTTCCAATTTGGATACCTTTTATTTTTTCTCTGATTGCTGTGGCTAGGATTTCAAGGACTATTCTAAATCATAGTAACTAGAGGGGAAACTCTTGTCTTGTTCCTGATTTTAGAGGAAATGCTTTCACTTTTCACCATTGAGGATGATTTTTGCCTTGGGGTTGTGATGTATGGCTCTTATCATGCTGAGGTAGGTTCCCTCTTTGCCTACTTTCTGGAGAATTTATTTGTTTTTAATCACAAAAGAGTGTTGAATTTTGTCAAAAGCATTTTCTGTATCTACTGAGATGATCATATGGTTTTTATTCAACTTGTTAATATGGTGTATCACTTTGAGTGATCTGTTTATATTGGAGAATCATTTCATCCCTGAGACAAATCCCACTTGATCATGTTGTAGGATCCTTTAGTGTGTTGTCAGATTTGGTTTGCTAGTATTTTGTTGTGAATTTTTGTATCTATGCTCATTATTGATATTGGCCTGTAATTCTCTTTTGTTGATTGTATCTTTATCTGGTTTTCATATCAGAGTGATGGTGGCTTTGTAAAATGAGTTTGAGAGTGTTCCACCCTCTGCATTTTTTTTTTTTTTTTGAAGAGTTTGAGAAGGATAGCAGTTAGCTCTTCTCTAAATGTTTGGTGGAATTATGCTGTAGGTATCTGATCCTGGACTTTTGTTGGAAGATTTTTTAAAATTTATTTTTAATTGAAGGATAATTGCTTTACAGTATTGTGTTGGTTTCTGCCATACATCAACATCCATCAGCCATAGGTGGACATATGTCCCCTCCTTCCCAAATCTTACCCCTGTTGGAAGATGTTTTTTTTTTTTCTTTTGAGTATTTATAATCTTTTTTGAGTAATAATTATCAAAGATTTTAACTGTACAATATAACTGTCTTACAAGTCTGCATAAGGGTGATCTAAAATATTGAATATATCAAGCTCTTGACACAGTGTTTGATATTTAGTAAAGCTCAAAAATTGTTGATTTGGTTTTTCTATTTAAGTAGTAGTATCATTGGGCATGAAACGAGGTTAATAAGGAAATAGAGAGCCAAAATTATGGCTTCATGGATGATGTATCAGCCTCCTAGGGCTGTTGAAACAAAGTACCACAGGTGATTTAGAACAGAAATCTTTTGTTGCTTACTTATGGAGGACAGGAATTTGAAATCAAGTTGTAGGCAAGGCCATCTGTCCTCTGGAGGTACTAGGAAAGGATCTGTTCCCAGTATTTTTCCTAAAGACTGTTGGATTGTAGCATCATGACTCCAATCTCTCTATGGTGTTCTCCCTGTGAGGTGTGTTTTTTTGTTGTTTTTTGTTTGTTTGTTTTTTTATAATAATGACATCAGTCATATTAGATAAGGACTCTACGTTACAGCAGTAAGACCTCATCTGCTCATCTGAACTAATTAAGTCTGCAGTGACCCTGTATGTTTATGTCTCCAAATAAGGTGAGTTCTAAGTCTTCAAATCTAAGAGACTTGAGAGTAGGGATTTAACATATAAATAAATGTTGGGGGTATGCAGTCCATAACAGATGAGACACTAACCCTGGAAACTTATGAATAGAGAGAGAATAACTTTCAGAGAATGCCATCAGCAAAGGAAAAGGAAGAGTGAGTTCACAGGGTATGTGAGGCAAGTAAAGAGGCAAAAGGACAGAATTCCAAGTGATGAGCTATAAAATAAAGAAACTATTAGGGCCAGATCTGAGTGTGTGGTAAGTTGCTTCAGTCATGTTGGACTCTTCGCGACCCTATAGACCATAGCCGCCAGGCTCCTCTATCCATGGAATTCTCCAGGCAAAAATATTGGAGTGGGTTGCTGTGCCCTCCTCCAGGGGATCTTCCTGACTCAGGGATCTAACCTCACCTCTTGTGTCTCATGCATTGCCTGGCGGTTTCTTTACCACTACCACCACCTGGGTTAGCCTGTTAGGCCAGATCTAGGGCCAGGCAACATATAATGACTAGTATAGTTCAGCAACTCTTCAGAGTAGGCTCTGGTTATGCCAATGCAACCAGGCTGCAGTCAGCCCTAGAACCAATTCAGGAAATGTGAAGATTCAGTGGAGGAATTTAGAGGCAATGTTTAGATATAAAAGTTTGAAACTGAAATGCTATGTTCATTGTCTATGGTATACACATTCAACACTAAGAAATTATTATTTTTTATTGACAAAAAAAATAATGATTTGGGATGAACAGGAAGCTGTATAAGTGCAGATTGCTTATATTAAAACCTCTTTCATCCCAGAAGTGTATCAGAAAGAAGGGTGTTAGATAAAGAGTGACTATCTCTGCTTCCTCTTGACTATATATTGACTATATTCCTTCATTTATTAAATAAGATACTGATTTACTCCCATAAAAGGCTGCTGTAAGAATTAAATTGTGTTTTTCAGGTAAAGGGTTTGCATAGTAAGTGCACTAAAAATGATAACCACTATTTTTATATTTGTTATCTCACTTATGTGATTATTCTTAAATAAAGAATGGAATTGCAAAATAATTAATAGTAACATCTTATCACTTCCCACACAATTATCTCTTTCATTCATTCTCTTTACCACTTTTCTACATTGTTTTCTCTTAAACGTTCCTTCTTTTCCAATACTTCTGCTTTGTTCTCTTGTCTTTTATCTTTTGTATGTTTTTAAAGGGTACATACTCCAAATATTTTTCTTCCCAAGGCTGATGTTTGTGTTAAAAATTGCATTTTAGGTTTCTTTTTCCCCTTTTTACATTTTTTCACTCTTCATGTTTAGAGAATGTTCAGACGTGTGCTAAGCCTTAATTCTATAACAGAAGATCAGGTTTAGCCCCTGACATGTAGAAGTCCCAGTTTGACAAGGACATGGTTATATGGATAGATAAATCACAGTTCAGTGTATCAGAGATCAAGGGCAAAAACACAGACACCTGTAAGTGGAATTGGCAACAATTCGAAGCAAGTGACAGTGCACTAGATTCTGAGTGGAAGATTTCTAGGAAAAGGGCTTGGATGATTCAGTTTAGAAAAAAAATTTTTTTCTTGGCTTTCATTCATTGAAATACATTTTAGAGGCCTACTTTCTTCTGTAACTAAAACATCACGAAGTTTTCCAAGATCTGAGATCCTTCTTAGCAGATATTTGGCTGCTAAGCCCAAACTGCATTACCACAAGCGACAGCTCCCTTGTGGATGACCTGCCTTCTTACATCCATTATGCTTCTCCATAGCACTGGTTTATATGTCTCAGGCACCCTCAAATCTGTGTGCTTATAATTTTCTCTAGTATTTCTGTTCAAGATAAGCTCCTTCTGGGCAATTAAAATTTATGCAAACGAAAGGACATAATTTCCTAAAAGGAATCTTCACACTTCCCTATAATGTTAAATAAAAGAAAAAATGCATTGCCTACTGTAGAAAAGATAATTAATTTGGCTTATTTTCACAGAAGATGTGATAGGGAACAAGGGACTTGAGGTTTACATTAAAAAAAAAAAATTAAGGCAGTCCATGCCATAAAATGATGTACAACCTAGTTTGAGAGATAATAACAATAATGAAGTGTGATCTATGGTATACCATGATTTTGTCCCCTTTTCTGTACCTATTATCTTGGTATATTAAATAGTGCACAGCCATATGTACAATAGGTATTCTGTGTTTGCTTTACAGTCAGAATATTTTGAATGGGTAATAGGTTTTAAAATTGAAAAGGTAGAAGAGTGTATAATAAAGTAAAATTCTCCCACTCCTCTCACCTAGTAGTTTCCAAGTTTATCTGTAGCAATTTTATGGGTTTCAGGAACTCTGTGTTCAGTTGGGTATATTTTTCACTTTCTTCTAGCCTTTCACTTCTCTTCTCTTCTCAGCTGTTTGTAAAGCTTCCTCAGACAACGACTTTGCCATCTTGCTTTGGGGATGGGTTGATCATCACCTCCTATACAAGGTTACCAACCTCTGTCCATAGTTCTTTAGACACTCTGTCTACCAGATCTAATCCCTTAATCTGTCATCTCTGTTGTGTAATCATAAGGGATTTTATTTAGGTCATACCTGAATAGCCTAATGGTGTTTCCTACTTTCTTCAGTTTAAGCCTAAATTTTGTGATAAAGAGTTCATGATTTAGGCCACCGTGAGCTCCAGGTCTTGCTTTTGCCGACTACATAGAGCGTCTCCTGCTTTTGCTACAAATAACATAATCAATCTGATTTTGTTATTGACCATTTGGTGATGTCCATGTGTAGAGTTGTCTCTTGTGTTGTTGGAAGAAGGTGCTTGCTACGACCAGTGTGTTCTCTTGACAAAACTCTGTTATCCTTTGTGTGCTTTATTTTGTACTCTAAGGTCAAACTTGCCTGTTGCTCCAGGTATCTCCTGACTTCATACTTCTGTATTCCAATGCCCTATGATGAAAATGACATCTTTTTTTTTGCAGTTAGTCCTAGAAGGTTTTGTAGGTCTTCCTAGAACTGGTCAACTTCAGCCTTTTTGGCATCAGTGCTTGGGGCATAGACTGGATTACTGTGATATTGACTGTTTGCTTTGGAAACAAACCAAGATCATTCTGGTTTTGATATTGCACCCAAAACTGCATTTTCAGACACTTTTGTTGACTATGAGGGATACTCCATTTCTTGTAAGGGATTTGTGCCCACAGTAGTAGATACAATGGTCATCTGAGTTAAATTTGCCCATTCCTGGCCAAAATGTTCACTGATTCTTAAGATGTCAATATTCACTCTTGTCATCTCCTACTTGACCTTCAATTTACCTTGATTCATGGACCTAACATTCTAGGTTCTTAGGCAATATTTTTCTTTATAGCATTTTTCTTTACTTTCACCACCAGACAGATCCACAACTGATCTTCATTTCTCCTCTGGCCAAGCCACTTTATTCTTTCTGGAGCCTTCTGGAGCTATTAGTAATTGCCCTACACTCTTCCCAGTAACAACAGTTGAAAGCACCAGACACTTTCTGACCTGGGGGCTCATCTTCCAATGTCATATCTTTCTGCTTTTTCATATTGTTTATGAGGTTCTCACTGCATGAATACTGGAGTGGTTTGCCATTTCCTCCTCCACTGGACCATGTTTTGTCAGAACTCTTCACTATGACCTGTCTGTCTTGGGTAGCCCTGCATGGCATTGCTCATAGCTTCATTGAGTTACAGAAGCCCCTTTGCCACAACAAGGCTGTGTGTAATCCATGAAGAGGATAGTGCTTTCTTATTTTATGACTTCATAGCATTTCATTGTATATAGATTTTCATACATATTTGATTAATCTGCTGTAACTGGACATTTATACACTTTAAATTATTTTCCTGTCAAGAATAGTGCTGTCTAGCAATAAGCACACCCAGCAGCCAGTGCTATGTATCTTCATTTCTAATACCACTCTTCAATTTTAAAAAACCCTAGGATTCCCTGGAGAAATGGCTGCTTCTATAGATAAGAGGAGGAATATTTAAGATAAGGCAGAAGTATCTTAAGAGTATCCCAAAAGAAAGAAAATGCTCAAAAACAAAAATGACTAGGGTAAGACAGGAGTAAACCTGAAATCTCTCTAAATAGCAAGTTTGGACAGCCTCAGCAACAAAATCAATAATGTAGCTGTTGTTCAGTCGCACAGTCGTATCTGACTCTTTGTGACCCCATGGACTGCAGCACATCAGGCCTCCTTGTCCATCATCGTCTCCTGAAGTTTGTCCAAGTTCATGTCCATTTCATCGGTGATGCCATCTCGTTCTGTGACATCCTCTTCTCTTTCTAACTTTGATGTCTCCGAGCATCAGGGACTTTTCCAATGAGTTGTCTGTTCATATCAGATGACCAAATTACTGGAACTTCAGCTTCAGCATTAATCCTTCCCGTGAGTATTCAGGGTTTATTTCCCTTAAGATTGACTGGTTTGATCTCTTTACTCTCCAAGGGACTCTCAGGAGTCTTCTCCAGCACCAGAGTCAAAGGCATCAATTCTTTGGCGTTCTGCCTTCCTTATGGTCCAGCTCTCACAACCATACATGACCACTGGGAAGACCATAGCCTTGACTATATGGACCTTTGTCGGCAGAGTAATATCTGCTTTTCAACACGTTGTCTAGGTTTGTCATAGCTTTCCTGCCAAGAAGCAGTCATCTTTTGATTTCATCACTGAACTCACCATATGCAATGATTTTAGAGCCCAAGAAGAAATCTGTCACTACTTTCACATTTTTCCCTTTTATTTGCCATGAAGTAATGGGTCTGGATGCTATGATCTTATATTTTTGGTTTTGTTCTTTTTAATATTTAGTTTTAAGAAGGTTCTCACCCTTCACCTTCATCAACAGGCTCTTTAGTTCCTCTTTGCTTTCTGCCATTAGAGTGGTATCATCCACATATCTGAGATTGTTGATGTTTCTTCTGCCTATCTCAATTCCAGCTTGTTACTCATCCAGGCCAGCATTTTTCATGATGTGCTCAGCATATAGGTTAAACAGAGTGACAGCAGATAGCCCTGTCATACTCCTTTCTCAATCTTGAACCAATCATCTGTTCCATACAGGGTTCTAACTGTTGCTTCCTGACCCGCATACAGGTTTTTCAGGAGATAGGAAAGAAGGTCTGGTATTCTCATCTCTCTAAGAGCTTTCCACAGTTTGTTGTGATCCACAGAGTCAAAGACTTTAGCACAGTCGATGAAACAGAGGTAGATTTTTTTTTTTCTGTAATTCCCTCACTTTCTCTGTGATCCAGTGAATGCTGGCAATTTGATCTCTGATTCTTTTTCCTTTTTTAAATCTTTCCCAGACATCTGGAAGTTCTTGGTTCGCATAACGCTGAAGCCTAGCATGCAAGATTTTAAGCATGTCCTTACTAGCATGAGAGATGAGTGAAATGGTCTGATGGTTAGCACATTCATTAGTACTACCCTTCTTGGGAACTGGGATATGGACTGACCTTTTCCAGTCCTGTGGCCACTACTGGGTCTTCCAGATTTGCTACATACTGAATGCAACCCTTTGATGGCGTCATCCTTTAGGGTTTTTAATAGTTTTACTGGACTATCACATTTGAATTTAACATTGAATTCACACTGAATTCATTCACATTGAGTTCATATTTGAATTCAACATTCAAAAAATGAAGATCATGGCATCCAGTCCCATCACTTCATGGCAAATAGATGGGGAAACAATGGAAACAGTGAAAGACTTTATTTTCTTGGGCTCCAAAATCACTGCAGATGGTGACTGCAGCCATGGAATTAAAAGACGCTTGCTCCTTGGAAGAAAAGCTATGAACAACCTAGACAGCATATTAAAAAGCAGAGACAATGCTTTGCTGACAAACCTCCATATAGTCAAAGCAGGCAATGGCACCTCACTCCAGTACTCTTGCCTGGAAAATCCTATGGACAGAGGAGCCTGGTGGGCTATAGTCCATGGGGTCACTAAGAATCGGACACGACTGAGCAACTTCCCTTTCACTTTTCACTTTCATGCATTGGAGAAGGAAATGGAAACCCACTCCAGTGTTCTTGCCCAGAGAATCCCAGAGACAGGAGAGCCTGGTGGGCTGCCATCTGTGGGGTCACACAGAGTCGGACACGACTGAAGTGACTTAGCAGTAGCAACATGGTTTTTCCAGTAGTCATGTGTGGATGTGAGTGTTGGACCATAAAGAAAGCTGAGCACCAAAGAATTGATGCTTTTGAACTGTGGTGTTGGAGAAGACTCTTGGGAGTCCCTTGTGCTGCAAGGAGATCAAACAAGTCAATCCTAAAGGAAATAAATCTGAATATTCATTGGAAGGACTGATGTTGAAGCTGAAGCTCCAATACTTCGGCCACCTGATGCGAAGAACTGACTCATTGTAAATGACTTTGATGCTGGAAAAGATTGAAGGCAGGAGGAGAAGGGGACGACAGAAGATGAGATTGTTGGATGGTATCACTGACTCAGTGGACATGAGTTTGAGCAAGCTCTGGGAGTTGGTGATGGACAGGGAAGCCTGACAGGCTGCGCCCATGGGGTTGCAAAGAGTTGGACGCAACTGAGGAATTGAACTGACTGACTGACTGGAATTCCATCACATCCCCTAGCTTTCTTAGGAGCAGTGCTTCCTAAGGCCCACTTGACTCTGCTCTCCAGAATGTCTGACTCTGGTGACTGACCACACCATTGCAGTAGTCTGGTTCACTAAGGTCTTTTTTATACAGTTCTTCTGTGTATTCTTCCTATCTCTTCTTGGTCTCTTCCATGTCTACTAGATCTCTATGGTTTCTGCTCTTTATACAAAATCAATAATGTAGTACTGAATCATAAAGCATAAATATACCTCATATGCAAAGTATATAAGGTATATGTGTGTGTGTGCCTAGCTGTGTCTGACTCATTGCAACCCCATGAACTCTAGCCTGCCAGGCTTCTCTGTCTATGGGATTTCCTAGGCAAGAATACTCAAATGAGTTGCTATTCCTTCCTCCAGGGGATCTTCCTACCCAGGAATCAAACCTGAATCTCTTGCGTTTCATAAAGAAAGCATAAAATAAATATCTGCACAAATGCAAATAAATGACTGAATAGATATAGAAGGCACACAAAATTTCTTGTGGAGAGGAAATCCTTCCCACCTCTAACTTCCCAAATGAAGAAGACTTTAATTTTATTTGATTTTAAAATGCAGTTAGTAATATGTTTCCACAATACAGTATGTGAAGGAGGGAAAGTTGTTTTAGAGAAGAGAAACCTGGGCAAAACTAACTTGGCCAGCTAATCAAAATTAACATAATGAATTATATCATATTTATAGTATATACTATGATGTGTTCAGTATATTAAGCAAAATAGTTACAGCAGAGGGATTAAGCAATATCCTTGATGTCATCTCTGGTTCCTTTATTTATTTTGTCTCCTACATCTAACCATTTCAGAAATACTCTTGTATTCTCCATCAAAATGTGTCAGAAACTAACAATTATGGCTTTCCAAGTGGTGCTAGTGGTAAAGAACCCACCTGCCAATGGAGGAAATTCAAGAGATGTGGTTCAGTCCCTAGGTCAGGAAGAGCTGTGGAGGAGGGCACGGCAACCCACTCTGGTATTCTTTCTTGGAGAATCCCATGGACAGAGGAGTCTGGCGGGCTATAGTCCATAGGGTCACAAAGAGTCGGACACGACTGAAGCGACTTAGCGTGCATGCGCTGCCACAACCACCGTGTGTCTCTCGAGTCTCCTGCGTTGGCAGGAGGGTTCTTTACCACGAGTGGCAGCTGGGAAGCCACTACTGTGGTGTATGCCTATCTTATAAGAGCCTTTTCCTGATCCATTTGCTTTCACTCATGATTCCTGTGCTTATTGTTTCCCAACAGACAGAATGATATTCCTAAAATGGAAAGATAGGCTTTTTAAGTGTATTTGTTTTTTTTTTCTTAATTGTGGTTAAATGTGCATAACACTCAATTTACTTATTTAAACATTTTAAGATGTACAGTTCAATGTCAGTAAGTGTATTCACACTGTTATGTAACCATTATCACCAGCCATCTATAGAACTCTGCCTCTTCCCAAACTGAAACTCCATACCCATTACAACTGACTCCATCTATCCAACTTCAGGCTCCCTCTATTCTCCTCCCTGCCTCTGTGAATGTGACTATTCTAGGAAGCTCGTGTAAGGGGGAAGCATACAGTATTTGTCCTTTGGGGACTGGCTTATTTCACGGAGCATAATGTCCTCATGGTTCAATTATGTTGTAGCATGTGTCAGAATATCCTTCCTTTTAAACTCATTATTGACCAGAGATGTATTAATCTTTGTTATCTGAATGTTATTGACCAGAAATGTTTTAATACTCACATAACAAACTGTCAGCCACAGTTACATGCAAAAATGTCCTGGTCAATAATGTGTTAAGACTGTGGGGCTTTATTTATAATAGTGGCATAGCCCTAAGTATATTATAGGAAGAAGGAAAAAAAAAAACCAATAAAGAGAGAAGATGAGAAGGGTGAGGGTCTTGGAGGAAGGCAAGGCATAGCAGAGGGAGAGTGCAGTTTGGAGCCAAGAGCCTTGAGCTCAGATTCTGGCCCTTTTTCTGCATGATTTTGAGTCATTTATGTCATCTGTCCCCAGATCAGCATCTTCCTGGGTGAAATACAGTTAGTGATGCCCTTTGCTAGGATCACTATGTGTATAAAATGTCCACTGAAGGAAACACACATTTGCTGAGTGCGTTGTGCCCTCCATGGCTGGAACCTTAGAAAGGATTGTCTTATTTAAGGGAAGGTTTGTCCTCTGTTTCTGCAGGAAGAAACAGAGGGGAGAGAGAGAGGTGACATGCCCAGGCTCCCCCAAGTGAGTTGAGAAACAGCTGCCATTAAAGCCCCATATTTTCTTGATCCTCAGCCCTTCCTAGGGCACTAGGCTGCCCTCCACACCACTCTGTACAAAGGAGGAATGTGCTGCTGTCCTTTCTTCTCCCTTTCCCCAGGAGAGAAAGGTGCCATCCCCTGGTCAAAGGGAAAGGGGATGGAAGTCAACTTGAGAATGAATGTAAGGATCTCAACACTGAAGACAGAAAGAAAAGCTTGATAGACAGGGAAAGGCAACAAGTAACTGCCCCAACCCTGTGGGAGGGAGACTGGAGAAGGGCATCTAAGACACAAGATTAATACCAGGGAACTGAAGCTTGTAAGACTTAGCAACAACTCCAGAAGCCACACAGATACCCTTGTTTAACTGGGTTCAGTTTTGCTCAGAGGTGACCAAATAGATGGAGTCAGTTAAGATCTTTCAAATGCCAGTGAACAGAGGACTGTGAGAAGCCACCAACATAGGCTCCATATTCTGTAAGAGAGAAGTCAGGAAGGAAAAGCACAGAGCTCCTTGGTTCATTTCTGAAACATTTCCTCCTTGACAGTACCAGGGAACTGAACACATACTGGCTTTTCAGTGTACATATATGTCCTTGGGTGCATCAGACAGACATCTGTTCAAAGAAATTAAGCACCTATCAGCTATGGAGCTTCAGATGTGTTCCTTTTTTTATAAGTTACAGGTGTGCAATATAGTGATTCACAATTTTTAAGGTTATACTCCATTTATAGTTATTAAAAAACATTGGCTATATTCCCTGTGTTGTATAACTGTGTAGCTTATTTTATACCTAATAGTTTCTACTTCTTAATCCCCTCCCCTGTTCTGTCTCCCGACTGGTAACCACTAGTTTGTTTGCTGTATCTGAGTCTGTCTTGTTTTTTCATTATACTCACTAGTTTTGTTTTATTTTTTAGATTCCACATATAAGTGATGTCATACAGCATTTGTCTTTCTCTGTCTGACTTATTTCACTTAGAATAATACCCTCCAGGTCTATCCATATTGCTCCAAATGGCAGAATGTTCACTGTTTATGGCTGAGTAGTATTCCACAGTATATGTGTGCATATTTGTATATATGCCACATCTTCTTTACCCATTAATTTCTTGGTGGACACTTAGGTTGCTTCCATATCCTGGAGATGGTAAATAATGCTCCTGTGAACACTGGTCTGCATGATGGGATCTTGTCACCCCTGAACTAAGAAGCTTTGATGGATTCCTTTTGCCCATTGAGTAGAACCCCAAATCCTTTTTTTAAAAAAAAAAAGAAAAAGAAAAAGAAGCCTTGCATGATCTTCTTTGTATTATCACTTTGAATCAATCCCCTCTCTATATATCCTTTCTCTCATTCTGAGCTAGCCATCTTGCCCTCTTGCTGTTTGAAGTGCACAGGGAAGCTTCAGCCTCAAGAACTGTATACTGTTCCTAATGTCTAAAATCTCCCTCCCTCAGATATCCACATGCCTCTGTGCCTCATCTTTTCCAAGTGTTAGCTCAAACATGATCTTCTCAGAGACCTTCACTGACCACCAGTGGTAGCAGATTGAAGTGATCACACCCCTGTATAACCCCTTCCCTTGAACATGGGTGGACCTGTGATCTGCTTCTAAAACATCAGTTCAGTTCAGTCCAGTCACTCAGTCGTGTCTGACTCTTTGCAACCCCATGAATTTCAGCATGTCAGGCCTCCCTGTCCATCAACCAACTCCCGGAATTCACTCAGACTCATTCCATCGAGTCAGTGATGCCATCCAGCCATCTCATCCTTGGTCGTCCCCTTCTCCTCCTGCCCCCAATCCCTCCAAGCATCAGAGTCTTTTCCAATGAGTCAATGCTTCCATGAGGTGGCCAAAGTATTGGAGTTTGACCTTTAGCATCAGTCCTTCCAATGAACACCCAGGGTTGATCTCCTTCAGAATGGACTGGTTGGATCTCCTTGCAGTCCAAGGGACTTTCAAGAGTCTTCTCCAGCACCACAGTTCAAAAGCATCAATTCTTCGGTGCTCAGCCTTCTTCACAGTCCAACTCTCACATCCATACATGACCACTGGAAAAACCATAGCCTTGACTAGACAGACCTTTGTTGGCATATGCCATCCAGCCATCTCATCCTCGGTCGTCCCTTTCTCCTCCTGCCCCCAATCCCTCCCAGCATCAGGGTCTTTTCCAATGAGTCAACTCTTCGCATAAGGTGCCCAAAGTACTGGAGCTTCAGTTTTAGCATCATTCCTTCCAAAGAAATCCCAGGGTTGATCTCCTTCAGAATGGACTGGTTGGATCTCCTTGCAGTCCAAGGGACTCTCAAGAGTCTTCTCCAACACCACAGTTCAAAAGCATCAATTCTTCGGCGCTCAGCCTTCTTCACAGTCCAACTCTCACATCCATACATGACCACAGGAAAAACCATAGCCTTGACTAGACGGACCTTAGTCGGCAAAGTAATGTCTCTGCTTTTGAATATACTATCTAGGTTGGTCATAACTTTTCTTCCAAGGAGTAAGCGCCTTTTAATTTCATGGCTGCAGTCACCATCTGCAGTGATTTTGGAGCCCAAAAAAACAAAGTCTGACACTGTTTCTACTGTTTCCCCATCTATTTCCCATGAAGTGATGGGGCCAGATGCCATGATCTTCATTTTCTGAATGTTGAGCTTTAAGCCAACCTTTTCACTCTCTTCTTTCACTTTCATCAACAGGCTTTTTAGTTCCTCTTCACTTTCTGCCATAAGGATGGTGTCATCTGCATATCTGAGGTTATTGATATATCTCCTGGCAATGTTGATTCCAGCTTGTGCTTATCCTAGCCCAGCATTTCTCATGATGTACTCTGCATAGAAGTTAAATAAGCAGGGTGACAATATACAGCCTTGACGTACTCCTTTTCCTATGTGGAACCAGTCTGTTGTTCCATGTCCAGTTCTAACTGTTGCTTCCTGACCTGCATATAGGTTTCTCAAGAGGCAGGTCAGGTGGTCTGGTATTCCTATCTCTCTCAGAATTTTCCACAGTTTATTGTGATCCACACAGTCAAAGGCTTTGGCATAGTCAATAAAGCAGAAATAGATATTTTTCTGGAGCTCTCTTGCTTTTTCCATGATCCAGCGGATGTTGGCAATTTGATCTCTGTTCCTTTGCCTTTTCTAAAACCAGCTTGAACATCAGGAAGTTCACGGTTCACATATTGCTGAAGCCTGGCTTGGAGAATTTTGAGCATTACTTTACTAGCATGTGAGATGAGTGCAATTGTGCGGTAGTTTGAGCATTCTTTGGCATTGCCTTTCTTTGGAATTGGGATGAAAACTGACCTTTTCCAGTCCTGTGGCCACTGCTGAGTTTTCCAAATTTGCTGGCATATTGAGGGCAACACTTTCCAGCATCATTTTTCAGGATTTGAAATAGCTCAACTGGAATTCCATCACCTCAACTATCTTTGTTCGTAGTGATGCTTCCTAAGGCTCCTTGACTTCACATTTCAGACGTCTGGCTCTAGGTGAGTGATCACATCATCATGATTCTCTGGGTTGTGAAGATCTTTTTTGTACAGTTTTTCTGTGTATTCTTGCCACCTCTTCTTAATATCTTCTGCTTGAAGAAGTTGTTTGACCTTAAAATTGATAAAAGTTTCATCATACATTTATGATTGTCATTATCAGTCACATCTTGCTCATGTGTTAGGTTTTTGTCCCAACCTTGTATATATAATAAATGAAAGTTTACTATGATAACTTTTTAAAAATGACACCTCATGAAATTGTGAGTGAAGAATTTTTCAGTGGATCTTATAGATTTTTTTCTCTGATTGTTTGAGCAACATATATTACTAGTGTCTCAGGTGATGATAGTTCTTCAGAATATAGTTCTAATCCATATGGTGTGAATATTAGATATGATTGATTCTGATACGGAAAGTGAAAATGAAACTCGCAGTGCTGTAGAAGACTTTACAGGTGTGTCAAGTGTAACTACCAAATATAATACCACAAAGTGTTAGTGAAATAATTGAATTGATTTTTGGCTAGCCAAAAGAAAAATCACTGGCCACAGGAAGAAATCCTTGTCAGTAATGAAATGACCTTACAGTGCAATGTCCCTGACATTTCTATCCCATTGCCTTGCTTTATTTCTCTTCTTACTACTTACTAACATCTGACACTCTACATTTTGTACTTGTATATTATGTTTATCAACTCTCTACCCTCATTAAAGCTGTCTGGCTCAGGAAACTCAAACAGGGGCTTGTATCAACCTAGAGGGGTGGGATGGGGAGGGAGATGGGAGGGAGTTTCAAAAGGGAGCGGATATATGTATACTTATGGCTGACTCACAGAGAAGGCAATGGCACCCCACTCCAGTACTCTTGCCTGGAAAGTCCCATGGGCAGAGGAGCCTGGTAGGCTACAGCCCATGGGGTTGCTAAGAGTCGGACACGACTGAGCGACTTCCCTTTCACTTTTCACTTTCATGCATTGGAGAAGGAATGGCAACCCACTCCAGTGTTCTTGCCTGGAGAATCCCGGGGACGGAGGAGCCTGGTGGGCTTCCGTCTATATGGTCGCACAGAGTTGGACACAGCTGAAGCAAATTAGCAGCAGCAGCAGCATGGTTGATCCATGTTGAGGTTTGACAGAAAACAGCAAAACTCTGTAAATCAATTATCCTTCAATAAAAAATAAGTTTAAATGAATAAGTTCTATATAAATATGTATTTCTGACTACTTTGTCACTGCTATACATGTAGAGCCTAGAAAATGCCTTTATGTAGTAGTGCATATCTCTTGAATGAATGGATAGATGGATGATATTTAACTTAGATATTGTGATAATGGTCAGAAGTCATTTTTAGAAAAAAACATTGAAGTGTAGTTTACTTAACTTTATAATCTGTTATTAGTTTTAGGTGTGTAATAGTGATTCAATATTTTTATATTCTATTTAAAATTATTACAAAATAATGACTGTATTTCCCTGTGCTGTACAATATGTCCTTTTTGCTCATTTATTTTATGCATTGTAGTTTGTATTTCTTCATCTCATACCCCTATCTTGCCTTTTTCCCTTCGTTCCCTCAGTGGTAACCACTAGTTTGTTCTCTGTGAGTCTGCTTCTATTTTGCAATATTCATTCATTGTTCTGGTTTTTGGATTCAAGAAAAAGTGCTAACAGTATTTGTCTTTCTCTGACTTATTTTACTGAGCATAATACCCTCTAGGGTCCATCCATGCTGTGGCAAAATGGCAGAACTTCATTCTTTTTTATGGCTGAGTAATATTCCACTATGCATATAAAAATATTGCTATGATTTATGTTATAGACTGGTCTGCCTATTTCTCTCTTAGGAGCTTTATGCTTTCAGCTTTTACATTTAGGTTTTTAATCCCTTTTGCATTTTTTTTTTTAATGTAATGTGAGGAAATGATCTAAATTCATTCTTTTACATGTAGCTATCTAGTTTTCCCTGCCACCACTTAGGGAAGAGACTGTCTTTCTTCATTGTACATTATTGCCTCCTTTGTCATAGATTAATTGACCTTGAATGTCTGGGTTTTCTGTTTTTATTTCTGGCTTTCTAGTCTGTCCATTGATCTATATGCCTTGCCTTTCATTTGTGCCAGTAACATGCTGTTTAATTAGATAGCCTCGTAGTATAATCTGAAGTTAGGGCCCAGCATACCTACAGTTTTGCTCTTTTTTCTCAAGATTTCTTTGACAATTCAGTCTTCTGTGGTTTCAAAATATACTTTCTAGAATTGTTCTAATTCTGTGAAAAATGTCATGAGTACTTTAAGGAGTACATTAAATCTGTAGATTGCTTTTGATATACAGACATTTTAAATAATATTCTTTCAATCCAAGAATGAGACATCTTTCCATTTCTTTGTATCATCTTAAATTTCTTTTATCAATATTTTATAGTTTTCAGAATATAGATGTCTTTCATCTCATTGGTTTGTTTCTAAGTATTTTATTCTTTTTGATGTGATTTTAAATAAGATTGCCTTCTCTCTCTTTCTGGTAGTATATTATTAGTCTATAGAAAGCAATAGGTTTCTGTTTATTAATCTTGTATCCTGTCACTACTGAATATATTTGCTAGTTCTAATAGTTTTTTGATGGAGACTTCAAGGATTTCTATATTTTGTACCATGTAAATAGTGACAGTTTTACTTCTTCCTTTGCAATCTGGATACATTTTACTTAACTCTTCTTTAATATGACTGCTATGGCTAGGACTTCTAATACTGTGTTAAATAGAAGTGGTGATAGCGGGCATCCTTGTCTTATTGTTGATTTAAAAGGAAAGGCTTTCTTCTTTTCACTGCTGAGTATGTTAGCTGTGGTTTGTCATGAATGTCTTTTATTAGGTTGACATGTTCCCTTCATACTCACTTTGAAAGTTTTTATTGTGAATGTAGGTTGAATTTTATCAAATGCTTTTTCCGAATCTTTTAAGATGATCATGTGATTTTGGTTCTTTTTGTTAATGTGGTATAATATTGATTTTTGTGTTGAACCATTCTTGTATCTGTGGAATAAATAGCACTTGATCATCATGTGTGATACTTTTTTATATATTATTAAATTCGCTTGTTAGAGATTTTATTTTTTATATTTTAACTTTTACTTTGGAGTATTGTTGATTAATAATGTATTTCAGGTGTATAGTAAAGTTCAGTTGTATGTATATATACATATATACAAACACACACACACACATACACACACATACATATAGACATATGCACATAGATCTATGCTTTTTCAAATTCTTTTCCCATTCAGGTTATTAGGGAATATTGAGCAGAGTTTGCTGTGATATACAGTAGGTCCTTGGTTGGTTATCTATTTTAATTATAGCAGTGTGTACTAGTATTTTGCTGAGAAGTTTTGCATGTATATTAATCAGAGATAGTGACCTGTAGTTTTCTTTGTCATGTCTTATCTGGTTTTGCTATTGTGTCTTATCTGGTTTTGTACAGTGAGTTTGGGAGTGTTTGTTCCTCTTCTGTATTTTGGAATAGAGAAGAATAGAAATTTTTAGCTCAGCATTATGTTTGATAGAATTCTCCTGTAAAGCTGTCTGGTTCTAGACTTTTGTTTGCTGGACTTCTTTTTGTTCCTAGATTCAATTTCATTCCTATTGACTGATCTCTTCTGATTTCTATTTCTTTATGAATCAGTCTTGGAAAGTTCTATGTTTCTAAAAATTTTCTTTTTCTTATAGATTGTTCACTTTGGTGTATAACTGCTTGTAGTATTCTCTTACGATTTTTTTATACCTCTGTGATATTAGTTATTATGTCTTTCACTTCCCACTTTGCTTATTTGGATCCTCTTTTATTTCTTGATGAACCTGGCTATAGAGTGGCCAGCATATTCACTTAAAAAATAGATCAATGAAGAAAACAAAGAGGAAATCGGGAAATAGCTTGAGACAAATGAAAATGGAAACACAACTTTCCATGTGTTTTCCTAATTTTCTTCTTGTAATTGGTTTCTCATTTCATACTGTTGTAGTTAAAAAATACTTTATCATTTCCATCCTCTTAAAATTGGTTAGAATTGTCCTGTGGCCCAGCATGTGATTTATTCTGGAGAAGTTTCCATTGCACTTGAAAAGAATATGTATTCTGGTGTTTTGGGATGGAATGTCCAGTACATCTCTAAGTCCAACTGATCTAATCTGTCCTATAAGACCAGTGTTGCCAGAGTGATTTCCTTTCCGGATGATCTATCCACTGATGTGTGTGGGATGTTAAATCCCATACTATTATTGCATTTTCTCAGTTTCTCCTTTTATGTTTGTCAATCTTTGTTTTAAATATTAGGTCCCCCTGTACTGGATGCATTTATATTAATAAGTGTAATATTCTCTTCTTGTATTGATTCCTATACCATTATTTAACGCTTGTCTTTGTCTTTTGATATAGACTTTGTTTTAAACTTCTTTTTCTGGCTTGTGTATTGCTACCCCTGCTTTCTTATAGTTTCTATTTGCATGAATTATCTTTTCCTATCCTTTCATTTTCAGTCTGTCTTTAGCTCTAAAATGAGTCTCTTGTTAGCAACATTTAAATAGGTCATTTTAAAATATCCAATCAGTCATCCTATGTTTTTGAATGGAGCACTTAGTCCTTTAAGATTTAAAATAATTACTGATAGGTATGCCCTTACTGTCATTTTGTTGCTTGTTTTCTGGTTGTTTTTGTAGTTCTTACCTATTCTTTTTTTCCCCCAGTTTCTTCTGATTGATTTTCTTTAGTGGAATGCTTATGTTCCTTTCTCTCTAATTTTTGTGTCACTACTATAGCATTTTTTTTCTTTAATTTTTTTTTTAGTTTGTTTTGCTTTACAATACTGTATTTGTTTTGCTATACATTAACATGAATCAGCCACGAGTGTACATGAACTCCCAATCCCGACCCCCACCTCCCCCCTCC
>SJXQ01000945.1:4339-101240 GCA_006408695.1 Aepyceros melampus
GATCCAACCAGTCCATTCTGAAGGAGATCAACCCTGGGATTTCTTTGGAAAGAATGATGCTAAAGCTGAAGCTCCAGTACTTTGGCCACCTCATGTGAAGAGTTGACTCATTGGAAAAGACCCTGATGCTGGGAAGGATTGGGGGCAGGAGGAGAAGGGAATGACCAAGGATGAGATGGCTGGATGGCATCATGGACTCAATGGACGTGAGTCTGAGTGAACTCCGGGAGTTGGTGATGGACAGGGAGGCCTGGCATGCTGCGATTCATGGGATCGCAAAGAGTCAGACACGACTGAGTGACTGAACTGAACTGATACGTGATCCAACTTAGAAAGAATACCAGAATACCAAGATAAGCTGAGGGCATGTGGAAACCCTCAGTGGGTTAACTGCTCATGCTACTGCTGCTTAGCTGCTCAGTTATGTTTGACTCTTTCCAACCCCATGGACTGTAGCCCACCAGGCTCCTCTGTCCATGGGGATTCTCCAGGCAAGAATACTGGAGTAGGTTGCCATGCTTTCCCACAGGGGATCTTTCCAACCCAGGGATTGAACTCAGGTCTCCCACATTGCAGGCAGATTCTTAACTGATTGCGCCACCACTGAAGTCCTAATACTTAATATTCCATAAATATTGGTTTAATATTTATTTGGAGTCTAAAGAGAATCTGGTTTCCAATTAACAAAAATTCCATACAGCAGGGAATTTTGCACAGTTATTATGGACTTCATGAAAAATAATACATAATAAAATTAATTGGAATACCAGTTTTTCTCAGTTATGTCTGACTCTTTGCAACCTCATGGACTGTAGCCCTTTAGGCTCCACTGTGCATGCAATTCTCCAGGCAAGAATACTGGAGTGGGTAGCCATTCTCTTCTTCAGTGGTTCTTCCCAACCCAGGGATCGAACATGGGTCTTCTGCATTGCAGGCAGATTCTTAATTATATGAGCCACCAGCAAAGCCCCCTTTCACTTTTTCATTTACAAAGGTTAACTGGAATATCAATTATAATAGACATAGTGTATAAACTGAATATTCATCACTAGGCGTTTATATAGTAATTATGAATAAACCACACAATAAAATATAATGTGAGCATTTAAAAATAAAAAATTCTCTATTTATGATATGGAATTGATGCTTTCACATTGTGGTACTGGAAAACACTCTTAAAAGTCCCTTAGATTGCAAGGAGATCCAATCAGTCAATCCTAAAGGAAACTGATCATGAATATTATTTGAAGGACTGATGTGAAGCTCCAATACTTTGGCCACCTTATGTGAAAAGCCAACTCACTGGAAAAGGCCCTGATGCTGGGAAAGATTGAGGGCAGGAGGAGAAGGGAGTGACAGAGGATGAGATGGTTGACTGGCATCAATGACTCAATGGACATAGTTTGGGCAAACTCCGGAAGACAGTGAAGGGAATGGGAAGCCTGGTGTGCAATAGTCCATGAGGTCATAGAGTCCCACATGCTACTGAACAACAACAACATAATATAAAATATTCTAGAGGTTTTTAATTGAAAAATACAAAGTATATAATGACATATATAACATGTTGTGAGTGAAGTGAGTGAAGTCGCTCAGTTGTGTCCAACTCTTGGCAACCCAATGGACTGTAGCCTACCAGACTCCTCCATCCATGGGATTCTCCAGGAAAGAATACTGAAGTGAGTGGCCATTTCCTTCTCCAGGGGATCTTCCTGACCCAGGGATCGAAGTCAGGTCTCCAGCATTGCAGGCAGATGCTTTACCCTCTGAGTCACAAGAATCCCTTATATAACACCATCAGTTCAGCTCAGTTCAATTCAGTTGCTCAGTCATGTCCCACTCTTTGCGACCCCATGAATCACAGCATGCCAGGCCTCCCTGTCCATCATCAACTCCCAGAGTTCACTCAAACTCATATCCATCGAGTCGGTGATGCCGTCCAGCCATCTCATCCTCTGTCATCCCCTTCTCCTCCTGCCCCCAATCCCTCCCAGCATCAGGATCTTTTCCAATTAGTCAACTCTTCACATGAGGTGGCAAAGGTATTGGAGTCTCAGCTTCAGCATCAGTCCTTCCAATGAACACCCAGGACTGATCTCCTTTAGAATGGACTGGTTGGATCTCCTTGCAGTCCAAGGGACTCTCAAGAGTCTTCTCCAACACCACAGTTCAAAAGCATCAATTCTTTGACACACAGCTTTCTTCACGGTCCAACTCTCACATCCATACATGACTATTGGAAAAACTATAGCCTTGACTAGATGGACCTTTGTTGGCAAATAATACCTCTGCTTTTGAATATGCTATCTAGGTTGGTTGTAACTTTCCTTCCAAGGAGTAAGCGACTTTTAATTTCATGGTTGCAATCACCATCTGCAGTGATTTTGAAGCCCAGAAAAATAAGGTTTGATACTTTTCCCACTGTTTCCCTATCTATTTGCCATGAAGTGATGGGACCAGATGCCATGATCTTCATTTTCTGAATGTTGAACTTAAGCCAACTTTTTCACTCTCCTCTTTCACTTTCATCAAGAGGCTTTTGAGTTCCTCTTCACATTCTGCCATAAGGGTGGTGTCATCTGCAAATCTGAGGTTATTGATATTTCTCCCGGCAATCCTGATTCCAGCTTCTGTTTCATCCAGCCAAGTGTTTCTTGTGATGTACTCTGCACATAAGTTAAATAAGCAGGGTGACAATATACAGCCTTGACATACTCCTTTTCCTATTTGGAACCAGTCTGTTGTTCCTTGTCCAGTTCTAACTGTTGCTTCCTGACCTGCATATAGGTTTTTCAAGAGGCATGTCAGGTGGTCTGGTATTTCCATCTCTTTCAGAATTTTCCACAGTTTATTGTGATCCATACAGTCAAAGGCTTTGGCATAGTCAATAAAGCAGAAATAGATGTTTTTCTGGAACTCTCTTGCTTTTCCCATGATCCAGCTGATGTTGGCAATTTGATCTCTGGTTCCTTTGTCCAGTTCTAACTGTTGCTTCCTGACCTGCATACAGATTTCTCAAGAGGCAGGTCAGGTGGTCTGGTATTCCCATCTCTTTCAGAATTTTCCACAGTTTACTGTGATCCACACAGTCAAAGGCTTTGGCATAGTCAATAAAGCAGAAATAGATGTTTTTCTGGAACTCTCTTGCTTTTTCCATGATCCAGCGGATGTTGGCAATTTGATCTCTGGTTCCTCTGCCTTTTCTAAAACCAGCTTGAACATCAGGGAGTTCACGGTTCATGTATTGCTGAAGTCTGGCTTGGAGAATTTTGAGCATTACTTTACTAGCATGTGAGATGAGTGCAATTATGTGGTAGTTTGAGCATTCTTTGGCATTGCCTTTCTTTGGGATTGGAATGAAACCTGACCTTTTCCAGTCCTGTGGCCACTGCTGAGTTTTCCAGATTTGCTGGCATATTGAGTGCAGCACTTTCACAACATCATCTTTAAGTATTTGAAATAACTCAACTGGAATTCCATCACCTCCACTAGCTTTGTTGTAGTGGAGCTTTCTAAGGCCCACTTGACTTCACATTCCAGGATGTCTGGCTCTAGGTGAGTGATTACACCATCGTGATTATCCGGGTCATGAAGATGTTTTTTGTACAGTTCTTCCGTGTATTCTTGCCACCTTTTCTTAATATCTTCTGCTTCTGTTAGGTCCAGACCATTTCTGTCCTTTATCGAGCCCATCTTTGCATGAATTCTTCCCTTTGTATCTCTAATTTTCTTGAAGAAATCTCTAGTTTTTCCCATTCTGTTGTTTTCCTCTGTTTTCTTTGCATTGATCACTGAGGAAGGCTTTCTTATCTCTCCTTGCTATTCTTTGGAACTCTGCATTCAGATGCTTATATCTTTCCTTTTCTCCTTTGCTTTTCACTTCTCTTCTTTTCACAGCTATTTGTAAGGCCTCCTCAGACAGCCATTTTGCTTTTTTGCATTTCTTTGCCATGGGGATGGTCTTGATCCCTGTCTCCTGTACAGTGTCATGAACTTCCGTCCATAGTTCATCAGACACTCTATCAGATCTAGTCCCTTAAATCTATTTCTCACTTCTACTGTATAATCATAAGAGATTTGATGTAGGTCATACCTGAATGGGCTAGTGGTTTTCCCTACTTTTCTTCAATTTAAGTCTGAATGTGAAAATATTTCTGTGAATAAACTTATAAATGCATGAAATATCTCCTGAGTTTTATCCAAGGAACTGGGAACTGGCTATCTCTGAGGAATGAACTGGTAGCTGGGGCAGGGGAAAAAATGGAGACTTCTCACTGGACACCATGGAGTATCTTTCCACCTCATATGTACTAATTCTCTTTAATAATTTGCAAACTTATAAATAAATAAAGCAAACTGAGAAGTTTATCACATGCTTTTGTTACATGCTATTTCTCATATCATTCATCTTCTTGGGAGGCATTGTAACACTGAAGATTTAGGTAGTCAAATAACTTCTTCTTGGTAACATGGACTAGGTTTACATTATTAGCTTTCAGATATTCTGCTGAGATGGTGAAGTTTAGGCAACTATGTGCAAGCTGACTCCAGAGATTATGGGGCTCTTTATAGAGGGAGTGCCAGTGAGGACTTAAAAAAAATCTGTTTCCATTCAATGTCCTTTTATTTTTCTGGTTATTTAAGAAGTTAAATGAGGAAACCTGAATTAACTGGCACCATATTTCTGATTTATTCTGGTAAGTTTTATTGACCTTTCAGACTGGAGCCCTGGGACCCTGCCGTCTAGTTGCTTCTTAATCCTTCTGTGGTTTCACATAGATGTGAGAGTTTCCTAATGTTATGTGACTTAAAACTTCATAGAAAGTAAAATAACAAGGGAATCTAAAATTTCACTTCAATTTTAACCCAAACAGAAGTTTAAACTTTTGGGATTCCTTTACTGAATGTCCGCTTTTTAAATCCATTGTAAGATATGACCATTTAAAAATGTCTTCTTAAATATGACATTTAGTCAAAAAGCAAGCTATCAAGAAAGAAGCATAAAAGATATTAAGAGAATTTGTAACAAGAAGAATACAGAGTTATTTCTTCATATCTTCATGGTTTTGGTTTAATTTCATTTTAGTTTAATGACTCTTGTCATAAGTAGTGTTAATAATAATGAAAAGTCATCATACTATAGGAAAAAAACAAAAAACAAAAAACTTTTATCCAGCTGTTATAACCAGAGATCTCCCTTTAAGTTTTAGATAGACCCTTTCTCCTTTTACATATAGGTACTTCATGTGTGTATGTGTATATATGTTATAGTCCTTTTGCTTTGTTACAAATGAAATCTGATTTTTTCCAATTACCAAATAGTTTCTCTCTATATGACCTAGTAAACTTTCACTGAATGATTTGACCTTACTTGCAAAAGATGCTGCATGCTATTTTCTCCAGAAAATGGAACTAAATACATATAAACCCTTAAAATTGCGGAGAGCAAACTCAAGTTTCAGTAGGAAAAATTATGCCAATTCCCTATTATTTAACCTTTTAGCTATATATTTTTTCATAGTATCAACTAATCTTACACTCTGGAGCCTGCGATATAATCCATGTTTGCACTCAAGAAAATTTAGTCCAAGAAGTTCACCTGTGCGAAGTGAGGGAGGGAAGAGTGAGGTCACAAGAGTAGAGAAACCTGACAAGCAATCCTTCAGCCAGGTAATCAAGTAAACACGAAAGTGACAAGGAATGTTGAAAGTATGTGTCCTTGATGTGGGGAGATGAATATGACACTTCCTCTCTGTGTTTTTTCTCCCCAAACACACAGCTCCAGGATAAAAGTTAGATAAATCTCAATTGAAGGAACTTTTACAAAATACCTGTCTGATACTTTTTTAAAGTGTCAGAATAATCAAACACTAAGTCAGAGAAGCTCTTAGAGCCAAGAGAAGACTTAGAGCACAAAGTGTTAGTCGCTCAGTAGTGTCTGACTCTTTTTGACCATGTGGACTGTAGTCCCCCAGGCTCCTCTGTCCACAGAATTCTCTAGGTAAGAATACTGGAGTGGCTTGCCATTTCCTTCTCCATAGAATACATAAAACAAAATATAATAATGCATCCTGGATGAGATCCTGGAGGATAAAACTAATATTTTATTTTCTTCTCTAGGGTCATTGAAATAAATGGATTTTAGTTAATATCAATGTATCAATTTTGGGTCACTAGTTGTCACAAAGCTGTCAACCTAAATGTATGATGTTGATAATGAGGGAAACTGAGGGCAGGGTATTTGGAAACTTCTCTGTACTATTGTCTTGATATATCTGTAACCCTGGAACTGCTCTAAAACTTTATTAACAACATAAGTTACCAAGACTTAAAAGAAATAATATATTCCTTTCCTTCAGCAGGAAATTCTGGTACTACTACAGATTCTACTGTCATTAGTTTAACACCAGGCATTATACAGGTAATTTTTTATTGTTCTTTTTAGTTTAGATAAATGTAACAGGAAAACTCAGCTGTGGCCACAGGACTGGAAAAGGTCAGGTTTCATTCCAATCCCAAAGAAAGGCAATGCCAAAGAATGCTCAAACTACTGCACAATTGTACCCATCTCACATGCTAGTAAAATAATGCTGAAGATTCTCCAAGCCAGGCTTCAGCAGTATGTGAACCGTGAATTTCCAGATGTTCAAGCTGATTTTAGAAAAGGCAGAGGAACCAGAGATCAAATTGCCAACATCCGCTGGATCATCAAAAAAGCAAGAGAGCTCCAGAAAAACATCTATTTCTGCTTTATTGACTATGCCAAAGCCTTTGACTGTGTGGATCACAATAAACTATGGAAAATTCTGAAAGAGATGGGAATACCAGACCACCTGACCTGCCTCTTGAGAAATCTGTATGCAGGTCAGGAAGCAACAGATAGAACTGGACATGGAACAACAGACTGGTTCCAAATAGGAAAAGGAGTACGTCAAGACTGTATATTGTCACCCTGCTTATTTAACTTACATGCAGAGTACCTCATGAGAAACATTGGACTGGATGAAGCACAAGCTGGAATCAAGATTGCCAGGAGAAATATCAATAACCTCACATATGCAAATGACACCAGTCTTATGGCAGAAAGTGAAGAGGAATTAAAGAGCCTCTTGATGAAAGTGAAAGAGGAGAGTGAAAAAGTTGGCTTAAAGCTCAACATTCAGAAAACGAAGATCATGGCATCTGGTCCCATCACTTCATAGCAAATAGATGGGGAAACAGTGTCAGACTTTATTTTTGGGGGCTCCAAAATCACTGCAGATGGTGACTGCAGCCATGAAATTAAAAGACGCTTACTCCTTGGAAGGAAAGTTATAACCAACCTAGATAGTATATTCAAAAGCAGAGACATTACTTTGCCGACTAATGTCCATCTAGTCAAGGCTATGGTTTTTCCTGTGGTCATATATGGATGTGAGAGTTGAACTATAAAGAAAGCTGAGCACTGAAGAATTGATGCTTTTGAACTGTGGTGTTGGAGAAGACTTTTGAGAGTCCCTAGGACTGCAAGGAGATCCAACTCCTCCATCCTAGAGGAGATCAGTCCTGGGATTTCTTTGGAAGGACTGATGTCGAAGCTGAAACTCCAGTACTTTGGCCACCTGATGTGAAGAGCTGACTCATTGGAAAAGACCCAGATGCTGGGAAAGATTGAAGGCAGGATGAGAAAGGGAAGACAGTGGATGAAATGTTTGGATGGCATCACTGACTCAGTGGACAGGAGTTTGGGTAAACTCCGGGAGTTGGTGATGGATAGGGAGGCCTGGCGTGCTGTAGTTCATGGGGTCGCAAAGAGTCGGACATGACTGAGCGACTGAACTGAACTGAACAGGAAAAAATGAATCATGCATATCTTCATACACTCTTCCATTTTTCTCCTGGATTACACCCAATACTCCACAAAGGAAAAAGGGAAAGGGTGAAAGTTACGCAGGCAGGTTGTCACTACAGAGGAATTCGGAACTGAGAATAGTGCTCTCTGGGACGTGATCATGGTGGGATGGTGTGCATATGTGTGCACGTGTGCATGCATGGGTACATGTATGTGCCTGTGTCTCTGTGTTGGGAGCATTAGAAAGAACAAACTGTAAGATGTTCTGTGGCAAAAGGCAGTGTGGAGAAGACGTGCGAGATCAGAATAGTAAGGGAAGAGATGAAGCTCTTTAGCTGAAGGAAATGTTTCCTACGAATTTCAGAGACCCGAAGAGATAAGAATTTTTAAAAATTAACTCACTACAGGATTGAATGAGATATAGGAATAAAGACTAGAATATCTATTTTGCTGTTCTGTGAATATAATGCATTCTGGGGTGGAAAGGTGTGTGTTATTTATAAGCATTGCAATTATATATGTATTTCCATATTAAGTTTTAAAAAGGAAACAATTCATTACAATATGGATTACAATAATAATATCTTGTCAAAATGAACAAACTGTAAGATGTTCTGTGGCAAAAGGCAGTGTGGAGAAGACGTGCGAGATCAGAATAGTAAGGGAAGAGATGAAGCTCTTTAGCTGAAGGAAATGTTTCCTACGAATTTCAGAGACCCGAAGAGATAAGAATTTTTAAAAATTAACTCACTACAGGATTGAATGAGATATAGGAATAAAGACTAGAATATCTATTTTGCTGTTCTGTGAATATAATGCATTCTGGGGTGGAAAGGTGTGTGTTATTTATAAGCATTGCAATTATATATGTATTTCCATATTAAGTTTTAAAAAGGAAACAATTCATTACAATATGGATTACAATAATAATATCTTGTCAAAAAATAAAATGTTACCTATGGTTCAAATTATTATCAGATGTAAATATATAGTTCTATTGCAAAGAATAGTGTAATAATGTGAACTTATTTTTAAACAATAAATTTAAGTATCATATCCATTATTATTTTCTTGCAGGGTTTCTTTGAATATTCAGGATTAGCTGTTTCCTTTCTGATTTCTTTACATGTGATATATATGTACTAGAAATGAAATTCAGAAAATTCAAATTTTCTGCATTCAACTCTGAGTTTTCTTTCTGATAAAAGAATCACGGAAATTGATTCTAAAGTTTGTATTTAATACTTCCTTTTTATTTAAAAATAGATGTTGTACTAAATGTAAAGTTTAATATACGCTTACAAATGTCTTTTTCTCATTAATAACCCCAACTTTTTGAGGGTAATAAAACAAAATGGATCTCATTTCTAATACATTTTAAAGTGATTTTATCGCTATAGTTATTAATTCACAAATGGCACATACAATGATGAATACAGGAGAAAAAGGTTGAAATACTCCTACCAGAGAGGTAGCTAATTGCTGAGACATTCTGTTGATAAAATATGAATTATAAATAAAAAGTTGATAAGGAATATAATACATGGAATATAGAGTTTACTCATAACCACTAACAACTCAGACCCAGTACTGTCTGCTTTGGATGCCACTTCCACCCCTAAAACACAAAGAGGCACAGAGAAAATAAAGCAGAAGAGTCATTTCTGTCACTCAGCTTTTTGTGGGGAGATAAGGCGTATTCGGATCCAACTATGGTATGTGTGTTGCTGTTGCTAAGTTGTGTCTGACTCCTTTGCAAGCCCATGGCAGTAGCCTGCCAGGCTCCTCTGTTCTGTGTTCTCCTAGGCAAGAATACTAGAGAGGGTCGCCATTCCCTTCTCCAGGGGATCTTCCCCACCCAGGGATCAAACCCATGTCTCCTGCATTGGCAGTTGGTTTCTGTACCACTGAGTCACCAGGGAAGACCAACTATGGTATAGAGTAATGTTAATATAATCAGAGGTGGGATAAATTCCTTTTCTCTAGTACAGTAAGCTCTGTTTGAGTTGGATCTTAACCATAAGTAGGATTTGAATTTGCAGTGTTGGTAAAGTAGGACTTTCTGGGTGCAGTTAAGACCCATGAGCAATAACACCAGAACAAAAAGGAAGAAGAAAGCTGTGGCAAATGAAGTGAAGAATTAAACTTGACTGAAGTGTTTGAACAGAAGTAGTTTGAGATAATGTATAGTAAGGGTAATGTGGCAATGATGCAGGGAAATGGTTGTAAAATGAGATAAGCAGGTAATAAAATCCGTAGCTATCTAGATACTTAACTGAGTTGATCTGTTGTTTAATACAGTCACTTATTCATTCAAGCATTTCTTGACTGCCTACTATGTGATGAATCACTGTGTACCCCTTGTGCAGAAATCAGTTTCTGAACTTTATTCCCAAAATTATTTAGGATTTAGAAAGAGTTAACCAGGATGTAAACTAAGTTAACAAGTTAACCAAATTAACCAAGAAGTAAACAAAGATAAGAAGTCAAGGCTTCTTGCTGCCTTTCATCTTCCCTGATAGAACAATCAGAGGCTGCACAGAGACCATCTGTGAGTGGTCTCACTCACAGAAAAGCAACACAGGGACATCCCTGGTCATCCAGTGGTTAAGAATCTGCCTTCCAGTGCAGGGGACGCAGATTTGATCCCTGGTCTGGGAACTAAGATCCCACATGCCGGAGGAACAAGTAAGCCCAGGCACTGCAACTAGCGAGAAGCCCAGGCACCGCGATGAGGACCTGATGCAATGAAGCAAAGAAAGAAAATGAAAAATATATATTGAGTAAAAAATAACCATTAAAAATAAAAGAAAAGCAACATAATGTGACCAAGGCCACATACAGCATGAGCCAGCCTGGCTGACTTGGGACTCTTTCTGTGTGCGGAGAGGCAGTCTAGCTTGTGGCTTTGGGGCAGGAGTTCTGGATGCAAGTCTGGCTTGGTATCCTCACTGTCACTAGCTAGCTGTGTAGCCTTGGGCATATCGCTTCATCTGTGATTATGTTTCCTCCGGTCACAGTTTCTTCATCTGTAATACAATAAAGTGCTTGCTTAGACCAGCCTGGTAAAGGACAAGTACTTAAACATCAGTTATCAAAGTTATAACATATTTGATCTGAATAACAAGGGATGACTCTCTGGAGAGTCTTGGGCATTTTAAGTCTGTGGTATCTCTCAGGGCCCAGGGAATGGGGCTCACGGCCTTGCTTCCTTCTGTTCAAGACCATTGCCAGAGAGTTGAGAGCTGCCTGTTCAGTTGCTCAGCTGTGTCCAGCTCTTTACAACCCCATGAACTGCAGCATGCCAGGCTTCCCTATCCTTTACTATCTCCCTCAGTTTGCTGAAACTCACGCCCGTCGAGTCATTGATGCCATCCAACCATCTCATCCTCTGGCACTGCAACTAGAGAGAAGCCCATCACCCCCTTCTTCTTCTGCCCTCAATCTTTCTCAGCATCAGGGTCTTTTCCAATGAGTCAGCTCTTTGCATCAGGTAGCCAAAGTATTGGAGCTTCAGCTTCAGCATCAGTCCTTCCAATGAATATTCAGAACTGATTTCCTTTAGGATTGACTGGTTTGATATCCTTGCAGTCCAAGGGGCTCTTAAGAGTCTTCTCCAGCACCACACTTCAAAAGCATCAATTCTTTGGTTCTCAGCCTTCTTTACGGTCCAACTCTCATATCCATACATGACTACTGGAAAAACCAAAACTTGACTATACAGAATTTGGTTGGCAAAATGATGTCTCTGCTTTTTAATACACAGTCTAGGTTTGTCATAGCTATTCTTCCAAGGAGCAAGCATCTTTTAATTTTGTGGCTGCAGTCACCATTCCCAGTGATTTTGGAGCCCAGGAAAATGAAATATGTCACTGTTTCTACATTTTTCCCATGAAGTAATGGGGACCAGATGCCCTGATCTTCATTTTTTGAATGTTGAATTTTAAGCCAGCTTTTTCACTCTCTTTCACATTCATCAAGAGGCTCTTTAGTTCCTCTTCACTTTCTGGCATTAAAGTGATATCATCTGTATATTGAAGTTGTTGATATTTCTCCCAGATATCTTGATTCCAGCTTGTGATTCATCTAGGCTGACATTTTGCACAAAGTACTCTGCATATAAGTTAAATAAGCAGCGTGACAATATACAGCCTTGATGTACTCCTTTTCCTATTTGGAAGCAGTCTGTTGTTCCATGTCCAGTTCTAACTGTTGCTTCCTGACCTGCATACAGGCTTCTCAGGAGGCAGGCAGGTGGTCTGGTATTCTCATCTCATCAAGAATATGCCACAGTTTGTTATGATTCACACCATCAAAAGCTTTAGCATAGTCAATGAAACAGAAGTAGATGTTTTCCTGAAATTCCCTTGCTTTTTCTGTGATCCAATGGATGTTGGCAGTTTGATCTCTGGTTCCTCTGCCTTTTCTAAATCCAGCTTGAACATCTGGAAGTTCTTGGTTCACATAGTGCTGAAGCCTAGCTTGAAGGATTTTGAGCATAATCTTGCTGGCATATGAAACGAGTGCAATTGTATGGTAATTTGAACATGTTTTGGCATTACCTTTCTTTGGGATTGGAATGAAAACTGACCTTTTCCAGTCCTGTGGCCACTGCTGAGTTTTCCAAATTTGCTTGCATAATGAGGGCAGCACTTTAACAGCATCATCTTTTAGGATTTGAAATAGCTCAGCCGAAATTCTGTCACCTCCACTAGCTTTATTCACAGTAATGTTTCTTAAGACCCACTTGGCTTCACACTCCAGGATGTTCAGCTCTAGGTGAACGATCACATCTTCATGGTTATCCAGGTCATTAACCAGATAAGAGCTGTCTTACCTCTGCATTTTCTTTTTTTTTAGTGCCACATCTGTTTCCATTTAGTCTGGACATCCAGGTTGGGTAAGTAGATGCCTAAACATTTGAAAATACATATCAAATCCAAGTCTGGTTCCTTTATTGTACTTTACATAAATATAGTACTAATGAGGATTGTAAGGAAACATCAGTATTTTCAAGAAGAAAATCAATTGATCAGTTCCAGTTTCAAATTATCTTCGAGAATTTAACATTTCAGATCCAGTGCTCATCTTTTTTTGACTCAAATTCCCAGTCACATTATTAGCTAAGAATCCAAATACTAAATATTCTGTCACCCACCCCTTCTTTTAAAAAAAAAAAATGTTTTTTAGAGCAGTTTTAAATGAACAAAATTGAATGGAAACTGTTTAGAGTTTCCATTTACCCTCTCAGCCCTTCATCTCTCTCTGTTTTCTCTTTCTTTACGTATCGGTTATACAACTCTGGACGTGACTGAGTGACTGAACTGAACGGAACTATACAACTTTTAGAATTTTTTTTGGTGATTGCCCTAAAATTATAGTTCACATTTAAAATCAATCCAAGTCCATATGGGAAGGGGGAGTGGGGCATTGGTGTTTAATGGGGACAGAGTTTCAGTTTAGGAAGGTACAAATTCGGCAGATGGATAATGGTGAGAATGGCACAATATGAATGTACTTAGTGCCACTGAACTGTATGGTTAAATATAATTAAAATAGTATGTTTTATATTATGTGACTTTTACTACAATTAAAAAAAAATGTTATACCACCTCACAGGCAGTACGACTATCTTCTAATAACCAAATATCTCCAATTCCCCCTCTTCCATCCTTTTTACCTTTGCAGTCATTCATTACAGTTACACATAAGCATATAGGTATACATACATTCCTAATCAGATACATTGTTACCATTACTTTGTGTACAAATTATTATCTGTTAGATTAACTAAGAATAAGAAAATAAAGGTTTTTATTTTACCTTCACTTCACTCATCCCCTGATACTCTTTCTTTCTGTATGTAGACCCAAATTTCTTACTATGTCATTTTCCCTCTCTCTGAAGAACTTTCAGCATTTTTTTGAAAGGCAGGTTTACTGGCTACAAATTCCCTCTAAAGTCTTTATTTCTCTTTCACATTTGAAGGATAATTTTACAGGCTACAGAATTCTAGGTTTGTTCTTTTTTAATGTTCTACATACATCACATGAACTCTTCTTGAGTGCATGATTTCTGAGAGACAACAGGAGCACGTCTTTGCTTTAAAAGTAGAATGTTTTTCTTCTGTTTTCTTTCCAAATTTTTGCCTTTATCTTTGATATTCTAAAGCTTGACTGCTACATATTTAGGGTAGGTTTGTTTGTTTGTTTTCATTTATCTTGCATGGTGTTCTCTGAGCTTCCTGGTTATATAATTTTGTGTTTGACATTAATTTGGAAAAATTCTCAATCACTATTGCTTCAAACATTGCTTATATTTCTTCCTCGGCTTCTGCTTCCTCTGGTGTTCCCACCACATATGTGTTACACCTTTTGTAGTTGTCCCACAGTTCTGGGACACTCTGTTGTTGGGTTTTTGTTTTTTTTTCTCTTTTCTTTGTTCATTTTGGGGCAACTTTCTGTTGTCATATCGTTAGACCCAGAGATTCATTCCTCAGCTATGCCACGACCTACTGAGCTCATCAAAGGCACTCTTCATTTCTGTTATGTTATTGATCCCTGCTGCTGCTGCTGCTAAGTCGCTTCAGTCCTGTCCAACTCTGTGCGACCCCAGAGATGGCAGCCCACCAGGCTCCCCCGTCCCTGAGATTCTCCAGGCAAGATCACTCTAGCATTACTTTAAAATTCTTTCTTAGAATTTCCATCTGTCTGCTTATATTATCCATCTGTTGTATGTTGTCTGTTTTTTCCATTAAAACTCTTAGCATATTAACATTGTTTTTTAAAAATTTCTGGTCTGATAATGCCAACATTTCTCCCATATCTGACTCTGGTTCTGATGCTTGTTTAGTCTCTTTAAACTGTGTGCTTTGTCTTTTAAAATGCTTCATGTTTGTTTGTTTGTTTGTTTGCAGGTGGGCAAGATGTAGGTGGGCAAAAGATCTGCAGTAATACGGCTCTGTGCTGTAACACTAGTGTGTGGGGGAGGGGAAATGTTCTCTAGTCCTGTGACAAGATCTCAGTCTTTTGCGTAATCCAGTACCCCTGGACTGTGAAAGTTGTCAGTGCTTCTCTGTCCTATCAACTCTCTTAGGTGGAGAGGATGGGTAGAGGGAGCTAGATTGGATAGTTCTGTTTCTGCCAGGTAGGTTAGGCTTTGATAAAATCCCATCACATTGCATGTCTGCTCAGTCACTCAGTCGTGTTCAAATCTGCAAACCCATGGACTATAGCCTGCTAGGCTTCTCTGTCCATGGGATTCTCTAGGCAAGAATACTGGAGTGGGTTGCCATTTCCTCCCCCAGGGGATCTTCTGGACCCAGGGATCCAACCGACATCTCTTGTGTCTCCTGCATTGGAAGCCAGGTTCTTTACTGCTATGCCACCTGGAAAGCCACCCCCACCCCCAACCAAGTTAAGCTCTGGTAAAAATAGTTTCTCTGAAGAGCAGGTCTTATTAAGAAGAACAGAATATTCTAACATATGTCCGAATAGTTCCTTTTTCCCTAATTTTCCAGAAGTATGAGGGGATTTTTCTAAAATATTCACTGTGACAACTTGATAGAGCTCCAAGAAGCAAAATTATCTATGATTTTCTGCAGTTTGAAAATGATATATGCCTAGCCTAGGTGTAGTGTTCCTTTTTTTTTCTTGCACTTGTCCACCTTGGTGTTTGCACAAAAAGTGTGGGACTCCCCTGTGGCTTGTTTCTCTGGGAATTTTTAACTCTCAGAATTGTCTGCACTGAACCTCCAGCAATTTGTCAATTACAGCTCAGGTTTTCCCACCCAGGCACTGGTACCATGGAGGTTTCTGTTTGCGGATATCTGTTCCAGTAAGGTGTGATTCTCTGTCTCCATCCGTCTCTCCAGTTTTAGGGGCAGTAGTTTTCCCTGTGACCTGACTTAGCTGACGTATCTAAGAAGACCTGTTGAGTTTTCAGTTCATTCAGCTTAGACTTGTTAGGATGGAATAGTGACTGCTAAGCTCTTGACATGTTGGGCCAGAAACCAGAAGTCAACCTGTCCTCCACTAAATACTCACACTGATCCACAGCATCTGTGGAGCCCCATAAGTTTTGATTATTGATGGCTTACTGTAGGCTGAGCTCCGATCTTTCCATTTACAATATTTGGGTCATCAGGAACATTTTCTGTGTGTGTGTGTGAAGTTCTAGTACATCTAGTTCTCACTTTGTCCAATAAATTTCAACAGTAATACCCTGCTTGTTGGCCTCTGAGGAAGCAGAGGTTTCATTGTGGAGTATGAGTCTGCCTTGCCTGTCCCTCCCGATAAACAATTGCTCACTGTGGCTCTGGGGCCCCCACCCAAGGTAAATGACTCAGTTGCAATTTCAAAAATATCATAAGCAAGCGCAGAGTATTTGTCAAGGAAACGGGACAATAAAGCCTCTTTAACCAAGTTATGTCTAGTTGAATTACTATGGTGTTGAAAGGCACTGAGCAGAATCTTAAGAGTAATAAAAGAAGCTTTGTCATAACCATTAGTAATACTGTTCAATGTTGAGCATTTTCTTTTATTGCCTCTTTTCATTCTCTTCTTCGACAGATTTTGTCCCAGCACTGGTTAGCCTGTGTGATCATTTATTCCAGACTTATTTTGTCTCATCCCAATGTGTCCCCTGATAAGCTGTATAAGCTCTGATAAGAACTTGGAAAATTCTGGATTTCAATGTTCACCACCAAATTTTGAAATCATAAAATCCCTGACATTTCTTCCTTCTAGTTCAAAAGCATTTAATAAACTATGGATTATTGAGCAAGTGACCCATTTGGAGTGATGTTAGGCAAAGAAAGCAACTGAGAAGGCTCTGATCTGGAGTACTGTCTCTCACCTTTCTTCCACTGTCCCCCTTCTCTAGCAAGTTGCTGCTGTGGCTTCCAGACCTGGTTCTAATTTCATCTGCCCTGAGAGAATGTTCCTAACTTGTCCTGCAATGATTCCACTTTCCTGTCCCCCAAGTCTCTGATATGACTTACTAGAAAGATTCTATGGCTCTGAAGTTTACCTGTGTGCTTGCTGCTTTCTCCATTCCCACCTCATGCACCATGAGCTGCACAAGAATAGGAGCCATATTTCACTCACCTTCAAGTGAACAGAGCTCATCCACCCTCTATGTGCTCGTCGCTAAGTCACATCTGACTTTTTGTGACCTCACGGACTGTAGTCCACAAAGCTCCTCTGACCATGTGATTTCCTAGGCAAAATACTGGAGTGGGTTGCCATGCTCTCCTCCAGGGGATCTTCCTGACCCAGGGATGGAATCTGCATCTCCGGTGTCCTGTGTTGGCAGGCGGATTCTCTACTACTGAGCCACCTGGGAACTCCACCCATCCTCTAATACATGCCATTTATTTATTTCAGATAATTTTGGTAGTAAATTAAAATCTTATGTTTTATTAATGTTATGTATGTTCCAAACAAGCCTACAAGTGTGCTCAGCAAGCATGTGTGGGTACCTTCTTTTTGTGTTTGCTTCAGTTCTGGGTGCACAGCAAGGGATCAGTGAGTATCAGTTCTGGGTGTAGAGCAAGTGGTCAGTAAGTAAATGTTATAAATCTCTGAATTGGAAGAGGACAGAGGATGGTTTCTTGATGGGTCCTTTCTTAAGAATCTCCCTTTTTAATCATCATTAAAAGCAGTAATTTAGTCACATGTCATTCATATCAAGTAGAAGTTTAAACTAAATGGTTTAATCTGTGACTTTAGGCAACTAAAACTAGATTTACAATCATTCACTCATTGAGGGTAAAGAAGGTGCCAGTTTATCTAGCATTAAAAGAGTACATTTTAAACAGTGCAAGGTCTTATAGCTGTTTTTAAAAATACTCTTTTCTGCCAGGGCTGAATCAAGGGCCTAGGGAACTGATGTGAGCAGGCAATTCCTTTGCAGCTCAGAGGGCAAAATGCAGATTAGAACAGGAAAGCTCTCAATGTTGGACTTCTCCAGCGGCTCGTTAGTAAAGAATTTGCCTGCCAGTGCAGGAGACTTGGGTTTGATCCCTGGGTCAGAAAGATCCCTTGGAGAAGGAAATGGTAACCCACTCCAGTCCATGGACAGGGAAGCCTGGTGGGCTACAGTTCATGGGGTCACAAGGAGTTGGACATGTCTTAGCGACTAAACAACTCTCAGTGTCAATGTGCTTCTCCAACCCAAGCTCTCCACCATAGCACTCTCACTGTGACTTGGCTAACAGAGGAAGACATTTGCCAATATTCTCTTGTGGACTTTCATTGGCAGTAGGTCCATCTGAGGGCCGGAAGAGACCAGAGGTGGGTCCTCGAGGTCCTGATTATTGAGACAGGAAAGGTAGGATTTTGTAAATTGTTAGGTGAATTCATTTAGGCTAACACAAAGTTTTCTCTACCTAAAAAAACCAGAAGAAGGATTTTTAATTGAGTTGTTGAGATAATTGTTTAACTGTGTGTGGCTCTGTGGGCAGCTTTGGAGTTTTTCCTTCTTGCTATTTGTTGATGATATGGTCAGTAGATCTCGTGGAAGACCTCAACACCTGACCAACAGTCATCTTCTCCACCCTCAGGCTTGACGTCATTCAGGGTGACTCAGCATGACAACCTCGCCTCATGGTTCCATGCTTGCCTCACTTTCAAGAAAATCATTCAGGCCCTACTCCATGACCACACCCTGGACCTGTCACATTGATCTTGCTGCCATTCAAAATATCACACCCATTCTTTTTGAAATAAATAAATACTATTTTAATTTAAATATAGCAAGGTGGAAGAGTGATACACAAAACATAAATGTCAATGCTACAGAATAAACCAATAAAAATAGTTGGGACAGTCCCTGGCAGTCCGGTGGTTAACACTCTGGACTTCCAAGGCAGAGGGTGCAGGTTCGATTCCTGGTTGGGAAACTAAGATCCCACAAGCCACAGGGCCAAAAATGAATAAATAAATAAAAATTTTTAAAAAGCCTATAAAAATGCTTAAACTTCAGATAGAGTTGCCTGTAATGAGTTTGCAGTGCTATTACAGTCATTCTCAACCTGCATTCCTCCTCCTCTCCTTCTCCCTCCCCAACCCCTCATTGATCCCAGCGCTCCAGTTCTTTGACTTTTGTGTATCTTTGTTCAGAGCCCTTTGTCCTTTTCCCCATTAGGTGCCACTTCTCTTCACTTAGCTCCTTACCCACGCCATCGTTCATCCCTTTACTTGCCAGTACCATGAAGCCTCTTGTTCTATTGTTTCCCTTACCACACCGGATGGGAGAAAACTCCACAAACCTTACTAAAGCTAATTGCTTCCCTCTCTACTTTTGCATTCAACTCATTGATATTTCAAGAGAAAAGTCACACAGTAGCCAGAATTGGTCCACTGCAGCTTTGTGTCTCTAATCTTGATGGGCACCTGTATCTCCCTGATATGTATTATGTTTATATATATGTTATATTATGTTGTATATTATATTTTTCCTAGTCAACACACTCCTATTCTATGTGCTGTTTCAGACAATAGCTATATCTCTCAAAGGGACAAATCTTCCCTCTCCAGCTCCCCTTCACCTTCAGCCTCTGATCTTCTATTTCACAGAGAAAACAAATATGTAGTTAAACAGTAATTTCTTCAGTTTACTTGTATAGATCCCTATCTTTTCCTTCTCTCCCCTGTTAAAATGAAAGAGATCCTCTTCCTTATGCTTAGGGGCTTAACTTAAAAAAAACAACTATTGAAGTATAGTGGATTTGTAATGTTATGTTAGCTTCTTCTGTACAGTAAAGTGAGTCAGTTTTACATATACCCATTCTTTTGTAGATTTTTTTCCCCATATGGGTCATTACCAAGTATTGAGTAGAGTTCCCTGTGCTATATAGTAGGGGGTTTCCCTGGTAGCTCAGCTGGTAAAGAATCTGCCTGCAATGCAGGAGATCCTGATTCAATCCCTGGGTTGCAAAGTGCCCCTGGAGAAGGGATAGGTTACCCACTCCGGTATGTGTGGGCTTCCCATTTGGCTCAGACAGTAAAGAATCTGCCTGCAATGTGGGAGAAATGGATTTGAGCCCTGGGTTGGAAAGATCCCCTGGAGGAGGGCATGACAACCCACTCTAGTATTCTTGCCTGGAGAATCCCATGGACAGAGGAGCCTGGGGGGCTACAGTCCATGGGGTTGCAAAGAGAGGGACACGACAGAGCAACCTAGCACAGCACAGCACATAGTAGGTCATATTATCAATTTTGTATATAGTAATGTGTATATGTCAATCTGGAGAAGGAATAGTAATGTGTATGTGTCAATCTGGAGAAGGAAATGGCAACCCACTCCAGTATTCTTGCCTGGAAAATCCCATGGATGGAGGAGCCTGGGAGGCTACAGTCAGTCAGAATCAGACGCGACTGAGCAACTTCACGTCATTTTCTAGTATGTCAATCTCCATCTCCCAATTTATCCCTCCCCTCTTTTCCCTCCTGGTAACCCTAAGTGGACATGACAGAGCAACCTAGCACAGCACAGCACATAGTAGGTCACACTATCAATTTTGTATATAGTAATGTGTATATGTCAATCTGGAGAAGAAATAGTAATGTGTATGTGTCAATCTGGAGAAGGAAATGGCAACCCACTCCAGTATTCTTGCCTGGAAAATCCCATGGATGGAGGAGCCTGGGAGGCTACAGTCAGTCAGAATCAGACGCGACTGAGCAACTTCACGTCATTTTCTAGTATGTCAATCTCCATCTCCCAATTTATCCCTCCCCTCTTTCCCTCCTGGTAACCCTAAGTTTGTTTTCTACATCTGTGACTCTATTTCTGTTTTTTAAATAAGTTCATTTGTACTATTTTTTTTAGATTAGGGGCTTAACTCTATTCCATCCCAGTCTTCATATTTAATATTAATGTCTCCCTCTCCACTGGCAATTTAAATATACAAATATATTTCCGGTGGTTGAGGGAGGAGCATTTTTATTTCTAATTTCTGCTCACTGTTGTTGCCCTAGTTGTTTTCTATATAGAGGTCATCTTCTTGAAAGAACTGTCTTTACTGAATCACCCACAGCACCCCTACCCAACCACAACTCAACTTGGTCCTCCATTCTTAATGCTCTACTCAAACAGATCTTTAAAAGGTCACTATTGCCTTGTGCTGTGTGCTTAGTCGCTCAGTGATGTCTGACTCTTTGTGACCCCATGGACTCTTTGTGAGTCCATGAGGATTCTCCAAGCAAGAATACTGGAGTGGATTGCCATGCCATCCTCCAGGGAGTCTTCCCAACCCAGGGATCAAACCCAAGTCTCCCACATTGCAGGCAGATTGTTTACCATCTGAACCACCAGGGAAGCCCAAGAATACAGAAGTGGGTGGCCTATCCCTTCTCCTGGGGATCTTCCCAACCCAGGAATTGACCAGGGTCTCCTGCATTGTAGGCAGATTCTTTACCAGCTGAACTATCAGAGAAGCACTTGTAGCTATCTTTAAAAAATGTTTGTCAGTCTTTATCTTCCTGGATCTCTCACTGATAAAATTATGAAACTGATTGCTCCCTCCTTCTTTAAATACGTTCTCTCACATTTTCCACGACACAGCACTGCCTCGTTGCCACCCCCCCCCCCCATCTGTATGTCCATTCCTGGTTACCTTGCTGTCTCCTCTCCCTCTTCCCTTTACCTTTTAGGTTTTTTTTTTTTTTTTATTTTAATTGGAGGCTAATTACTTTACAATATTGTAGTGGTTTTTGCCATACATTGACATGAATCAGCCATGGGTGTACATGTGTTCCCCATCTTGAATTCCCTTCCCACCTCCCTCCCCATCCCATCCCTCTGGGTCATCCCAGGGCACCGGCCCTGAGCACCCTGCCTCATGCATCAAGCCTNTACCTTTTAGGTTTTTTTTTTTATTTATTTTAATTGGAGGCTAATTACTTTACAATACTGTGGTGGTTTGGGGGATGGGGAGGGAGGTGGGTGGGAGGATCAGGATGGGGAACACATGTACACCCATGGCTGAGTCACGCGAATCTATGGCAAAAACCCCGTACCTTTAAAATCGATGCTACTCCATGTGTTGTCTTTGATGCTTTCCCACTGTCATTCCACGCCTGGCAGTAGGCAGAATAATAGCACCCTCCCCAGAGATGTCCACATCCTAATTGCCAGAACCTGGAAATGAGTTACCTTACCTACAAAGGGGACTGTGTGAATATGATTAGGTAAGGACTGTGAGATGGAGAGTGAGCCAGTGTAATCACAAGAGTCTTTATAACGGAAAAAGAAAAACTGGAGAGTCAGTGGAGGAGTTATGCTGATGGATGCAGCATTTGAGCCTCCTGAAGCTGGAAAAGGTAAGGACATATGTTTTCCTCTAGGGCCGCCAGGAGGAACACAGCTTTGCCAGCAGCTTGACACTCTAAGACTCACTTCAGTCCTCTGACTTCCAGAACTACAACACACATCCGTCTTGTTTCAAGCTATGGAGTTTGTGATCACTTGTTATAGCAGCAGTCAGAAACTGAGACAGAACCCTCTCCCTGGACAATCTCTTCTGAGGCTTCAGGTCATTTATTCTTTGCCCATCAGAAGACTCGTGAATTAGTTATGGTAACCTTGTTGTTGTAACAAATTCACTCCCGAAATATGAGATTCATCATCGTAATACAGGTTAAATGTCGCTCACAGAGCAGGACTCTGTGTGCATGGTGCTCAGTTGCTTCAGTCATATGTGACTCTTTGTGACTCTATGAAGTGTAGCCCACCAGACTCAGAGGAGTCCCATGGAATTCCATGGAATTCTTCAGGCAAGAATACTGAAGTGGGTTGCCATGCCCTCCTCCAGTGGATCTTTCCAGCCTAAGGATCGAACCTGAATCTCTTATGTCTCCTGCAGTGGCAGGTGGATTCTTTACCATTAACACCTTCTGGAAAGGCCTCGTAGCAGGGTTGGGTCAGTAAATAGGTCAGCAGAAGGGTCCCTCCTCAGCTGTTTAGTAACTCAAGCTGACAGAGCTCCTGCCATCTTCGGTATTTGCTGAAAAGAAAAAGAGCATGGGAGAAGATCATGGACCAGAGTATGCAGGGAGTATTTTGTAAGCAAGTCCATAAGTGAGGTTTTTTTCTCTCATATTTTCTCATTTTTCTTCTCATATTCCACTGGTCAGATTTAGTCACAGCAGCATCCAATTGCAAAAGATACAGGGAAATGTAGTCTACTTATGTCATCGTGATGAAAGAGAAAATGTGGATTTTGTTCAGAAGCTTTGTGAAAGTGAAGTGAAAGTGAAAGTGAAGTCACTCAGTTGTGTCTGACTCTTTGCAACCCCATGGACTGTAGCCTACCAGGCTCCTCCATCCACAGGATTTTCCAGGCAAGAGTACTGGAGTGGGTTGCCATTTCCTTCTCCAGGGGATCTTCCTGACCCTCTGAAAGAGAAAATGTGAATTTTGTTCAGAAACTTTGTGAAATGTCTCCCAAATCTTTCAAAGTCAGACCTATTTTCAGAAAACTGGAATCACATAGCCAACTTCTGACTGAATAGCTGTGCTTAGAGGCATCTAAGAACCTTGAACTCAACATTTCAGAAATTAAATCTATCATCTGCTCAGTGCTGTGTCCTCCAGGGTTTCTGTGTCACTGAATGGTAGCACTGTTACTCAAGTAGGAAACATGGGGACGTCTGTGATTTCTCCCTCAGTGCTTAATCAAACATCAGGTCAGTAGTGAAAAAAGAATTATGTTTCAATTTAGTTCATCTCTCCAGCTTGACTGTCACCATCCTTAATCCAAGCCATCACCATCACTCACCCAGACCACTGAAAATGCCTCACAGTTTGGGTCCATCCCTTTAAAAATAAAAATAAAAAAACACAGACACCTTTTTATTTTAGATTGGAGTATAACTGATTAACAATGCTGGGACAGTTTCAGGTGCAGAACAAAGTAACTCAGTCATACATATACATGTGTCCATTCTCCCCCAGACTCCCCTCCCATCCAGGCTGCCACATAATATTGAGCAGAGTTCCCTGTGCTCTACAGTAGGTCCTTGTTGCCTATCCATTTTAAATATAGCCATGTATACATGTTGGTCTCAAACTCCCTATCCCTTCCCCCTGGTAACCATAAGTTCATTCTCTAAGTCTGTCAGTCTCTTTCTGTTTTGTAAGTTCATTTGTATCATTTCTTTTCAGATTCCTCATATAAATAATGCCATATGATATTTTTCTTTCTCTGTCTGACTTTACTCAGTATGACTATCTCTAGGTCCATCTGTGTTGCTGCAAATGGCATGATTTCATTCTTTTTAATGGCTGAGTCCATTGTATATACCACATCTTCTTTATCCACCCTGGATCCATTCTTAATCCCCACATGAGTGTGTATGCCCTCAGTTCCTTCAGTCATGTCCGACTCTTTGTGACCCCATGGATTGTAGCTCACCAGGCTCCTCAGTCCAGAGGATTCTCCAGGCAAGAATACTGGAGTGGATTGCCATGCCCTCCTCCAGGGGATATTCCTGACTCAGGGATCAAACCCAGGACTCCTGCATTACAGGTGGATTCTTTACCACTGGTGGGCTTCCCCTGGTGGCTTAGATGGTAAAGAAGCTGCCTGCAATGCATGAGAACCAGGTTTGATCCTTGGTTCAGGAAGAGCACCTGGAGAAGAGAATGCCAGCCCATTCCAATATTCTTGCTAGAAAATTCCATGGACAGAGGAGCCTGGTGGGCTGCAATCCATGGGATCACAAAGAGTAGGACATGACTGAGCCACTAACACACTAACACAGCTCTTGATCGCTGAGCCACTGGGGAAGCCCCCTTAATCCCTGCAATCTTGTATAAATGCCAATCCCCCAATTTGTGCCATTACCCAGTTCAAATCACTTGTATATTTTCCTAGTATTCTTAAGACAAAGTCAAAACTTCACACAGCTTCCAAGACTTTCATGATCCATCTTCTACTTGTACCTTCCTGTCTCACCTCCAGCCTCTCCCCAAACAACTCTGTCCTGCTGTCACACCAATTTTAACAAATTAATTAATTATTTTCTGGCTGGGCTACGTGGCTTGTGGGATCTTAGTTCCCCGACCAGGGATCAAGCATGCACCCACTCAGTGCTAGAATGGATTCTTAGCCACTGGACAGCCAGAGAAGTCCCAGTTAATTCTAATTTATCTTTCAGACATCCACTCACAAGGCATTTTCTCTGAGAAACATTTCCTGATGGCCCCTAAAAGCTTAGAGCCCATATCATACTCTATTTGTGGAATCATCTGTCTTTCCTGAGAAATTTCAGGTTCTGTGAGAGCGGGAAAAGAGTCTGTCTTACTCTTTTTATCCTCAATGCCTAGTCTGGTGCCTAGTACATAGCAATGTTACGTAAATATTTGTTTAAAAAAGGAACAGATCCTCGTTTATGTGTATCTAAGGCTTATGAAGCTAGATAAAGATGAAAGCACTTATATTCTTCTCATCATGTAGCCCATTCTGCATTTCACTTATAATTTCTTTACTGGTTAAAATTAACATTGTACAATAGTAGCTGCTGTCATGGCATGATCGTCAGTTGCAAAAAGCAGCTATGTTTTGGGTGTACAGGTATTGTTATCAAATTACCTCATTCGTAGTGCTTCAAAGGGACAGAATAATTACAAAGCCACTACTCAGTATAGGTCAAGAATGCTTTACAAATAAATACAAAAACAAACCAAAGTTTTTCCATTTTCAACAAAATGTATGTGTGTATAAGTTATATATAAAATATGTGCATTACATACATACATATACTTGTGTATACACACATTTTATATACAATTTCCTTTTAACCCAACTTCATGAGCTTATCACAGCAGAAAAATACATAATTTTATGTTTACTCACAATGGTGTGATCACTCACCTAGAGCCAGACATCCTGGAATGTGAAGTCAAGTGGGCCTTAGAAAGCATCACTAGGAACAAAGCTAGTGAAGGTGATGGAATTCCAGTGGAGCTGTTTCAAATCCTGAAAGATGATGCTGTGAAAGTGCTGCACTCAATTTGCCAGCAAATTTGGAAAACTCAGCAGTGGCCATAGGACTGGAAAAGGTCAGTTTTCATTCCAATTCCAAAGAAAGGCAATGCCAAAGAATGCTCAAACTACCGCACAATTGCACTCATCTCACACGCTAGTAAAGCAATGCCCAAAATTCTCCAAGCCAGGCTTCAGCAATACGTGAACCATGAACTTCCAGATGTTCAAGCTGGTTTTAGAAAAGGCAGAGGAACCAGAGATCAAATTGCCAACATCTGTTGGATCATGGAAAAAGAGAGTTCCAGAAAAACATCTATTTCTGCTTCATTGACTATGCCAAGGCCTTTGACTGTGTGGATCACAATAAACTGTGGACAATTCTGAAAGAGATGGGAATACCAGACCACCTGACCTGCCTCTTGAGAAACCTATATGCAGGTCAGGAAGCAACAGTTAGAACTGGACATGGAACAACAGACTGGTTCCAAATAGGAAAAGGAGTACGTCAAGGTTGTATATTGTCACCCTGCTTATTTAACTTATATACAGACTACATGGTGAGAAACACTGAGCTGGAAGAAGCACAAGCTGGAATCAAGATTGCCAGGAGAAATATCAATAACCTCAGATATGAAGATGACACCACCGTTATGGCAGAAAATGAAGAGGAACTAGTGAAGAAGAACTAAAGAGCCTCTTGATGAAAGTGAAAGAGGAAAGTGAAAAGTTGGCTTAAAGCTCAACATTCAGAAAACGAAGATCATGGCATCTGGTCCCATTACTTCATGGGAAATAGAAGGGGAAACAGTGTAAACAGTGTCAGACTTTATTTTTTGGGCTCCAAAATCACTGCAGATGGTGACTGCAGCCATGAAATTAAAAGTTGTTTACTCCTTGGAAGAAAAGTTATGACCAACCTAGACAGCATATTGAAAAACAGAGACATTACTTTGCCCACAAAGGTCTGTCTAGTCAAAGCTATGGTTTTTCCAGTAGTCATGTATGGATGTGAGAGTTGGACTATAAAGAAAGCTGAGCAGCTAAGAACTGATGCTTTTGAACTGTGGTGTTGGAGAAGACTCTTGAGAGTCCCTTGGACAGCAAGGAGATCGAACCACTCTTTCCTAAAGGAAATCAGTCCTGAATATTCATTGGAAGGACTGATGCTGAAGCTGATTCTCCAATACTTTGGCCACCTGATGGGAAGAACTGACTCACTAGGAAAGACCCTGATGCTAGGAAAGGTTGAAGGCAGGAAGAGAAGGGGACAACAGAGAATGAGATGGTTGGATGGCATCACTGAACTGATAAAAGCCTATGTACAATTGGTCAATGATAGAAAAATTTTTATTAGAATATAAATTGAAAAACATCTTTTTTTCTAATTCAGTTCAGTTCAGTTGCTCAGTCGTGTCTGACTCTTTGCAAGGCCATGAACCGCAGCATGCCAGGCCTTCTTGTCCATCACCAACTCTCGCAGTTCACTCAAACTCATGTCCATCTAGTTGGTGATGCCATCCAGCCATCTCATCCTCTGTCATCCCCTTCTCCTCCTGCCCCCAATCCCTCCCAGCATCAGGGTCTTTCCCAATGAGTCAACTCTTTGCATCAGGTGGCCAAAGTATTGGAGTTTCAGCTTCAGCATCAGTCCTTCCAATGAACACCTAGGACTGATGAATTTGTAACATCAAGCTTATCTGGTGAGTAGTTTGAAGTTTTTATCTACAATACCATTCTCACAGTTTTCTTCAGTTTGAGGAAGCAAATTGTTTAACTAATCAGACTTAGAAGTGTTCTGACTGATGCTTAGTAACTCTGAACAGTTCAGGGGAGCCACAGAGAAATTACTCAAAGTGAGGGGAGTGCAAAGACACGAAACTTAAAAAGAGGAAAAAATGACTCCCAGGAAATGGAAAAGGAAGAATAAAAGTAGAAAAACTATAAGAAAAAACAAAACTGCATATATGATAAGTGAGGTGAAAACCAACCTTGAACTGCTTTTGATTTTTCTCTGTGGCAGTAGTTGTAGAGATCATCTCCTTCGGGTCTGGAGTATCAGAGGCAGATCCCAAGATTCTTATCTCTGCCAGGTTCACTGCAGGGACTAAGCCATGATTATCTGTATCACCACTGCAGGTCCAACTCAATCAAGACCTGGTCTGAGCTAATTGGCTCTGTTCTGGCAATATGGCGACACAAAGTTGAATTTCAACTGAACAATTAGCCTGAGAGTTGCAATGAATAAAACTGCTCATTTATTTAATCAATGGTCTTAGTTTCCAACGTGTGTACTAGATTTTTGAAATTCAAATAATAATAACTAGTTCTTAGGAGAAGGCAATGGCACCCCACTCCAGTACTCTTGCCTGGAAAATCCCATGGACAGAGGAGCCTGGTAGTCTGCAGTCCATGAGGTCGCTAAGAGTTGGACACGACTGAGCGACTTCACTTTCACTTTTCACTTTCATGCATCGGAGAAGGAAATGGCAACCCACTCCAGTGTTATTGCCTGGAGAATCCCAGAGACAGAGGAGCCTGGTGGGAGGCTGTCTATGGGATCACACAGAGTTGGACACGACTGAAGAAACTTAGCAGCAGCATTTAGCTTAATATAGTAGGTTAACAAGAAGAAGGCAATGGCAACCCACTCCAGTACTCTTGTCTGGAAAATCCCAGGGACAGAGGAGCCTGGTAGGCTCCTGTCTATGGGGTCGCACAGAGTTGGACACAAGTGAAACGACTTAGCAACTAGTTCATACATAGCACTCAACTTGTCAAGCATTCTTTTGAGCACTTAATGTAACTCATTTAATCCTAACAATGACCTAACAAAAGAGTTATTATTATCAGCCCCACTTCACAGGTAAAGTAACTGAGATGTTGTATGGTTTCATGACTTGCCCAGGGTCATAGAAAGAGTTCAATGACGCAGTTCTTGAGAACAGTCTTTGGTGCTCACCTTTCTTTATAGTCCAACTCTCATATCCATACATGACTACTGGAAAAATAATAGCTTTGATTAGACAGACCTTTGTTGGCAAAGTAATGTCTCTGTTTTTAAATATGCTGTCTAGGTTGGTCATAGCTATTCTTCCAAGGAGCAAGCATCTTTTAATTTCATGGTTGCAGTTATCATCTGCAGTGATTTTGGAGCTCCAAAAATAAAGTCTGTCAATGTATCCATTGTTTCCCCATTTATTTGCTATGAAGTGATGGGACCAGATGCCATGATCTTAGTTTTCTGAATGTTGAGCTTTAAGCCAACTTTTTACTCTCCTCTTTCACTTTCATCAAGAAGTGCTTTAGTTCTTCTTCACTTTCTGCCATAAGGGTGGTGTCATCTGCGTATCTGAGGCCAATGAAGGAGCTGCATAGCACGAGGGTGGCGGTGTGACGAGAGAGGTAATAGCCATTTGCACAGCATGGGAACGAGAGACAGACTTGGTGCCCCTAACACAGACTAAGGGCACCAGTGAAGGCTTCTTACAAAAATGGTGCCTGAACTAAGTCCTAAAAGATGGGAAGGATTTAGGCAATAGAGGAATGAAGAGAACTTTCAAGGCGGATGAGGGGCCTGAGAAAGTCCTTGAAGCCACAAAGAGCACAAGTGTCTGAGGAAAAGCACAAAGGTCAGTGGAATAGAAGTATGTGGCTGGAAGTGGAGGTGGTGTTAAGAGAAGAAGGTGGAGAAGTGACTAAGGACTGACTCCTGAAAAGTCTGGTTCACCATGCAGGTGTTAAGTGTGTTAGTTGCTCAGTCATGTCTGACTCTTTGTGACTCCAGGGACTGTTCTCACCAGGTTCCTCTGTCCTTGGAATTCTCCAGGCAAGAATACTGGATGGTAGCCACGCCCTTCTCCAGGAGATCTTGCTGACCCAGGGATCGAACCTAGGTCTCTTGTGTTGCAGGCAGATTCTGTACCATCTGAGCCACCAGAGAAACCCATGCAGGTCATCAATCAGTTAAGTCACTCAGTCCTGTCCGACTCTTTGTGACTCCATGGACTGCAGCACACCAGGCTTTCCTGTCCATTACTAACTCCTGGAGCTTGTTCAAACTCATATCCATCGAGTCAGTGATGCCATCCAACAATCTCATCCTCTATCGTCCCCCTCTCCTCCTGCCTTCAATCTTTCCTGGCATCAGGGTCTTTTCCAATGAGTCAGTTCTTCACATAAGTGGCCAAAGTATTGGAGTCTCAGCTTCAGAATCAATTCTTATTCAGTGTTGATTTCCTTTAGGATGGACTGATTTGATCTCCTTGCAGTCCAAGGGACTCTCAAGAGTCTTCTCCAACACCACAGTTCAAAAGCATCAGTTCTTTGGTGCTCACCTTTCTTTACAGTCCAACTCTCATATCCATACATGACTACTGGAAAAATAATAGCTTTGATTAGACAGACCTTTGTTGGCAAAGTAATGTCTCTGTTTTTAAATATGCTGTCTAGGTTGGTCATAGCTATTCTTCCAAGGAGCAAGCATCTTTTAATTTCATGGTTGCAGTTATCATCTGCAGTGATTTTGGAGCTCCAAAAATAAAGTCTGTCAATGTATCCATTGTTTCCCCATTTATTTGCTATGAAGTGATGGGACCAGATGCCATGATCTTAGTTTTCTGAATGTTGAGCTTTAAGCCAACTTTTTACTCTCCTCTTTCACTTTCATCAAGAAGTGCTTTAGTTCTTCTTCACTTTCTGCCATAAGGGTGGTGTCATCTGCGTATCTGAGGCCAATGAAGGAGCTGCATAGCACGAGGGTGGCGGTGTGACGAGAGAGGTAATAGCCATTTGCACAGCATGGGAACGAGAGACAACTTGGTGCCCCTAACACAGACTAAGGGCACCAGTGAAGGCTTCTTACAAAAATGGTGCCTGAACTAAGTCCTAAAAGATGGGAAGGATTTAGGCAATAGAGGAATGAAGAGAACTTTCAAGGCGGATGAGGGGCCTGAGAAAGTCCTTGAAGCCACAAAGAGCACAAGTGTCTGAGGAAAAGCACAAAGGTCAGTGGAATAGAAGTATGTGGCTGGAAGTGGAGGTGGTGTTAAGAGAAGAAGGTGGAGAAGTGACTAAGGACTGACTCCTGAAAAGTCTGGTTCACCATGCAGGTGTTAAGTGTGTTAGTTGCTCAGTCATGTCTGACTCTTTGTGACTCCAGGGACTGTATCTCACCAGGTTCCTCTGTCCTTGGAATTCTCCAGGCAAGAATACTGGATGGTAGCCACGCCCTTCTCCAGGAGATCTTGCTGACCCAGGGATCGAACCTAGGTCTCTTGTGTTGCAGGCAGATTCTGTACCATCTGAGCCACCAGAGAAACCCATGCAGGTCATCAATCAGTTAAGTCACTCAGTCCTGTCCGACTCTTTGTGACTCCATGGACTGCAGCACACCAGGCTTTCCTGTCCATTACTAACTCCTGGAGCTTGTTCAAACTCATATCCATCGAGTCAGTGATGCCATCCAACAATCTCATCCTCTATCGTCCCCCTCTCCTCCTGCCTTCAATCTTTCCTGGCATCAGGGTCTTTTCCAATGAGTCAGTTCTTCACATAAGTGGCCAAAGTATTGGAGTCTCAGCTTCAGAATCAATTCTTATTCAGTGTTGATTTCCTTTAGGATGGACTGATTTGATCTCCTTGCAGTCCAAGGGACTCTCAAGAGTCTTCTCCAACACCACAGTTCAAAAGCATCAGTTCTTTGGTGCTCACCTTTCTTTACAGTCCAACTCTCATATCCATACATGACTACTGGAAAAATAATAGCTTTGATTAGACAGACCTTTGTTGGCAAAGTAATGTCTCTGTTTTTAAATATGCTGTCTAGGTTGGTCATAGTATTCTTCCAAGGAGCAAGCATCTTTTAATTTCATGGTTGCAGTTATCATCTGCAGTGATTTTGGAGCTCCAAAAATAAAGTCTGTCAATGTATCCATTGTTTCCCCATTTATTTGCTATGAAGTGATGGGACCAGATGCCATGATCTTAGTTTTCTGAATGTTGAGCTTTAAGCCAACTTTTTACTCTCCTCTTTCACTTTTATCAAGAAGTGCTTTAGTTCTTCTTCACTTTCTGCCATAAGGGTGGTGTCATCTGCGTATCTGAGGTTATTGATATTTCTCCCAGCAATCTTGATTCCAGCTTGTGCTTCATCCAGCCTGGCATTTTGTATGATGTTCGCTGCATAGAAGTTAAATAAGCAGGGTGACAATATACAGCCTTGATGTACTCCTGTCCTAATTTGGAAGCAGTCTCTTGTTCCATGGCCAGTTCTAACTGTTTCTTCTTGACCTGAATACAGATTTCTCAAGAGGCAGGTAAGGTGGTCTGGTATTCCCATCTCTTGAACAATTTTCACAGTTTGTTGTGATTTACACAGTCAAAGGCTTTGACATAATCGATAAAGCAGAAGTAGGTCATGCAGGTCATTGGGAGCCTTAAAATAAGTTTAATCTGAGAAAAGCTTATTTGGTGCTTCGTATTAGAATAAACAACATTTATTCGGACTTCCCCGGTGGCTCAGATGGTAAGGCGTCTGCCTTCAATGCAGGAGACCCAAGTTCAATCCCTGAGTCAGGAAGATCTCCTGGAGAAGGAAATGGCAACCCACTCCAGTATTCTTGCCTGGAAAATCCCGTGGACAGAGAAGCCTGGTAGGCTACAGTCCATGGGGTCGCAAAGAGTTAGACACGAATGAGGGACTTCACTTTCACTAGAATAAACAATCTGAAAAGTATCACTCATTGGTTAAAAGCACAGTTAAAAAATTTTTGTTTGTGTTGAAGTTTTTTTTTTTAAATTCAGTGAGATCTTGGTTTGGAATACAAGCTCCTACTTATTCTGTGACTGTGGGAAAATCATCCATGGACCTTCACTGACCTGTTTGTAAAAACAGATGAGGTTGGATCATGGTTAGAAATGGCTTGATAAATGGAGGTGCCCCTGATGTGCGGGACAAATCAGAGGAGGAGATAGGAAAAAAGGAGGCTAGTTAAGTTAATTTCGGTAACTTAGTTTTGAGATGTTGGTGATTTTCAATGGTCGGGATTGAGGGGACATTTGGCCATGTCTAGAGACAGTTTTGGTTGTCACAACTGGCAGCCAGTAGTTACAGTCTGGGGATGCTGCTACATATTCTACAAATCATAGGTTTGTGTGTGTATTTGTGTGTGGGAGGGGGCTTCCCTGGTGGCTCAGACAGTAAAGGATCTGCCTGCAATGCAGGAGACCAAGATTTGATTCCTGAGTTGGGAAGATCCCCTGGAGAAAAGAATAGCAACCCACTCCAGTATGCTTGCCTGGAGAATTCTATCGACAGAGGAGCCTGGTGGGCTACAGTCCATGGGGTCTTAAAGTGTCAGACAAGACCTAGTGACTAATGCTTTCACTCTCATACATACAATACAATATACATAGAATATATGTGCTCAATCACTCAGTCCTGTCTGACTCTTCATGACCCTATTGACTGAAGTCTGCCCCACTCCTCAGTCCATGGGATTGTCCGGGCAAGAATACTGGAGTGGGTTAGATTCCACAACAAAAATAATTATCCATTCCAATTTATAAGGTAGAGAATGAGGCTGGATGGCCTGGATACATGTGGTTTTTAAGATGACAGGATGACCAGATAAGGGGAGATCGTAAAGGCACTTTCTGCAGTAGCTTCATTTTCTTTCTGGAGGAGAAAGGGATCACACAGAGAGGAGGTCAGTGCCGAGTTCCGGGCTTCCTCTCCCCTGCAGCACCTTTCCCCACTCCCCAATTTCAACACACACATAGAATTGGAGGGCCACTCTTGGCCCCTTGTCTCTAATGGTCCCTTCTAGTGCCTGTGTTGGTAAACTGTGTCCTGAGCTAATATGTGGGAATGAGATGGGATAAGTGGACAGATTAAAGTAATGTTAATGAAGTTAAATCAAAAGGGCTTGGTAACTGACTTGATGTAAAGGGCGCCATCAGAGAAGGCAATGGCACCCCACTCCAGTACTCGTGCCTGGAAAATCCCATGGACAGAGGAGCCTGGTAGGCTGTAGTCCATGGTGTCGCAAAGAGTTGGACACGACTGTGCGACTTCACTTTTACTTTTCACTTTCATGCATTGGAGAAGGAAATGGCACCCCACTCCAGTGTTCTTGCCTGGAGAATCCCAGGGATGGGAGCCTGGTGGGCTGCCTTCTATGGGGTCACACAGAGTCGGACATGACTGAAGCGACTTAGCAGAAGCAGCAAAGGGCGCCATAGTTATAGGAATGTGCTCTGAGTTTTTTATTCCAACATCTATTAAAGTGCCCTGCTTTAAATATGATATTACAAAATGTTTTTTTGAATGAGGAAAGCAATAGAATAAAGAAATGGGTGAATCAGTGAATTAGAAGAGAAACAGAAAATGAGCATGACCTCCAGCTTGGTGGCTTGGGCCATTCAGTTAATAGTGGTGACAGCCTCTGGGATGTAGGACATAGGAAGGAAAGATGAATTTACCAAAAAGGGGGAGAATTCAGTAAAGGTCTTGAGATGCCAGAGACAATTTATAATACCTATAGACCAAAATGGGAAAGTCTAGAGATCTCTTCAAGAAAATTAGAGATACCAAGGGAACGTTTTATGCAAAGATGGGCACAAAAAGGACAGAAATGGTATGGACCTAACAGAAGCAGAAGATATTAAGAAAAGGTGGCAAGAATATACAGAAGAACAATACAAAAAAATCTTCATGAGCCAGATAATCATGATGGTGTGATTATCAATCTAGAGCCAGACATCCCATAATTCAAAGTCAAGTGAGACTTAGGAAGCATCACTACCAACAAAGCTAGTGGAGATGATGGAATTCCAGTTGAACTATTTCAAATCCTAAAAGATGATGCTGTGAAAGTGCTGCACTCAATATGCCAGCAAATTTGGAAAACTCAGCAGTGGCCATGGGACTGGAAAAGGTCAGTTTTCATTCTAATCTCAAAGAAAGGTAATGCCAAAGAATGCTCCAACTACCACACAATTGCACTCATCTCACACGCTAGTAAAGCTCAAAATTCTTCAAGCCAGGATTCAACAGTATGGGAACCGTGAACTTCCAGATGTTCAAGCTGGTTTTAGAAAAGGCAGAGGAACCAGAGATCAAATTGCCAACATCTGCTGGATCATGGAAAAAGCAAGAGTTCCAGAAAAACATCTATTTCTGCTTTATTGACTATGCCAAAGCCTTTGACTGTGTGAATCACAATAAACTGTGGAAAATTCTGAAAGAGATGGGGTTACTAGACCACCTGATCTGCCTCCTGAGCAACCTGTATGCAGGTCAGGAAGCAACAGTTAGAACTGGACATGGAACAACAGACTGGTTCCAAATAGGGAAAAGAGTACGTCAAGGTTGTATATTGTCACCCTGCTTATTTAACTTATATGCAAAGTATATTATGAGAAATGCTGGGCTGGAAAAAGCACAAGCTGGAATCAAGATTTCTGGGAGAAATATCAATAACCTCAGATATGCAGATGACACCACCCTATGGCAGAAAGTGAAGAAGAACTATAGAGCCTACTGATGAAAGTGAAAGAGGAAAGTGAAAAAGTTGGCTTAAAGCTCGACATTCAGAAAACGAAGATCATGGCATCTGGTGCCATCACTTCATGGCAAATAGATGGGGAAACAGTGGAAACACTGACAGACTTTATTTTGGGGGGATTCAAAATCACTGCAGATGGTGACTGCAGCCATGAAATTAAAATACACTTGCTTCTTGAAGAAAAGTTATGATTAACCTAGAAAGCATATTAAAAAGCAGAGACATTACTTTGCCAACAAAGGTCCGTCTAGCCAAAGCTATGGTTTTTCCAGCAGTCACATATGGATGCGAGAGTTAGACTATCAAGAAAGCTGAGCACCAAAGAATTGATGCTTTTGAACTGTGGTGTTGGAGAAGACTCTTGAGAGTCCCTTGGACTGCAAGCAGATCGAACCAGTGAATCCTAAAGGATAGACTGGTTCCAAATAGGGAAAAGAGTACGTCAAGGTTGTATATTGTCACCCTGCTTATTTAACTTATATGCAAAGTATATTATGAGAAATGCTGGGCTGGAAAAAGCACAAGCTGGAATCAAGATTTCTGGGAGAAATATCAATAACCTCAGATATGCAGATGACACCACCCTATGGCAGAAAGTGAAGAAGAACTATAGAGCCTACTGATGAAAGTGAAAGAGGAAAGTGAAAAAGTTGGCTTAAAGCTCGACATTCAGAAAACGAAGATCATGGCATCTGGTGCCATCACTTCATGGCAAATAGATGGGGAAACAGTGGAAACACTGACAGACTTTATTTTGGGGGGATTCAAAATCACTGCAGATGGTGACTGCAGCCATGAAATTAAAATACACTTGCTTCTTGAAGAAAAGTTATGATTAACCTAGAAAGCATATTAAAAAGCAGAGACATTACTTTGCCAACAAAGGTCCGTCTAGCCAAAGCTATGGTTTTTCCAGCAGTCACATATGGATGCGAGAGTTAGACTATCAAGAAAGCTGAGCACCAAAGAATTGATGCTTTTGAACTGTGGTGTTGGAGAAGACTCTTGAGAGTCCCTTGGACTGCAAGCAGATCGAACCAGTGAATCCTAAAGGAAATCAGTCCTGAATATTCATTGGAAGGACTGATGCTGAAGCTGAGACTCCAGTACTTTGGCCGCCTGATGTGAAGTTCTGACTCATTTGAAAAGATTCTGAAGCCAGGAAAGATTGAAGGCAGGAGGAGAAGGGGATGACACAGGATGAGATGGTTTGATAGCATCGCCGACTCAATGGACATGAGTTTGAGTAAACTCTGAAAATTGGCGATGGCCAGGGAGGCCTGGCATGCTGCAGTCCATGGAGTCACAAATGGTCAGACACAACTGAGTGACTGAACTGAACTAAGAACAAAAAAGTCTTCCCTGGTGGCTTAGATGGTAAAGAATCAACCTGTAATGTAGGACACTCAGGTTCAATCCCTGAGTCAGAAAGATCCCCTGGAGAATGGAATGGCAAACTACTCCATGTTCTTGCCTGGAGAATCCCATTGACAAGGAGCCTGGTGGGCTACAGCTCATGGAGTTGCAGAGTCAAACACGACTGAGTCACTAATCTTTCACATTCACAGACTCGATAGTTCAAGAATTCAATACTTCAGTTGTTAACTCTGCCAAGTGAGATAAATGTTTTTAAATGGAAAACCTCCTTGAGAAGAGTCTTTTAAAGCAATGTTAGAGATTAATAAATTATAACCAAGAATAATTTCAAATTTTTATGATAACTCTAAAAATCTATATCTTGGATTATTGATTTGATCTCTTGCATGTATTAATCTTTTCTAAGGAAAGAAATGAAAACTCTCAATTATGTGATCATAGAATGCTAAATATTTTCCCCCATCACAATGCTCCTTGCCTAACCTCACTAATTTGGCTGTGAAGTAAAAAAAATCTACTCATGTCCTATGAGCACCAGAGGCAGTGGGATTATTTTCATACTCAGATGCTGTTACTTGTACATCTCCACACTTGTCCCTTCTCCAGAGCCATCTGTCCATTGCCCTATTAGCCAATGGCCCCTAAGCAGACTGTAGATGTTTGTCCCCAGAATTCCCTTTGCCTATGCTCAGAGACCACTCTGTTGAGTGGTTACTATGCCTCTGTAAAACTCAAGTGTGCTAGAGATACCAGGGACATTGAATCATTGCCACCTTTGTTTGTACCCCTGTCACTTCACCACGGACATAACACTTTTCTTCACCCATGTCTTTGCCATGAAGAGAATATGGCTGTCTCTTGAGTATCTTCTTAACCTCCAAGCCACCCTATTCTTTCCTTGATAAAATGCCACCTATAACCATTTCGAGAAGATCACCTAGGGCCTGGGGCTGAGTGTATTTCCAAAGTGCTCAATCACCATGCTCAGGACAGAACTCAGGAGACTTATCTCAGAGAGAGTTCCTTGGTGGCCAGGGCACCTGTTGGTGGGTGGACCTCACCTCTCCTTTCTGTTCAAGGGTGTTCATCTCAGTGACCTTTATGTTCTTGGAGAAGACAGTAATTACCATTTCCATAAATTTTCTTCATCATATTGTCCGGAAACTTTTGGAGCCTCAATCCAAACAGGACACATGAAACTTGACCTGGTGTCTCAGTCTGGTCAAAGTGGGCACCCAGAATGTATCCCATACCTATCCTTTCCTATATGATTTTTAAGTTAACTCCTTTTATTTTCATACTGGGGGCTGACTGGAATTTTATTTTTGGACCATCTGCATTGACTGACTGTTAAACCCAATAGACTTAGTGGTTCAAAACACAGCCATCGACATTGTACATTTTGTTGTCTGTCAACTTTGCTATTCACCTTTAGGATACCAGGGGTCTGCCCTGGTGGCTCAGAAAGCATCTGCTTGCAATGCAGGAGACCTGGGTTTGATCCCTGGGTCCAGAAGATCCCCTGGAGAAGGAAATGGCAACCCACTCCAGTATTCTTGCCTGGAGAATCCCATGGACAGAGGAGCCTGGTGGGCTACAGTCCACAGGGTCACAAAGAGTTGGACATGACTGAGCAACTTCACTTCACTTTAGGATACCAAACTCCATCTACATAGGATCTTAGCAAACGCACTGAAAGGGAATTGTGACTGAACTGAGTCCTTTCATCATGGCCTAAAATTATTTTTGGTCAGACTTTTAAGGCCCAAATCCATCTTGTGATTTCTGTGGTCAGGGGCTTTGGCAGTCATGCTTTCCAAAAATATTGAGACATCAGGAAGAAGGCCCTGAACCTAATGCAGATGTCAGCACCTTCGTGTAAGAGAACTCACACTGCCATCATGGAAAACACGCTCATGCCAGGAAGAGGGAGGAGAGATCAGAGGATCTGTAGAAGCAAGAAACTGGACTGTGTGACTGAACTGAGTCCTTTCATCATGGCCTAAAATTATTTTTGGTCAGACTTTTAAGGCCCAAATCCATCTTGTGATTTCTGTGGTCAGGGGCTTTGGCAGTCATGCTTTCCAAAAATATTGAGACATCAGGAAGAAGGCCCTGAACCTAATGCAGATGTCAGCACCTTCGTGTAAGAGAACTCACACTGCCATCATGGAAAACACGCTCATGCCAGGAAGAGGGAGGAGAGATCAGAGGATCTGTAGAAGCAAGAAACTGGACTGGGTTTCCTGGTGGGAGTGCATGAAATCACTGACATAGAAGGATGCCAGAAATATTTTTCCAGTTTTTTACAGATCTAGCAAAGAGACATTTTATCCATTTGTCTGAACTGTGAGCTCCGTTGCCCCAACTGCATTAACTTTTTGTTTATTTTTAAGTGACTGAAATGGTGAAGACAAGTTCCTTGTGAAGTCTCACCAGGAGGCCTCAGGAAACAGTATCTGTCTATACATGGGTGCAGAGTGCACATTTTGACAGAGTATTTTCACGTCAAAACGAGTAGCTCCCTGGTTAGAAAGTCCTCTTCTTATCAGCTAATCAGTTGCTACCAAGGACTACAAGTTGAGTTGTTTGTTTTCATTTTCACTTTAAAACTTCTTCCAAAGAGAAAGATAACAACAGAAGACACAGGTTTATACAGAAATCCTAACATGCCACCAAGAAAGTGAGGTTTTCTGAGATTTTGTGATCGAAGTTTCTCCCATGAAGGATTAGTCTGGTTCTGGGCTTAGTTCTGAGCATTTTTATATTCATTTTTGTGAGGCTTGAAGAGACCTTGGTGTAACACGGCACCCCAAGAGGACTGTAAAGTTGTTAAAATATTAAGAAAGACATAATTGTTAAAAGACTAGTTCTTAAATGAAATCCCTTGTGGAATATGAAAGATCTCCTAAGGCTCAAGGCGACAGTGTGGCTTTGAGGACGGACGTGGCTCTGTTCATTTAGAAAATACCATAAATGGCTTTAGTATGGGGATTTGGTAAAGAAATCTTTCATTAATAGGAAACATTTGGCTCTACACTGCAAATAAAGTGAGGTTTACATAATTTGTCAAGATCTTTCAGAGATACAATAGCCTTCTGCTCAGTCTTAATGTAAGTACTATATTATATGTATGATTTTGGGGGAAAAAAGCTTATAAAATTCAATTGTAGGTAATGTGACTTCTCATTTTGGGTTTTACCCTTTTGTTTGTGAATTTGTTTAATGTCACTGGGGGAGGAGGAACCATTCAAATTCTTACCGTAGGCTGTTGTGATGTAGGTAGTCTTTGTTAATGAATCTTGATAGAAAGAGATATGATAAGATTCCTAATTCATAAAGAGGAATCCATGCTAGATTCCCAATGATATACATGGGACGGACATTTCAAACACATAATCCATTAGTATGGGCTTTGATTCCAAATCCTAATGAAACCTTGAACCTCTTGATACGGCCTGGAACACATGTGAACCTTAGAACTTCTATCGCACCTTAGTTTATACCTAGAATTTGAACTAGTCCAAACAGACAGCTTCGTCTCCTACCCTTGAGGACCACCTGATATTCATCAGTAAAAACTCTGTATCCTTGGCTCAGTTCAGAATTTTTTTTCCTGGAAAGTGTGTTTTTCTGGAATAGAACTGTGATAGTGGTAAGCCAAGTATCACCCCAAAACACTGAGCAAACTCTGGATTAGAGTTGGATTATTTAGTTGGAGGGTGTTGCCAGGAACCTCTAAATCCAATTTAAGTATCAGTGAGCACTTTGGCTAGCCTCTGATGCTCCAGAACAGGGTGGGAAATTAGAGATACACGGATTTAGCCAAGCCTTCTCTCTCCTGCCTCGGTCCCTTGGACTCTGATGGGTCCCTTGCCTCTACATGGGAGGCAAGATTTCATCTTGTGAGCCACAGGAGTGACATGATGACATAAGCACTTCAAAAGAGAACCTAGAAGTTCTCTGAGTGACATCAGAAAGGGAGAAGGCTAGAGTTAGGGCAATCCAAGTCATTAAATATTCCTAGTGAGAAACCAAGAAGATCCGCACAAGGGAAGAGAGCTGCTTAAGGGAATCATAATGGGATATGACAAGCCAGATGCAGTGAGAAGTTTCTCCAAGCAGGTAAAGAGGACTTTTATTTTCTGAGTTTATCAGATGGCGTGAAATAAAAGTATGTAGGGTAAGAATGTGGTAAACCTAATATCTAGTGTTGAAAAGCTTTTGAAGTAAGTGAAAGATGGTGGTAAGAAGTAGAATAATCTAAAATGTAAGGAGTTTGCTGATGCCTCTTTCTACTCTCCTTAAAAACCTCAGCTAAGAGGAGTACTGGTTTATATACCATAGCACTAGCTCTTCACCTTGCACACATCTTGATGAAGTCTCTCCTGTAACACATGATCCCTAAATAATGCATGAGGGACCTGCCTCCTCCCACAGCAGTCACTCTGCCTTAGTGGTTTCTTCCATCAGAGATGGTGGCTCCCTAGCCCATAAAAGCTTCATTATTATTTCACAGGATGGACTGCAGAAGATAAAGTATAAATACCCCTTTCTTACTTTTCATTGCCAGTCGCATTTTCTCATATTCAATTTCACTCTTCCCTTCCAAGAAATCGAAGTAGATATTGATTTTGGGAATGTATTACTTAGCGGTAAGAAATGGCAAATTATGCCTAAAATGTAACTTTAAATGTACATTTTATGTCCTTCAGATAAAACAAAAATCAGTGCTTTGTCATATCTCTAGGGGAACATATCAGGAGGTGGTATTTTGTGTTTAGCAAGATAAAAATAAGTTTACCATTTTTCTAGAACAAATGAAATGTCCTGATTTTTTGTTTTGTAAGCCCTTTTCCAGTTTAGCAGAATCAAGAGGGAAAAAGTCACCTGCAATTTTGATATACAATCTGCCAGGATACGGACTACAACTAACAAAAAAATTCTAATTGAAAGACGTTCCTGGAAGAAATCCATGCAGATAAAGTGGCTAGATAGAGGAGGACGGATGGAATAGCACACAGTTGAAACTAGTTCTTACATTTTTCACGTAATGGCATTTCTTTGTTCTTTGTATTAAATATTCTAAATAGTCAGACTCACTCTCTGTATTAATTGATGGAATTAAAGCCAGCTGAATGGTATGCACACACCCGTCGTTTCTGATTGGCCCAGTTTGAAAGCTTACTGGAGCATGAAAAAAAAAAATCATAACACATACAGCACTTTCTTTCTAGGCAGTCTAAGGAACACACGGCTGGAAACAAATAGGAATGCATTCTGAAAATCTCAGCCTTGAATCAGCAAGCTGTCATTTTCAGAAGTAAAAGCATAGCAAAGACTCAGTGTGAGCATCCTATCCCCTCTTTAAATTCATATGAAAAGCTTATCAAATCCAAGCCTTCACCTTGTAGTTTTCTCTACTTACAGACGGCACTCCTGGCACTGTGATTCTTCCTGGAGGCAAGTGCAGAAGAAAAGTTTGATTTCTGTGTATAATCCTTGCCTGCAAACAAGATCTGCCTCATGCGACACTCAGCGCTAGGATGGCCCTGCACTTGGTTTATGCTCTATCACTAACCACTGAAACTCTTAATCATTTTTTAACAAGGAGCCCTAAATTTTCATTTTTCACTGGGCCTTACAAATTATGTAGCCAGTCCTGCCTGCTGGATCAGATTCTTTACCAACTGAGCTATCAGGGAAGCCCCATTATCTTGCAGCTCTATCTTTGTACTTTATAATGCATGAAACTTTTTTCTTTTCTTTTTTTAAATTGCATAGTTTCACTTTGAGGGCTGATTTATTTACACTTATGGACTTGAATAACTCATAGCTTCCAGATGACAGGATATGTTCTTATTCTATTCCTATTCTTGGATTTAGGTCTCCCTTCTCCCAACACACACAGAGTTTAATAACATGACCTATTAACTATAGGTAATGGTATAAGGTAGAGCTCTAAAGTCTAACTTTTATGATAACACTGAATATATTATTACCGCCTTAGTTATCTAATATAGAATTTTGTGCATGTTTCGTACACTCACTTGCTTTTTCTGATGGTTTTCAGTATTTACTTGGCTCCACTTTTAAGCTGCATCTCAGTGGGACAGTTCTGTCAAAACTATGCTTCAGGAAAGCCTCACTGAAGAAGAATGAAGACAGATGTTCACAGACATTTTGATTAGCTTTTTCCTTTTGAACCACTTTTGAATGTTAAAATGCTTTCTGTAGGACAGACTTAACTCCCTACTACATCACTTGAAATAGCATTAACTAAATTATAATCAAGTAGTTGTCTCTTGTGGAGCAGTGGTAAAGAATCTGCTTGCTAAGGCAGAAGATGCAGGAGACATGGGTTTGATCCCTGTGTTGGGAAGATACTCTGGAGTAGGAAATGGCAACCCATTTAGTATTCTTGCCTGGAAAATTCCAAGGACAGAGGAGACTAATAGGGTTACAGCCAATGGGGTTATAAAGAGTTGGACATGATTCTACACACAGTTGTCCATTGCATTTCTGTTGAGGAACTCCATGTTACTGAAATGCTCAATGTTTTAATGTTTTTTAGTTGCTGTTTTCTTCCCATTCTTTTTATTTAATATGGTTGATTTTTCATTCTAGATTTTTGAATTGGATGCTTAGTTCATGGATTTTTAACCTTTTTCTCCCTCTGCTAGTAAATTTATTTAACGCTTAAAAATTTCCCCCTTAAGCACTACTCTTTCTACATCCCACACACATCATTTGTTTCCAAATCTTTTCTTGTTTCCTCAATTAAAACCTTGATTTTTATCTCTGCAGTGTAGTGCTGTTATTGTTGTTCAGCCGCTGATTCGTGTCTGACTCTGCAAACCCTATGCCATTGGTTTTCTGTTTTGCTTCCATGCTTTGTGCCCCAAGTCAGACTGTTCCCTAAGGGTTTGTGGGGCTGACATCAAAATAGCTCCCTTTTCTCTGGAATCCTGGCAAAATTTTGAAGGATTCAGGATTTAGAGTCCCAACTTTTAATTTTTTATTTTGGCCAGACAGCATGCAGGGTCTTAGTTCCCTGACCAAAGATGGAATTGGCACTCCCTGCAATTTTAATGCAGTCTTAACCACTGGACCCCCAGAAGAGTCCCCTTAGAGTTCTCAACTCTTAACTGCATTGGTTTCTTTCTGTAATATTCAAATAGTTAAACACACATAGTTCATCAGGCACTCTATCTATCAGATCCAGACCTTTAAATCTATTTCTCACTTCCACTGTGTAATCATAAGGGATTTGATTTAGGTTATACCTGAATGGTCTAGTGGTGTTGCCCACTTTCTTCAATTTAAGTCTGAATCTGGCAATCAGGAGTTCATGATCTGAGCCACAGTCAGCTCCCGGTCTTGTCTTTGTTGACTGTATAGAGCTTCTCCATCTTTGGCTGCAAAGAATATAATCAGTCTGATTTCGGTGTTGACCATCTGGTGATGTCCATGTGTAGAGTCTTCTCTTGTGTTGTTGGAAGAGAGTGTTTGCTATGACCAGTGCATTTTCTTGGCAAAACTCTATTAGTCTTTGGCCTGCTTCATTCCGCATTCCAAGGCCAAATTTGCCTGTTACTCCAGGTGTTTCTTGACTTCCTACTTTTGCATTCCAGTCCCCTATAATGAAAAGGACATCTTTGTATAGAGCTTCTCCATCTTTGGCTGCAAAGAATATAATCAATCTGATTTCGGTGTTGACCATCTGGTGATGTCCATGTGTAGAGTCTTCTCTTGTGTTGTTGGAAGAGGGTGTTTGCTATGACCAGTGCATTTTCTTGGCAAAACTCTATTAGTCTTTGTCCTGCTTCATTCTGCATTCCAAGGCCAAATTTGCCTGTTACTCCAGGTGTTTCTTGACTTCCTACTTTTGCATTCCAGTCCCCTATAATGAAAAGGACATCTTTTTTGGGTGTTAGTTCTAAAAGATCTTGTAGGTCTTCATAAAACCATTCAACTTCAGCTTCTTCAGCATTACTGGTTGGGGCATAGACTTGGATAATTGTGATATTGCATGGTTTGCCTTGGAGACGAACAGAGATCATTCTGTCGTTTTTGAGATTGCATCCAAGTACTGCATTTCGGACTCTTTTGTTGACCATGATGGCTACTCCATTTCTTCTGAGGGATTCCTGCCCGCAGTAGTAGATATAATAGTCATATTATATATATAATATAATATAATATTATATATTATATATTATAGATATATATAGTAGTAGTAACAAAAAATTATTTTATTGAAGTATAGTTTGCAAAATGATTGTTATACATGAATATACCTTATTTTTCATGTTCTCTCCATTATAGTTTATCACAGGATATTGAATATAACTTCCTGTACTGTACAATAGAATCTTGTTCTTTATCCATTCTATGTATAATAGCTTGCATCTGCTAATCCCACACTCCCAATCCATCCCTCCTCCATCCCCCTCCTCCTCGGCAATCACAAGTCTGTTTTCTCTGTATGTGAGTCTATCTCTGTTTCGTAGATAAGTTCATGTTGTATCTTAGATTCCACATACAAGTGATGTTATATGATATTTGTCTTTTTCTGTCTGACTGACTTCACTTAGTATGATCATCTCTCGGTCCATCCATGTTGCTGCCAATGGCATTATTTCATTCTTTTTTATGGCTGAATGGTATTTCACTGTATGCTGTCCCATTATTTTTTCCATTCAGCTGCTGATGGGCACTTAGATTGCTTCCCTGTCTTGGCTGTTGTAAATAGTGCTGTAGTGAACATTGGGGTCTTTTCAAATTATAGTTTTCTCTGGATATATGCCCAGCAGTGGGATTGCCGGATCATATGGCAACTCTATTTTTAGATTTTTGAAGAACCTCCATACTGTTTTCCACAGTGGCTGCACCAATTTACATTTTCATATGGTAGTAACTCATGCGAAATTGCTTAAGAGAGATTTAGAATGTGAGAGAAGCCAAACTTAGTTTTGGCCTAAATGAAAATGAAGCTTAGGCTGACATTCAGATTTCTGGCTTGAAAAGTTTCTAGACTACTACTTTTGGAGGTGTTGGTTGTGGTATAAAAGAGAAGGGAACTTGGAAGGATAGGTGGTAGAAATTCAGTACAGAATGCTGGCATGGGAACTGTTAGTTCTCTCCCAAGTCCAATCTTCTCTTCTTTTGGAGCGATAGAGACTTTGATTTTTAGTTGAACTAAATTATTACATTTTTCAGGTTTTTTTGTGTGTGTCTGTGTGTGTCTAGGCATGGCCATATGACTAAGTTCTGGCCAACAAAGATAAAACTGATAAATGGCATGTGATAAATCTGGGAATCGTCTTTGAAACACAGCTGATATATGCCTCCTACTCAGTCTCTAAGTCATGTCTGGCTCTTTGTGACCCAATGGACTGTAGCCCACCAGGCTTTTCTGTCCATGGGATTTTCCAGGTAAGAATACTGGAGTGGTTTACCATTTCCTTCTCCATAAATACCCTTTACTTTCTTAATTTTGTTCCCTCCTTCATCACGCTGTCTGAAACATGGTTCTGTCATCTTCTAACATTGGAGCCAAAAGAGAATCTTGAGAGAGCTGAGCCTGAGCTTAGATGAGCCTGGATCCCTGAGGACTCAGTGGAGAACAGTGCCATAGCCACCCTGGACTTCCTGCTTCTAGATTTCACTTACATGAAAAAGACAAAGCTTTTACATTGTTTGGCCGTTGTTAAGTTGATTATAAGCCACATAGAGCAAAACCTAACCTTAATGAATTCACAACATATTTATGGAATTGATACATACTCTATTTTGAGAACTTCCATGCGTTATCAGTTCAAGTGAGTGGTTTTATGATTATTCATGAAAAGTCTTAGACAAGTAAGATTTCATTTCTTTACTTCAGTTTTCATTTCTTTGAAACTCTCAGAAAGAATCTTCCTGAGTTCAGGAGAAATGAGGGGTAAAATACATGTTTAGACCTTAACTCTCACTTCCTGTTTAGTTCCAGAGAATTACAGTTGATATGTCTATTAGTCATATCTTTTTATTCTGCATTTTTGGTGCTTTGACATCTCAGAGCCTTGCTGACCCTGGAGAGAATGCCCTTTCCAGGGCCAGGTAATGCGCAGTGAGAGCAAACACCTCACCTGTGAGCCTGCCTTTCATATGCAGACCAACCAGTTCAGAACCCACATCCCAACCACTGCCTCTGGTGGGTTCTTACTCATTGAGCCATCACTCCTCTGACCTCATCACCCCAGACCCAGATACCTAGAGACACTCTCTCACCCTGGAGACCCCTGAAATTATTCAAACTTGCCAATACTAAACCTGCTTACCTTACCTTGTCCACCTTCCTGCAGAAACCACAATAAAGGCTCTTGCCCACACTTTTCCCTCTCTCTGCTTCCTACTGATCTTTGTGTGCATGTGGGGGCCAAGGGGAAGTCTTTGTTGATACTAATACATGGGTTACAGAGAAATAAATGGAATGATGGTTTTTAGGGGAATAGAAGGGTAGAATCTCAGTCTCTCTCTATCTGCCTCTAACTCTCAGCTGCTGCCTTCTAATAAGAAGGCCACGTTGGATGATGAGGCCTTGGTGGGAATGCCATGTTTTCTTGGGTCCTTGGGGGCCTCTGCCTTCCTGGCCAGTGGTACAGGTGCCATCTTGGAAATACCACCCTCAGGAGGAGCAGGGGCCTTGGCTTTCGTCCCCTCGGTGGCCTTCTGGGCAGCGCCTCTTTAGACACTTTGTTCTCCATCTTCTTCCTGTCTGAGTAAGTAGCACCATTCTTGCCCTTGACTTTCCCACATTGCCTTGTGTGGCATGCTATGTCACCTGTTTTTGAGGATCTATAAATATAAAAACCTTCTTCCTTTATGACAATCTTTTATGTATCTGCCTGCCTTCCCATACTTGATTAATACAAATCCCAAGTGCCCGTAAAACAATGTTTGCCTCAATTTACCTAGCTGAAAGATCAGTGCACAATTCTTCAGCAGGACACACTGAAATGGTTTGGAAAGAGAAAAATGCAAGCGGGAGAGGACTCAATAAAATGATGTACATTCATTCATTCATATTCATAACAATTTGCTTTACCAAAATGATGATTCAGTCCAGCTGAGAATTTGTGTTTTAGATTTGATGCATAATAGTTATTAATAAAGGAATGTTATTGAATCCTTAGAATGAGTACATAGTCTTCTAGGTGCTTACTGTTTTTTTCTCTGAATGTTTGTTCTATTAATTCATATTTATGTAGCACTTATAAAACTGCATGGTATACTTTTACACAGGTAAACTATATGCTTAATAAGAAATATAGGCCCTTGGGAGCCTGTAGTTAAGAAAACTATGTTATTTGGAATTCATGTAATATAAGTAGTTATAACTAAGATTGCCTTTCATTTAAAAGGACAGAAATTCTCTTCTTGAGGACCACAGTGGAGCATGTTAGAATCCGGAGTGAGTCATCCCCCACATGGTGCTGGAGGCCTGAGCTATGCCTTCCTTCTTAATCCCAATTGCACTGCCAAAGCAATCATGCATCGAGAACAGCAGTTTGTTAGCTGCAGCTGAAGAATAAATCACTCCTGGGGACCCTGCAGTTCAAGAATATATATATATTTCAAGCAATCCCAGGATATGAAAATCTGTATTTACACAACAGATAGATTAAGGATAATAATTCACTTTCCAAAGGATTTACTACTGCAGGCCCTATGAACTAACTCTCTCTATATAAAGTGTGATTTATTTTCAAAAGATCCCTTCTATAGGCAATTTTGGAGGAAGAGTCTGTTCTGTAAATGAAGATGGTCAGGGGAGATAGGAATTATAGGCTAGCTTTGTAATGGAGCAGTTTGTTTTTTAGTTCCTTTGTGAGTTTATCTCTATGCTTTGTCAACCTCAAAGTTGTGACATTCTTTAGAACGTGTCATGGTGTACAGAGATGGAGGCCTGATTGCAAGCAAGTAAAAGATTAATCAAATATATAAAGTTCAAGCATTCTTTAAGGTAATTGAATGCTAACTGTCTTTGCAAGGGTCTAGATAACTCTGGGCTTCCCTGGTGGGTCAGTGGTAAAGAATGTGCCTGCCAATGCAGGAGATGTGGGTTCAATCCCTGTGTTTGGGAAGATCACCTGGAGAAGGAAATGGCAACCCACTCCAGTATTCTTTCCTGGGAAGTCCCATGGACAGAAGAGCCTGGCAGGCTATAGTCTGTGTGTGCATGTGTGCATGCTAAGTCATTTCAGTCGTAACTGACTCTGTGTAATCCTGTGGACTGTAGCCCACCAGGGTCCTCTGTCCATGAGATTCTCCAGGCAAGAATACTGGAGTGGGTTGCTATGCCTTTCTCCAGGGAATCTTCCCGACCCAGGGATCAAACCACATCTCTTACATCTCATGCATTGGCAGGCAGATTCTTTACCATTAGTGCCACTTGGGAAGCCCAGGCTATAGTCCATGGAATTGCAAAAGAATCGGACATGACAAAAGTGACTAAACAATGGCAACAAATAACTCTGCCTTCAATTCAGTTCAGTTCAGTCGCTCAGTCGTGTCCGACTCTTTGCGACCCCATGAATCGCAGCACGCCAGGCCTCCCTGTCCACCACCAACTCCTGGAGTTCACTCAGACTCACGTCCATAGAGTCCGTGATGCCATCCAGCCATCTCATCCTCAATCGTCCCCTTCTCCTCCTGCCCCCAATCCCTCCCAGCATCAGGGTCTTTTCCAATGAGTCAACTCTTCGCATGAGGTGGCCAAAGTATGGAGCTTCAGTTTTAGCATCATTCTTTCCAAAGGGTTGATCTCCTTCAGAATGGACTGGTTGGATCTCCTTGCAGTCCAAGGGACTCTCAAGAGTCTTCTCCAACACCACAGTTCAAAAGCATCAATTCTTTGGCGTTCAGCCTTCTTCACAGTCCAACTCTCACATCCATACATGACCACAGGAAAAACCATAGCCTTGACTAGACGGACCTTAGCTTTCTGAGCTTTCTGTATATAATATCTCATTATCTCATTTGCTCTCCATAGCAATGCCATGTAATGTTTTCATCCCCATTTCACTGATCAGAGTCCCAAACTGGATGGATCAGGAGAGGTAGAGCTGGGTGTAGAACACAGATCCTAGTCTATGGCATGTCCCATTACCACAGGAGTACCCACTCTAACTGTGGTTTGTTTTAGACTGAGCCAGTAGCCCCTAATTTATCTTTTTAACTCCTTGAATTTCATAAACTTTTTACATCTCTGCAAGAAAACTAGCCCTCTTTACTACTTCATTGGTGTGTTTTAATCAGCTCTGAAATGCAGACTTAGTGATTTCTGGATTGTATTTGTGACTGGAGATATTGATAGTGGAAAATATTTACTCCTGAAGCTCTGGGGGAAAGTAACATGAGTTGTACTGCTTTCCTGCCAAATACGCATTTGGTTCTTTAAAGAGAAATGTTGAGAGATTCCTGTATTTATTTGTGGTGATGAATGCTTATATAAAATGAGAATTTGAAAACTACTTGGATAATGATCCAAGTTTTTAGAGAAATTATATTAATAGTGTTCTCTTTAGTAGTACATGGCAAATACTTTCAGGAGAATGGAAAATTCAATGCAAGCATTATAAGAGTAATTCTTTAATAAAACTCACTTTCAAAAGAAAGGCTTTTAAAACATCAGATACAATTCTGGTCCAATAAAGGCACCAGTTAGGAGAGGCACTCTGGCAAGGTCAACCTTGCCAGAGTAAGACCTTCAGGAAGAACCATCTTCAGACCCTCAACTCAGAAGAAGTTCTCCCCAGAGTAATGGATAGGTACTGATTTCAATTCAATTTGATTCAAGAACAGATAACAGCAATTATCCACAGGTAGCAAGAATCTTCTGACGTTGCTCTCAAGTTGCACACCTAACAAAATATGGTCCACTGGAGAAGGGAATGGCAAACTACTTCAGTATTCTTGCCTTAAGAACCCCATGAACAGTATGAAAAGACAAAAATATAGGACACTGAAAGGTGAACTCCCCAGGCTGGTAGGTGCCCAATATGCTACTGGAGAGCAGTGGAGAAATAACTCCAGAAAGAGTGAGGAGACAAGGCCAAAGCAAAAACAGCTCCCAGTTGTGGATATGACTGGTGATGGAAGTAAAGTTCAATGCTGTAAAGAGCAGTACTACACTGGAACCTGGAGTTAGGTCCATGAATTAAGGCAAATTCGAAGTGGTCAAACAGGAGATGGCAAGAGTGAACGTTGACATTCTAGGAATCAGAGAACTAAAATGGACTAGAATGGGTGAATTTGACTCAGATGACCATTATATCTACTACAGTGGGCAAGTATCCCTTAGGAGAAATGGAGTAGCCAGCATAGTCAACAAGAGTCTGAAATGCAGTACTTGGATGCAATCTCAAAAACAACGAATGATCTCTGTTCGTTTCCAAGACAAAGCATTCAATATCACGGTAATCCAAGTCTATGCCCCGACCAGTAAAGCTGAAGAAGCTGAAGTTGAAAAGTTCTATGAAGACCTACAAGACCTTCTAGAACTAACACTCAAAAAAAATATCCTTTTCATTATAGAGGACTGGAATGCAAAAATAGGAAGTCAAGAAACACCTGGAGTAACAGGCAGATTTGGCCTTAGAGTACAGAATGAAGCAGGACAAAGGCTAACAGAGTTCTGCCAAGAGAATGCGCTGGTCATAACACACACTCTCTTCCAACAACATAAGAGAAGACTCTACACATGGACATCACCAGATGGTCAACATTGAAATCAGATTGATTATATTCTTTGCAGCCAAAGATGGAAAGCTCTATACAGTCAACAAAAACAAGACCAGGAGCTGACTGTGGCTCAGATCATGAACTCCTTATTGCCAAATTCAGACTTAAATCGAAGAAAGTAGGGAAAACCACTAGACCATTAAGGTATGACCTCAATCAAATCCCTTATGATTATGCAGTGGAAGTGAGAAATAGACTTAAGGGTCTAGATCTGATAGATAGAGTGCCTGATGAACTATGGATGGAGGTTCATGACATTGTACAGGAGACAGGGATCAAGACCATCCCCAAGAAAAAGAAATGCAAAAAAACAAAATGGCTGTCTGAGGAGGCCTTAAATAGATGTGAAAAGAAGAGAAGTGAAAAGCAAAGGAGAAAAGGAAAGATATTCCCATTTGAATGCAGAGTTCCAAAGAATAGCAAGGAGAGATAAGAAAGCCTTCCTTGGTGATCAGTACAAAGAAATAGAGGAAAACAACAGAATGAGAAAAAATAGAGATCTCGTCAAGAAAATTAGAGATACTAAGGAAACATTTCATACAAAGATGGGCTCAATAAAGGACAGAAATGGTATGAACCTAACAGAGCAGAAGATATTAAGAAGAGGTGGCAAGAATAAACAAAAGAACTGTACAAAAAAGATCTTCATGACTCAGATAATCATGATAGTGTGATCACTCACCTAGCGCCAGACATCCTGGAATGTGAAGTCAAGTGGGCCTTAGGAAGCATCACTATGAACAAAGCTAGTGGAGTTGAAGGAATTCCAATTGAGCTATTTCAAATCCTTAAAGATGATGCTATGAAAGTGTTGCACTCAATATGTCAGCAAATTTCAACAATTCAGCAGTGGCCACAGGACTGGAAAAGGTCAGTTTTCATTCCAATCCCTAAGAAAGGCAATGCCAAAGAATGCTCAGACTACCACACAGTTGCACTCATCTCACACGCTAGTAAAGTAATCCTCAAAATTCTCCAAGCCAGGCTTCAGCAATATGTGAACCGTGAACTTCCAGATGTTCAAGCTGGTTTTAGAAAAGGCAGAGAACCAGAGATCAAATTGCTAACATCTGTTGGATCATGGAAAAAGCAAGAGAGTTCCAGAAAAACATCTATTTCTGCTCTATTGACTATGCCAAAGCCTTTAACTGTGTGGATTACAATAAACTGTGGAAAATTCTTAAAGAGAAGGAAATACCAGACCACCAGACCTGCCTCTTGAGAAATCTGTATGCAGGTCAGGAAGCAACAATTCGAACTGGACATGGAACACAGACTGATTCTAAATAAGCACAGGAGTACGTCAAGGCTGTATATTGTCACCCTGCTTATTTAACTTATATGCAGAGTACATCATGAGAAATGCTGGACTAGAAGAAACACAAGCTGGAATCAAGATTGCCAGGAGAAATATCAATAACCTCAGATATGCAGACGACACCACCCTTATGGCAGAAAGTGAAGAGGAACTAAAAAGCCTCTTGATGAAAGTGAAGGAGAAGAGTGAAAAAGTTGGCTTAAAACTCAACATTCAGAAAATGAAGATCATGGCATCTGGTCCCATCACTTCATGGGAAATAGATGGAGAAACAGTGGAAACAGTGTCAGACTTTATTTTGGGGGGCTCCAAAATCACTGCAGATGGTGACTGCAGCCATGAAATTAAAAGACACTTATTTACTCTTTGGAAGGAAAGTTATGACCAACCTAGACAGCATATTCAAAAGCAGAGACATTACTTTGCCAACCAAGGTCCATCTAGTTAAGGCTATGGTTTTTCCAGTAGTCATGTATGGATGTGAGAGTTGGACTATAAAGAAAGCTGAGTGCTGAAGAATTGATGCTTTTAAACTGTGGTGTTGGAGAAGACTCTTGAGAGTCCCTTGGACTGCAAGGAGATCCAACCAGTCCATCCTTAAGGAAATCAGTCCTGAATATTCATTAGAAGGACTGATGCTGAAGATGAGACTCCAATACTTTGGACACCTGATGTGAAGAACTGACTCATTTGAAAAGACCCTGATGCTGGAAAAGATTGAAGGCGGGAAGTGAAGGGGACACAGAGGATAGATGGTTGGATGGCATCACTGACTCAACAGACATGAGTTTGAGTAAACTCTGTAGTTGGTGATGGACAGGGAGGCCTCGTGTGCTGCAGTCCATGGGGTTGCAAAGAGTCAGACATGACTGAGTGATTGAACTGAACTGATGCCACATTTTCCTTATCTTAAACAGGAATAAAAATGCCCAATTTGCTGAATTGTTGTGAGTAGTACATGTGGCAAATATGTTAGGTGTTATTGTAAACGTGGCACATAGAAGGTACTAAATAATGTAAGTTTGTAAAAGCTAGAATTAAGCTTCATCATGAGGAAATTCAGCCTTGGTCTATCCAAATACTCTTGCGTTAAGCCATAAATTCCCAAAAGCTGACAATGACAAAGGTTTTATTTGCCATATATTAGACATGGTTCAGCCAAACCATACAAAAAACTGTTCCCTCAGATAGGGATGTGAAATGGGTTGTATCTAATACCGTACCCTGATCTGTTGGTATATCTGCCTGAGAACTGTGGAAAGGGTTCTGAGAGCATGTGTAGCCTCAGAGGGACAGAGGGCCATCCTTGATTAGTCATGCCTGTCATGGAGTTGGGAGTAGGGGTGGTGGCATGTGTGCAGGCATTTCGTATGCCTGGCCTAAGTTTCTTTTCCTTGTATCTTTGCCCAAAGAGACGAATACCTAGTTCTACCACTGCTGAACTGCATGCAAAACTTCCAGAGGTAACCTTTCCTTCTATTGGAAAGGCAGAAAGCAGGAAGCCTGTCTCCCTGGCTTCATGCCTCCACACTCCGTGCCATCCCCCTAGCGATTAAGTCATACTGCCATGTCTCCATTTTCCAGTATGGACCCTGCCCTCTCACAACGACATGCGTTGGCACTTGGTGTTTCTACCTCTAAGAACGCTATTCCCTATCTTTTGCCATGTGGCAAATTCTACTTGTCCTTCAGGATCTAGTTCAAGTGTAGGTGCTTATTGTAAGGAAGCTGGATAGATTCATTTCCTGATTTTTCTTGTATCCTTGATGCCCGCTCATAATTGTCCCTGGATTAGTGCTGATTGTACATGGATATAAAGAGGAAGATACTGATGTGCTAGAGGTCAGGAATTTTCCTGAGAAAATAATCTAGGTTTGGTGACTGTATTGTTTCTGTCCAGAGTTTGTATAAACATGTTGTTTGGGTCTCTTCAAATTTGAAAGGAGTGCTAGCTCTGATTAAGGGTTAAGATAAAAAAACTAAGCAAAAATATCTTAAATGGACTTATCAAATTATGATAATTGAGTCTTATAAGAACTAAGACTAGAAAGACTTGAAGTTTAAAAAAATATATGATAAAATATGAAGATTTAAGTAAGTGAAACTGAAAGTCATTTAGTAGTGTCTGACTCATTGTGACCCCATGGACTGTAGTCCATGGAATTATCCAGGCCAGAATACTGAAGTAGGTAGCCTTTCCCTTCTCCGGGGGATCTTCCCAACCCAGGGATCCAACCCAGGTCTCCCGCATTGCAGGCGGATTCTTTACGAGCTGAACCATAAGGGAAGCGATAAAATATACCTAACGTAAAATTTACCATCTTAGCTATTTTTAAGTGTACAGTTCAGTGGCATTTACATTGTTGTTCCACTATCACCACTACCCATTTCAGAAAACTTTTTATCTTGCAAAACTGAAACTCTATACCCATTAAACAGTAACTCTTCATTCCCCTGGAGAAGGCAGCCCCTGGGAACCACCAGCTCAGATAAGTGGAATCGTATGGTAATTGTCTCTTTGTGATTGGCTTATTTTGCTTAGCATAATGTCCTCAGGTTCATCTATATTGTAGCATGTATCAGTTTCCTTTTGAAGGTGAATAATATTCCATTATATGTGTATTTCATGTTTTATTTATGGGTTACCTCTGCTCCTTGACTATTCCTGTGAACATGGGTAATCCCTGTTTTTGATTCTTTGAATACATACCCAGAAATAGAATTGCTAGATCAAATGGTAATTTTATTTTTAATTTTTTGAGGAACTATCATATGATTTTTCATAGCATCTGCACATTTTACTTTCTCACTAACCGTGTAAGGATTCCAGTTTCTCCACATCTTTGCCAATAGTTGATATCTTCTGGTTTCTTTTAATAATAGCTATCCTAGTGTGATGTGGGTGTGAGGTGGTATCTTATTGTGGTTTTGATTTTCATTTCCCTAGTGATTAGTGGTGTTGAACTTTTTTCACTTGCTTATTCACTATTTCTGTATATTCTTTGGAGAAATGTCTGTTCAAGTTGTTTACCCATTTTTAAAATTGGGTTGTTCTACTTTTTTTGTTGATTTGTAGGAATTCTTTTAGTCAAGGCTATGGTTTTTCCAGTAGTCATGTATGGATGTGAGTTGGACTGTGAAGAAGGCTGAGCACTGAAGAATTGATGCTTTGAACTGTGTTGTTGGAGAAGACTCTTGAGAGTCCCTTGGACTGCAAGGAGATCCAACCAGTCCAATCTGAAGGAGATCAGCCCTGGGATTTCTTTGGAAGGAATGATGCTAAAGCTGAAACTCCAATACTTTGGCCACCTCATTGAAGAGTTGACTCATTGGAAAAGACTGTGATGCTGGGAGGGATTGGGGACAGGAGGAGAAGGGGACGACAGAGGATGAGATGGCTGGATGGCATCACTGACTCGATGGGCGTGAGTCTGAGTGAACTCTGGGAGTTGGTGATGGACAGGGAGGCCTGGCGTGCTGCGATTCATGGGGTCGCAAAGAGTCAGACACGATTGAGTGACTGAACTGAACTGAACTTTATGTGGTCTGGATAGTAATTCCTGATCAACGTATATCAATTTCAAATATTTTCTCCCATTCTGTGCACTGCCTTTTCACACCATTGATTGCGTCCTTTAATGCACAGAAGTTTAAAATTTTGATGTAGCCCCAATTTATCTATTTTTATTGTTGTTTCCTGTGCTTTTGGTGTTATATCCAACAAATTATCACCAAATCCAATGTCATAAAATGTTTCCCCTGTATTTTCTTATAAAAATGTTTGATCCATTTTGAATTAGCTTTTGTATATGGTATAAGTAAGTGCCCAACTTTATTCTTTTGCATATGAATACCAAGTTTTCCTGACACCATTTGTAGAAAAGAATGCCCTATCTCCATTGAACTGTCTTGGTATCCTTATGGAAAATCAGTTGACCATAAATGTTAGATTTCATTTCTGGGATCTTTGTTTTTATTCTGTTGACCTATATGTCTGTCTTTATGCAGGTACCAACATTTTTTGAGTACTATAGTTTTGCAATAAGTTTTGAAGTCAAGTTTTTTCAATATTGTTTTGACTATACAGGGTCCTTGAAATTCCATATGAATCTTAGGAGGGATTTTTCTATTTCTATTTGGATTTTGATAGTGATTGAATTGAATCTGTAACTATCTTTAGATAATGTTGAATCTTAACAATATTGGGTTTTCCAAATCATGAAATAATATCTTTCCATTTATTGGTATCTTCAATTACTTTCAGTAATGTTTTATAGTTTTCAGCATATGTCTTTACCTCCTTGATTACATTTATTCCTAAGTATTTTATTCTTTTGGATGCCACTGGAATTGTTTTCTTGATTTCCCTTTCTAATTGTTCACTGTCAGTGTTTAGAAACAACTAATTTTTGAATGTTGATTTCATATCCTGTAATTTTTTTGAACTTATTAATTAGTTATAACATGTTTCCAGTTCCAAACTTTTCTTTGTTGGGAGGTTTTCTTTATTATTACAGACTCAATTTCCTTAGTAATTATATGTCTGTTCAGATTTTCTATTTCTTCATGACTCGGTCTTGGTAGCTTTTCTGTTTCTAGGAATTTGTCCATTTCATCTGGGTTATCTAATTTGTTGGTCTACAGATGTTTAAGGTACTATCTTATAATCCTTTTTATTTCTAAAAAATCAGTTGTATTGTCCCTTGTTTAATTTCTGATTTTAGTTGAGTCATTTCTTTTGTTCTTAGTCAACTTGGCTAAAATTTTGTCAATTTTGTTGAATTTTTGAAGAAGGAACTCTTGATTTGATTGACTTTTCTATCGTTTTTCTAGTTTTTTTTTGTTTATCTTTGCTCTAATCTTTTTTATTTCCTTCCTTAGGCTAGTTTAGGGTTTAATTTATTCTTTTCCTAATTCCTTTTGTTGTAAATTTAGGTTGTTGATTTGAAATCTTTTTAATGTAAGTATTTTGAATACATTTAAACAACACTATATGTATTAATATTTATTCTGGTAATTTTGCAGCAAAATTAGTGAGCAGTTGGCAATATTTCACTCCAGATGAGATACCCTCATTAAACACTTTCCCACTCCTTATATTTCAGTTTCAGAGTTCCACACAGCTTTGTCATCTAAGATTTTGGAGGGACTCTTCCTGTCTATATAACCCCATCAAGTTTGACAGTAATAATTTTATTTTTTGTATTGTGGATTATTTGGCTCTTTTATTAGGATAGGAGTTTCTTTTCTTTAAAGATTTTTTAAATGTGGGCCTTTAAAAAAGTTTTTGTTGAATTTACAAAGATGGTTACAATATGGATTCTGTTGTTTAGGGTCTGATTTTTTGGCTTCGAGGCATGTGGGATCTTAGCTGCTTGACCAGGGATTGAACTCACTTCCTGCCTTGGAAGGTGAAATCTTAACTGCTGGACTGCCAGGGAAGTCCTTCAATTTTATTTTAGACCTAAGTAATTTTGTACAAAAAAGATCTTCACGGCCAAGATAATCACGATGGTGTGATCACTCATCTAGAGCCAGACATCCTGGAATGTGAAGTCAAGTGGGCCTTAGAAAACATCACTATGAACGAAGCTAGTGGAGGTGATGGAATTCCAGTTGAGCTATTTCAAATCCTGAAAGATGATGCTGTGAAAGTGCTGCACTCAATATGCCAGCAACTTTGGACAACTCAGTAGTAGCCACAGGACTGGAAAAGGTCAGTTTTCACTCCAATCCCTAAGAAAGGCAATGCCAAAGAATGCTCAAACTACCACACAATTGCACTCATCTCACACACTAGTAAAGTAATGCTCAAAATTCTCCAAGCCAGCCTTCAGTAATATGTGAACCGTGAACTTCCGATGTTCAAGCTGGTTTTAGAAAAGGCAGAAGAACCAGAGATCAAATTGCCAATGTTCATTGGATCATGGAAAAAGCAAGAGAGTTCCAGAAAAACATCTATTTCTGCTCTATTGACTATGCCAAAGCCTTTGACTGTGTGGATCACAATAAATTGTGGAAAATTCTTCAAGAGATGGGAATACCAGACCACCAGACCTGCCTCTTGAGAAATCTGTATGCAGGTCAGGAAGCACCAGTTAGAACTGGACATGGAACAACAGACTAGTTCCAAATAGGAAAAGGAGTACGTCAAGGCTGTATATTGTCACCCTGCTTATTTAACTTCTATGCAGAGTACATCATGAGAAATGCTGGGCTGGAGGAAGCACAAACTGGAATCAAGATTGCCAGGAGAAATATCAATAACCTCAGATATGCAGATGACACCACCCTTACGGCAGAAAGTGAAGAGGAACTAAAAAGCTTCTTGATGAAAGTGAAAGAGGAGAGTGAAGAAGTTGGCTTAAAGCTCAACATTCAGAAAACGAAGATCATGGCAAATGGTCCCATCACTTCATGGGGAATAGATGGGGAAACAGTAGAAACAGTGTCAGACTTTATTTTGGGGGGCTCCAAAATCACTGCAAATGGTGATTGTAGCCATGAAATTAAAAGGTGCTTACTCCTTGGAAGGAAAGTTATGACCAACCTAGATAACATATTCAAAAGCAGAGATATTACTTTGCCCACAAAGGTCCATCTGGTCAAGACTATGGTAGTCTTTTTCCACTAGTCATGTATGGATGTGACAGTTGAACTGTGAAGAAAGCTGAGTGCCGAAGAATTGATGCTTTTGAACTGTGGTGTTGGAGAAGACTCTTGAGAGTCCCTTGGATACAAGGAGATCCAACCAGTCCATTCTGAAGGAGATCAGTCCTGAGTGTTCTTTGGAAGGAATGACACTAAAGCTGAAACTACAGTACTTTGGCCACCTCATGCAAAGAATTGACTCATTGGAAAAGACTCTGATGCTGGGACAGATGGGGGCAGGAAGAGAAGGGGACAACAGGATGAGATGGCTAGATGGCATCACTGACTCGATGGACATGAGTCTGAGTGAACTCCAGAAGTTGATGATGGATAGGATGGCCTGGCGTGCTGCAATTCATGGGGTCGCAGAGAATCGGACACAACTGAGCAACTGAACTGAACTCAATTTTATTTGATTGTGATTATATCTATATTTAACAATGGACTCATTTTGTTTGAAACAGTGCTTAGAGGAAATGAGTCTACTTTTGCTTCTAAAATGTTTAATATGAAGTGCTACCTTAACTTCATTAAGAATAGATCAATTGGAGTAGTATTTAAACAAGAGTAAAAATAGTAACTCTTCAGGGAAATAGATGGATTAGGGTTTTATTGGCTCTCCAAATTTATAACCTGGAGAAGAAATGTGTTTGGCTTGTATCCACTTGCTTGGAATGGCAAGTAAGTCCATCACACCAAGGGTTGGAACACTCTTGTGGTTTGAATACTGACGGGAGGGTATATATATTAGCATATTTTTGCTGCATGTAACAGAAAGGGGGACTCACACGGACTTCAATAATAGAGAAAAATCTCTCTTCCTATTACTAGAAGTTCAGAGGCAGTCAGGCTCTGAAGCAGCAAAACTCAGGTATATGATCTAGGACCCAAGGATCCAGCCCGGATCACCTCATGGTCATGAAAGGCTGCCAGTAACCAGAAGCGGTGATATGTTTTTTACTCAAAGCTTGGGAAATTCCCCATTCTGCCCATCCCAGTCTAAAACATGGGATTAAAATCCTCCTATATGGTCCATTATGGTAGTGGTTACCATATGTGACTATTAAATACCTGAAATATGGAGAAGGAAATGGCAACCCACTCCAGTATTCTTGCCCGGAAAAGTCCATGGACAGAGGAGCCAGGCGGGCTGCAGTCCATGGGGTTACAAGCCGAGCACACGTGCATGAGGGTGGAGGGAGGTGGGTTGGAAGCAATAAACTGGTAGAACTAAAAATAAAGAAATACCTGAATATGACTATTCCAATGGACATGCGCTGTAAGTATAAAAAGCACACTCAACTTTGAAGACTTCATATGAAGTAAAAGAATGTAAAGTATCTCGATAATTGTTATACTGATTGTATGTTTGAATGATGATACTTTGGATATGTATAAGGGATACGGAAATGTATTTTAGAAGTTAATTACTTCACCTGTTTCTTTTTACAATGTGGCTACTAGAAAACACCATTATGTTTGTGGCTTGCTTCATGTTTCTGTTGGACAGCACTGCTCTAGTCTCACGGGACCAGCTTTGGACACAATTTGGGCTGGACAGGACTGCCATGTGCTAAGTGGCTGAGGGAATGAGTAGCTATTGAGAAGAGTCGATCATAATGTCCCCCACAAAAGGAGAGGAATGGGGGACACCTGTGTGTCTCTGTGCTTTGAAAATGACTTTTCAGTACACATCCCTGTGTGTTCTGGGACATGAAACAATGCCAGCCCTTCCAAATCCAGTCCTCATTTCCTTCTTTCATGCCTGTTTTCTAGCCTGCATGAAGCCATTCCCCGATCTGGTTGTAGAGAGGACAAGATGAATTAAAGAGTGGTGGGAAGAGGAGGGCAGAGTGAGGACGCTGGCAGTAGTAGGCTGGCTGCACAAACAGCTAAAGTTCCATCACAGGTGAAGACACTTCGGAAAGGCCCTGTTGAAACTGCTTTGCATAAGCTAGTCATTTCTCCACTTCATATGCTGGAACATTCTAACAGATACTCCTTTTCTGGTGGCTGTGTTGGCCTGCATGAAAAAGCACATAGAAGGACTTGGTTAATGGGAACGGGGGTGTTGGTGGCTTCTTTACTGGCACCCTGTCTGGGAGAGGGAAGAAGCTGGGGGTGGAGGTGTTGTGCTAATCCCCTGTGCTGATTGCTTACCAGAGTTCTGATTGCTAACCACGGTTGCCATTTTGATGCTTTCTGCTGATTTTCTACCCTCTTCGCCCTATATGCACTGACCACTTTTATCCACCATGTTCTTTACCATGGACTTCTCCAGATGCTCTTCGGCTTCCTCTCCACATGGAACCTAGTGTGTGCTACTCACCATCACATCGTCTCTACCAGACTTTTTTCAAAGTGTCATCCGGGCCATGTGCTTCAGAATCATCTGAGGAGCTTGTTTAAAAGCAGCTCATCAGGACTTCCCTGGCAGTCCAGTGGTTAAGACTGTGCTGCCAAAGCAGGGGATGCAGTTTTGATCCCTGGTCAGGGAACTAAGATCCCACAAGCCACGTGGCAGCTAAAAGATGAAAATAAATAAAGAGTTTGTTTATAGGTCAGATGTTTACAAATGGAATTGAAAAAGAAAAATGTAATTCATTGAAGCTACTGGATTAGAATCTCTGGTGAGGTAGAATTTCTAACAGTCTCCCCAGGTGAATCCCACCCTTGCCCAAGTCCAAGAACTTCAGAGACTCTTATGGAGAGAGCAAATGCAAGCAGGTGGGGAAGGGATTGTTTTCCAGTGTGGATCCTGGTGAGGGTTCAGTTCTAAGTTGGGGAAATGGGCCTTTCCGGATTTCTGTAAGGAAAGCAGGACCAGCGTCTGGTGGACTGAAGGGTGATGGTGGTGTCAAGATGAAGAAATACGGCCAAGAAAGTGTGCTCTCTTCGGGGGCGTGGCAGCTGAGGTCAGGAAGCTACTCGTCCCTCTAGTGGCTCAAGGCCTCTCAGAAGGAGGCCACACCCTGGGGAACCCAGGTGTGTTTGCTTCTGAGAAAAGGCACACTCACTGGGGATTTTCAGAAACAACTGTGGAGGTGGGGGAGGAGGTGAAGCCCTTCAGCTGGGCAGATGAGGCTTCATATGGTTTCTGGGCTTGGTAAATATAGTAACCTGCAGTTACGCTAGTGAGGCTGGAGGACAGTTCAGTCACCGTCAAAAAATTTTGCAAAATAGCAGGAAAGCATCACGCATAATGCATCTCCCCCAGGATTCTGTAGCTTCAGTCTACACAGCTGGAGCCCCATTTGTGTGGGAGATGTGAGTAGAGACATTCATGCTTGTTTTCCCGCTCTGACTGGATATCTATGCCCCTCGCTTCACTGTATATTCAGGGACTCAAGCTTTTGCCTTGAAGGCAGGGCCAGAGCTCCTCAAATCTGGCAGAGCCGCTGGAGTTGCCCCAAGCAGGGAGTGTCCTGGCATTTCCTACATCCCAGCAGATGCCAGAGAAGCACCAGGCATCTGAATCAACTGCCCATGCTGGGGCCAACATAGGCATCAACACTGTACTTCTCCGCTGTGCCTTTGGAGGGTATGGTTGTGTTTTGGGAAGAGACCCAGAAGAACTGGGAGACCTAGGCCACATTGAGACTTCCACCATTCCCAGAGAGCCCAAGAGCTTCTCCTTGGGGTGGAGGTGAACAGAGAGGGCAGCTGCCTGGCAACTTCCCTTCCATGCATCTCCTCTGCATCAGAGGCTTCAATCTTCAGGTTTCTCTCCTGTAATTCCTCCACCCAAGAGGCCTTTGAAATTACCAGAGTACCACCTAGTACACTGGAACTTTGGACTTTCCAGCTTCCAGAAAGTGGAGACACCTGGAAAACCAAGTCTACAGGCAGGAAGGGGAACGGGTCCCTATATGTGGAGGGAAGGTGGTTGTGGGGTAGGAAGCACCCTGAGATCTGGAATTTTGGGTGCCCCAGTTGAAAAAAACATTTCTCTCTGGTCTAGACAGTCAACTCTATCTGTCTGCATACATTTTGGCCTTTGACAACATGAATGTTAGTTATAGTCCTTCCTGTTTTCTATTGATCTTACCTGTGAATAACACTTTTTATTATATTGAAAATTAAATTGCTAGAGAACACCTTGGTATCTTCTAGATATAAAATGCAGGAGCCACTTCAGTTTGGACCTTTTGGGCCATTGGGGTCACCATTATAGGCAGGCTGCCTCTGATGGAAGGTATGGAGCTGGAATGTGTAAGAGCTGTTACTGTTCCCAAAGAGCATGTTCATTCCTTTCTGACAGTATTTGAGGCTATAGGCTCTATTTCTCTCTAAAGAAAGAAAACAGTATACAGTAAAAACTTGTGACGTTAGACTAGGTGAAACTGAAGGCACTGATTCTTCTTTAGGACACCCATTTCAATAACTGAAGGAACTGAGAACGTTTAACATTCTGAGACCATGTGAAGCTGAGTTTAAGTGAAAGATGACTCCTGGTTCTTTCAGTCTTGCTTTTAAAATAAACTATATAATTAAACAGCTATAGATACTTCTCTTGTGGGGAGGAAAATAGAAGTCAAGTTATTTTTGCAATCGTGCCAACAGGGCAGTAGGTTTCCTAACCCTTTGGCAAAATAGAGAATCAATACCAATCAGAAAAAATGCTAACAAAAGGGAAAAATCTCATGGGAGCCTCAGGCGATAAAAGATTTAAAATGTTGAGTAAAACATCACAGGTCAGCATTAAAATAGACAGTACATTTCTTTGCCAAGGCAAAGTATCCAGCTAATAAATGGAGGTGTAAAATGGACTTAACCACACTTAGGGGCCCTAGAATATCCACTTCGCTTCCCCCTCACTTCCATACAGAAAGAAGTCTTCACAGGGAGCCAGTCACTCCACAAGCAGCCATTTGGGGTCAGATGTTTCTCCCTGCAGGTAAAAATCTCTGGGAATATAAAATTCATCCATGCTTAATTTCTCAATTTTGATAGCAAAGAGACCAGATTTGCTTTCAAAGAGGAAAATTGATTACCTGTTGGTTAGTTTGCAAATAAATAAGATGCTTTAAAATACTTACTGGGAAAATGATGACGAAAAAGTGGTCCATTATATAGACAGGCTGAATTCTGACTAAAAGCAAATTGAAGTCATCTCCATTTAGAAGGGTTTTATGCTCAGTTGGTAAAGAATCCATCTGCAGTGCAGGAGACCCTGGTTCAATTTCTGAGTTGGGAAATATCTACTGGAGGAGGTATAGGCTACTCACTCCAGTATTCTTGGGCTTCCCTTGTCGTTTAGCTGGTAAGGAATCCACTGACAAGTGGGAGACCTGGGTAGGCTCTCTGGGTTGGGCAGATCCCCTGGAGAAGGGAAAGACTACAACTCCAGTATTCTGGACTAGAGAATTTCATGGACTGCATAGTTCATGGGGTTGCAAAGAGTCAGACACGACTGAGCAATTTTCACCATGGACTTATTAGAGAGGAACTCTCAGTTCAGTTCAGTCACTCAGTCTGTCTAACTCTTTGCGACCCCATGAACTGAATCAGCATGCAAGGCCTCCCAGCCCATCGCGAACTCCCAGAGTTTACTCAAACTCATGTCCATTGAGTCAGTGATGCCATCCAACTATCTCATGCTTTGTTGTCCCCTTCTCCTCCTGCCTTCAATCTTTCCCAGCATCAGGATCTTTTCAAATGAGTCAGCTCTTCACATCAGGCAGCCAAAGTATTGGAGCCTCAGCTTCAGCATCAGTCCTTCCAATGAATATTCAGGACTGATTTCCTGTAGGATGGACTGGTTGGATCTCCTTGCAGTCCAAGGGACTCTCAAGAGTTCTCCAACACCACAGTTCAAAAGCATCAATTCTTCAATGTTCAGCTTTCTTTATAGTCCAACTCTCACATCCATACATGACTACTGGAAAAAGACTACCATAGTCTTGACTAGACGGACCTTAGTTGGCAAAATAATGTCTCTGCTTTTGAATAAGCTATCTAAGTTGGTCATAACTTTCCTTCCAAGGAGTAAGCGTCTTTTAATTTCATGGCTGCGGTCACCATCTGAAGTGATTTTGGAGCCCCCCAAAATAAAGTCTGACACTGTTTCCACTGTTTCCCTATCTATTTCCCATGAAGTGATGGGACCAGATGCCATGATCTTCGTTTTCTGAATGTTGAGCTTTAAGTCAACTTCTTCACTCTCCTCTTTCACTTTCATCAAGAAGCTTTTTAGTTCCTCTTCACTTTCTGCCATAAGGGTGGTGTCGTCTGCATATCTGAGGTGATTGATATTTCTCCCAGCAATCTTGATTCCAGCTTGTGTTTCTTCCAGCCCAGCATTTCTCATGATGTACTCTGCATATAAGTTAAATTAGCAGGGTGACAATATACAGCCTTGACTACTCCTTTTCCTATTTGGAACCAGTCTGTTGTTCCATGTCCTGTTCTGTTTCTTCCTGACCTGCACACAGATTTCTCAAGAGGCAGGTCTGGTGGTCTGGTATTTCCTTCTCTTTAAGAATTTTCCAGAGTTTGTTGTGGTCCATACAGTCAAAAGCTTTGGCATAGTCAGTAAAGCAGAAGTAGATGTTTTTTTGGACTCTCTTGCTTTTTTGATGATCCAACAAATGTTGGCAATTTGATCTCTGGTTCCTCTGTCTTTTCTAAAACCAGCTTGAACATCTGGTAGCTCATAGTTCACATATTGTTGAAGCCTGGCTTGGAGAATTTTGAGCATTACTTTACTAGTGTGTGAGATGAGTGCAATTGTGTGGTACTTTGAGCATTCTTTGGCATTGCCTTTCTTTGGGATTGGAATAAAAACTGACCTTTTCCACTCCTGTGGCCACTGCTGAGTTGTTGAAATTTGCTGGCATATTGAGTGCAACACTTTCGTAGCATCATCTTTAAGGATTTGAAATAGCTCAATTGGAATTCCATCACCTCCACTAGCTTTGTTCATAATGATGCTTTTTAAGGCCCACTTGACTTCACATTCCAGGATGTCTGGCTCTAGGTGAGTGATCACATCATTGTGATTATCTGGGTCATGAAGATCTTTTTTGTACAGTTCTTTTGTTCTTGCCACCTTTTAATCTTCTGCTTCTGTTAGGTCCATACCATTTCTGTCCTTTATTGAGCCCATCTTTGCATGAAATGTTCCTTGGTATCTCTAATTTTCTTGAAGAGATCTCTAGTCTTTCCCATTCTATTGTTTTCCTCTATTTCTTTGCACTGATCACCAAGGAAGGCTTTCTTATCTCTCCTTGCTATTCTTTGGAACTCTGCATTCAAATGGGAATATCTTTCCTTTTCTTCTTTGCTTTTCACTTCTCTTCTTTTCACAGCTATTTAAGGCCTCCTCAGACAGCCATTTTGCTTTTTTGCATTTCTTTGTCTTGAAGATGGTCTTGATTCCTGTCCCTATATAATGTCATGAACTTCCATCCATAGTTCATCAGGCACTCTGTCTATCAGATCTAGTCCCTTAAGTCTATTTCTCACTTCCACATATAATCATAAGGGATTTGATTTAGGTCATACCTGAATGGTCTAGTGGTTTTCCCTACTTTCTTCAATTTAAGTCTGAATTTGGCAATAAGGAGTTCATGATCTGAGCCATAGTCAGCTCCCAGTCTTGTTTTTGCTGACTATATAGAGCTTCTCCATCTTTGGCTGCAAAGAGTATAATCAATCTGATTTCGATGTTGACCATCTGGTGATGTTAATGTGTAGTCTTCTCTTGTGTTGCTGGAAGAGGGTGTTTGCTATGACCAGTGCGTTCTCTTGGCAAAACTCTATTAGCCTTTGCCCTGCTTCATTCTATACTCCAAGGCCAAGAGGTCACCTTTATCTTCATCACCTCCCCCATAGTTTAAAGTGAAATCGCTCAGTCATGTCCAGCTCTTTGTGACCCCATGGACTGTAGCCTACCAGGGTCCTCCGTCCATGGGATTTTCCAGACAAGAATACTGGAGTGGGTTGTCATTTCCTTCTCCAGGAGATCTTCCTGACCCAGGGATTGAACCAGGGTCTCCTGCAGACACTGGCAGGAGACTTTACCATCTGAGCCACCTGGGAAGTCCCCTCCATAGTTTGGCCACAGGTGAATAACAGAGAGGGAACACAACCTCACCCATCAACAGAAAATTAAAGATTTACTGAATTTGGCCCCACCCATCAGAACAAGACCCAATTTTCCCCTCAGTCAGTCTTTAAACTTCCATAAGCCTCTTACCCTTCTCCATCAGAGGGCAGATAGACTGAAAACCACAATCACAGGAAATTAACCCATCTGATGTCATGGATCACAGCCTTGTCTAACAGTGAAACTATGAGCCATGTTGTGTAGGGTCACCCAAGACAGAAGGGTCATCTTGGAGAGTTCTGACAAAACATGGTCCACTGGAGAAGGGAATGGCAAACCACTTCAGTATTCTTGCCTGAGAACTCCATGAACAGTATGAAAAGGCAGAAAGACAGAACACTGAAAGATGAACTCCTGAGGTCAGTAGGTGCCCAATATGCTACTGGAGAGCAGTCAGGAAATAACTCCGTAAAGAATGAAGAGATGGAGCCAAAACAAAAAACAACACCCAGTTGCAATGTGACTAATGATGGAAGCAAGGTCCGATGCTATAAAGAGTATAGGAACCTGGAATGTTAGGTCCATGAATCAAGGCAAATTAGAAGTGGTCAGACAGAAGATGGCAAGAGTGAATGTTGACTTTTTAGGAATCAGTGAACTAAAATGGACTGGAATGGATGAATTTAACTCAGATGACCATTATATCTACTACAGTGGGCAAGAATCCCTTAGGAGAAATAGAGTAGCCATCATAGTCAACAAGAGTCTGAAATGCAGTACTTGGATGCAATCTCAAAAACAACAGAATGATCTCTGTTTGTTTCCAAGGCAAAGCATTTGATATCATGGTAATCCAAGTCTATGCCCCAACCAGTAATGCTGAAGAAGCTGAAGTTGAATGGTACTATGAAGACCTACAAGACCTTCTAGAAAAAACACCCAGAAAAGATGTCCTTTTCATTGTAGGGGACTGGAATGCAAAAATAGGAAGTCAAGAAACACCTGGAGAGAGGAACTCTCAGTAGTTAGTAGTTATTCAGGGTCATCAGTTGTTACTGAGTGCTCTCACCATGGGAATTTCTATATTTCAAAACTAAATCCTTACACAAAACAAAACAAAAAACACTGTTATGGAATCAAGCTATTATCAAGGGAGTGCATTTGGCAAATATAAATCAATTCTTTTTTTCCCCCCCATATCATGGAGAGTGGATCTGTATCTTCACATCTGAAAGAATGCAATCTACTTCCAGAGACAATCTATCTGGGCTGCCCAGGTGACCTGATCTTATGTACCCTAAAGCTGCTACATCAGTGCCTGAAGATCTCTATGATAAGGCTAGCCATGACAAATTAAATATTTTAATAACTAGAGTGTAGCTTGCACCCAGATTTCATAGTATTTTAGAATTTAAAATATTATTTTAGAATTTAGAATTTTTCAAAGTGTATTGCAGAACCCAACTTACATCTTTGTGTTAAAATGAACTGCATTTTAAGTTCATTTAAAATGAATGTGAATTTATCACAGGGGCATGCTAAAACAGCTAGTTCTTATTCCTTTTTCTCAATTAACCATGTGGCTTTTCTTAATAATATCTTGGCATTCATATAATAATGGTTAATACTTAATACTTATTGAGCACACACAAATGTGCTAGGCACAATGCTAGGCCCTTTATTTACATGGGTTTTTGCAATCAATTCTCATAGCATCCCTATGAGGTACAAGATGTTATTACAGCCACTTTAGAGATACAGAAACTGAGGGCTGGTGAACTTGGCCAAGGTCACCCACCTCTACCACCAAAATGAGGCCAAGGCAGTTTGATGGGAATGTGGGCCCTTAACAAGCATTGCACGTGGTTTTCCTGAATTCAGGTGGTGTGGACTGTGTCTATATTCACATGCATACCACCTCATTACTCAGCTACTATTTCTGCTCTAGAACTGTCAATATTTTCAGTCCTTATGAATTTTCGTCCAATTTTCTTCCTTTTAGTTTTGCCTATCCCATTTATTTCCTGTTTCCAGAATTGTTTGTCTTACACAATAGGTAGTTATCTAGAAATGCTTGTTTCCTCAGTGTTAAATGCCACAAATATTGTTCAATTTGTTGTTTTTGCTGTTCTGGCTGGTCTAGCTTCAGTAATATAGCTTTTCAATTTAAAGGAAGCCTGCAGAGGAAATAACTCAGTATCTCTTATTTACATACTGGTGTGTGGGATCCACAAATTATAAAGGTGGCATCTGATAATGCGCTGCCTGTACTGCCCTTTTCTTTATTCTTTCTAAAATGGTGACACAAATCACTATCCTAAGTTGATATTTTCCTGGAGCAATCTGATATTTCCTGAAAGATCTAAAATGAAAGTTTCTCTCTTTTTGAAAAATTACAGCTTTTTTCCTTCAGATGAAGTTGTTATACAGTTGGTCTCCAATTGGGAACATTCTAATTAAGAAACATAGGAGAACTTGATGGTGCAAGACATATTTGTGAACAATGAAGTAAAAATATTAATGTTTCATGTTCATTATAGCAATATTTATAATAGCTTAAAATTGAGAATAATGTAAATGCACCTAAACAAGTGATTGGTTAAATAAATTATGTCATCCATATTTTAGAATATCATACTGCCCCTCAAAATGTTTTAGAACATATTTTAAAAGTATAGGAGAAAACTTTATGATAGAATATTAAGTGACAAAAGCAAATGATGAAGTCATATGAGTTATTCCTTTTTTTTTTGAGTTATTCCTTAATCCAAGAATTATTTAGATGTCTATTTTTACTTTTCCTAAAATAAGCTTTTTATTTTTGTTGTTGAGTTTACTATTTGATAATTTTTGTATTATTATGGACAGACAACACTGTCTCTATGATATCAATTCTTAGAAATTTGTTGAAATTTTCTTCTTATTTGGTACAGGCCTTTGGAGAAGGAAATGGCAACCCACTCCAGTATTCTTGCCTGGAGAATCCCATGGATGGAGGAGCTTGGTGGGCTACAGTCCACGGGTCGCAAAGAGTCCGACACGACTGAGCGACTTCACTTTCACTTTCAGAGCAGCCAATTTTTATACTTATATATTGGCTGGATTTTCTTTTCACATGACAACTCAAAATTAATTTCCATACACAAAACTGAGCTTGGTGCTCCAATCTTTCTCAGATATCTCCCAAATCAAACTGTACCTTATATTGATATTTGTGTTCGAGGCTTGTCTGGATTTCAGAAATAAAAGACACATTTTTGACTAGTTCTAGAATGCAAGTCAGAGCCTATGGGATTAATCATTTTCTTTTCTCAGTTTGACATTTTATAATATAAGTGTTAACCTACAAAAGATGATATATTTATTGGTTGATGTTGGCTATAGATCGGAGTTTCTCATCTTCAACACCATCGACATTTTGAGTAGAGAACTTCTTGTTGAGGGGGCATGCAGTCTTGTGCATTGTAGAATGTCCAGCAGCATCCTTAGCCTCTACCCTCTAGACGCCAGTAGCAAAGACTCCCTCCCCAGCTGTGACAATTAAAACTGTCCCCTAGGGGGCAAAATCACCCCCAACTGAGAATTATTATTATAGAGAAATGGCAAGTTCCCTTTTAAAACTAGTAACTAAGGATGAGTTTCACTGAGTCAATAAGCACTGTATCGTAATAAATCAATGTATTGAATCTTTAATGTATACAAGGCATGGTGCTTTTACAGAAGCGGTTTTACTTAGGCATAGAGAAAGTAAGCTAAGGTCTGCCTTACTCTCATGAAGCCATCTGTGGAGCATGACGACTTTGTAATACAAGGGTTCACCCTGTACTATGAAGGCAACCACTCTGTCTTCTTAGAGCCCTTGGAAGAATGTGTGCACAGAGCGTCAAAGCCTGCTGGGACATACTGTCACTCAACAAATTGCAGCTTTAACTATTATTATTATTCAAGCTGACTTCATGCATGTAGACCAGGACCATCAACTGGCTTGAGGAGTCTAGTCTGCCCCTTCAGCTCACAATACACACCACACCCACACATCTTTCTGAATTGTTTTTACCAGAACAATCTCAGCATCCATGAGCAAACAAACAAGCAAACAAATGCATTAAAGAAAATCATGTGAAGCAACTGAGTATCTGGCCAATAGTTAAAGTTCATGTTCCAAAGCCCCTCTGTGCATCAGAAGAACCATGGTCTCTGCAACAGCGTATGACCCATGCGCTATTTATGTCTTGGGTGGCACATTGATGCTACTGCTGGAGGAATGAATGGCTGTTTGGAGATTTCTTTTGCCTGGTTCATTATCTGTTTTAAACTATCAGGGCTCCATCTGAGTGGGCCAACAGGAAGCCTGCTTTTGATTTAACAGTGCTCTGAACAAGCTCCTTCTATGGCTTTCCAAGAATTAATTACAGAGCTTAGTAAAGGCGCCGGCTGCAAAGTCCACAGATGCCTTTATGAGCAATTACAGCAGCCACACTGATGCCAGTAGAATAAGAATTTCCTTGGAGGACTGCTTGGAAAGAGGACTGGCTTGTGGAAATATAAGCACACAGAGTTCCCCATCTATAGTTTACAGGGGAATTTAAAAAGTCACAAAGCGAGAAGAGATTGGTTGATGGTGCACATCTGTGTTATTGGGCACTTGTAGAAATAGGCTTGTGTAATTTGACCAGAAAAAAAAAAAGAGAGAGAGAGATCATTTGATATGTTGAGATTGGAGCACTGTAGAGAGAAAGGAACACCTTAGTGCTCACCAGGGAAGGGTGCAAAGACGAAGAAGTCTGGGATCTAATTGCATGTCCGTGAAGCACAGAGTCATTCAAACTGGTGGGCTTGCAACTCTGGGCATGAAGCAAATCCATACGGTGGCTCTTAACCAACTGTAGCAATTGAGTGAGTCCTGGGAGCCCGTTTGCTTTAGGAGGGCAAATTGAATACTGCTGGACTCCTTGCTCAGATGTTTCCATTGTTTGTATTGGCAGCATGATCGTATTGACAAGATGCAGAGGTGAATCCAGTGGGAAACCCATTGAGAGAAGGGGGTTCCTTTGCTGAGCAAAGGATCGTACAAACCTTCCTGGGGCAGGTGTCTGCTGTCTCCTGCAGGGCAGGCTCACTGCTCCCATGCAGGTGGATGGAGCTAAAATGGCTTTCCATAGCTACTTAGTGAATGCATGAAGAGATGAATGACTCAGAACTGGTCACTTCACAAGCCACCCGCTTACACCATTAGGAAGAAATTAGAGTAGTAGGAGAAACTGCTCAGCCTCTTATTCTTATTGGGAACAAGGGTAGATTTCAGAAGGGCAGATATTTTAATATAAATATCCAGCTGTGCTCATGGACTTTAATTAGGGGTCCTGCTCACCAGGGACCTGTATGTCCCCTCTCTCCTTGTGTCCTGGGCTGTTGGATGCTAAGAGTGAAAACTCATCTCCCAGTAATTGAAGAATGTGGCCTCTGGTCTGTATGCACTTATGGGTTTTGCCTGGTGCCAGTGTTTTCATGTACACAAGGAAGTTCCACATTTACTCCTTGCCCACACATTTGTGAGCTTTTTGTAGAGGCATGGGGCTCCTGGCCAAAATCTGTTACCATAATTGAGAAAAATAAATTTAAAAATTAAATTTGCTCCTATAATTTTGTTTTTCTGTGGGGAACCATCTAAATCATTGTCAAACAATCCTTTTGCTCTTAATCATTTCTCCCTGTCCTTAAATATTTGGGGAAATGAAATTCTCCATTTGGATGAATGGGTCATTCTCACCAGCCTTTACCAGATAGCATAAGCCCCTTAGTGGTCTTGTCCAATCTTGCAGTTTTTGTAGACTGTAACTTCCAAATTTGCATTTCCAGCCCAGCCTGTTCTCCCAAGACAGGGTCTGTCTCTAAGCCAACCACACCCAACTCCTGAATTCACTGATGCAAATCTGTGCCACTTGGTCTCCCGTGACATCAGAAGATGGCCTGTCCAGCCTTCCAGCAGCTCAGGTTAAATACTTTGTCATCAGGGACTTCCTTGGTGGCCCCATGGTTAAGAATCTGCCTGCCAATTCAGGACACACAGGTTCAGTCCCTGGTCTGGGAAGATCCTACATGCCCCAGGACAGCTAAGATTGCAAGCTGCGACTACTGAAGCCCGAAACTAGAGAAAGCCTGCACACAGCAATGAAGACCCATCACAGCCAAAAGATAATTTAAAAACTTTGTCATTCATAAAAAGGAATGAAATATTGCCATTTGCAGTAACATGGACAGACCTAGAGATTATCATACTGAATGAAGTCAGACAGAGAAAGACAAATATTATATGTATCACTCCCATGTGGAATCTGAAAAATAATGCAGATTAATCTATATACAAAATAGAAACAGACTCACAGACACAGCAAATTTATGGTCACCAAAGGCAAAAGAAGGTAGGGAGGGATAAATTAGAAGTAGGAGTTAGTAGATAGTACTATATATAAAGTAGATAAGCAATAAGATTTATTATATAGCACAAATATCAATAACCTCAGATATGCAGATGACACCACCCTTATGGCAGAAAGTGAAGAGGAACTAAAAAGCTTCTTGTTGAAAGTGAAAGAGGGGAGTAAAAAAGTTAGCTTAAAGCTCAACATTCAGAAAACGAACATCATGGCATCTGGTCCCATCACTTCATGGGAAATAGATGGGGAAACAGTGGCAACAGGGTCAGACTTTATTTTTCTGGGCTCCAAAAGCACTGCAGATGGTGACTGCAGCCATGAAACTAAAAGACGCTTACTCCTTGGAAGAAAAGTTATAACCAACCTAGACAGTATATTCAAAAGCAGAGACATTACTTTGCCGACTAAGGTCCGTCTAGTCAAGGCTATGGTTTTCCTGTGGTCCTGTATGGATGTGAGAGTTGGACTGTGAAGAAGGCTGAGCGCAGAAGAATTGCTGCTTTTGAACTGTGGTGTTGGAGAAGACTCTTGAGAGTCCCTTGGACTGCAAGGAGATCCAACCAGTCCATTCTGAAGGAGATCAGCCCCCAGGATTTCTTTGGAAGGAATGATGCTAAAGCTGAAACTCCAGTACTTTGGCCACCTCATGCGAAGAGTTGACTCATTGGAAAAGACTGTGATGCTGGGAGAGATTGGGGGCAGGAGGAGAAGGGGACAACAGAGGATGAGATGGCTGGATGGCATCACGGACTCGATGGACGTGAGTCTGAGTGAACTCCAGGAGTTGATGATGGACAGGGAGGCCTGGCGTGCTGCAATTCGTGGGGTTGCAAAGTCGGATACGACTGAGCGACTGAACTGAACTGAACTGAGCGCTTTTACACACACACGCATATATATCACTGAATCACTTTGCTGTCCACCTGAAACTAACACAATATTGTAAATCAATTATACTTCAATTTAAAAAAAAGCAAGCAAAAAACTTTGGCATCAATCTGGACTCTTTCCTTTTGCTCACCTACCCTGCCCTAATCATCTAATCTGCTCGGAAAATCTGTGACTCCTTCTTCAAAATCTATCCGCAATCCAACCATTTCTCCCACCTCTTCTGCTACCACTGGAGACTAGGTTACTTTTGTCTCTGAACTAGTTACTTAAGTTAGTGAAAATTCTGGGCCAAGTTCCAATGTGTGTGTTTCAGGGCGGGGGCGGTGTGTGGGAGGAGCGATGAGTTTCTCCACAGATTTCACAAGAACTCTGCTTCATCAGTTGTGTGTCCTACAATCCATTTCAATTCGGACACTATCTACCCAGAGATAGTATCAGATTCCACAGGTTAAGGGCTCAACCCTACAAGACGGTCCTCCTCCCCCTTCAGAGGCCAGTCTCAAGTCCTGGTTGTCACTCGTGCTTCTGATCAACCTAAAGATGGGAAGTTCGAACAATGCTCTCTTTTGTTTGATTAATTTGTTAGAGCAGACCACAAAACTCAGGGAACCATTGTACCTACCAGACTGCTTGTTTATTATAAAAGGATAGAACTTAGAAATAGTCTGGAGAAGGAAATGGTAACCCGCTCCAGTATTCTTGCCTGGAGAATCCCAGGGACCGAGGAGCCTGGTGAGCTGCTGGCTATGGGGTTGCACAGAGTTGGACACGACTGATGCAACTTAACAGCAGCAGCAGCAGCAGCAGCAACTGGTCTCCTTACCTCTACCCTTGCCCCTGAGGCTCTTCTCAACACAGCGGCCAGGGTGCTTCTTTTAAAACCGAGTCTCATCATATCACTCTTCAGCCCACAACCCTCAGAGGTGTCCCATCTCGCCAAGAGTAAAGCCAGGTCCTTCCAGGGTACTACGAGGCTGTGTAAGATCACGACCCCCGCCCCCTTTTCTCTCTGTGGTCTTTCCTCCTCTCTCTCTCTTGCTTACTCCGCTTTAGCAACACTGCCTGCTTACAGCTCCTGGCCATGACCTTGCACTGACTGTTGACCTTGCTGGAACATTCTCACCCCAGAAATCCACAAAGCTAACTGACTCATGCTCAATCAAGCTCAGATACTCTCTATGAGGCCTGCCATGGGCATCCTCTTTGAACTGCCATCTGCCCCACTGCCCCTCTCAATTCCAAACTCCTCTTCTCCTTCAGTATTTATGTTTCCTCTAACCCATGTCACTCTCCATTATAACATATAGTTTCTTTATTCACTGTGGTCCTTGTTCATTGCCTGTTTCTCCCAATTAGGATCTAATTTCTATCAGGACAGATATTTTTGACTATTTTATTTAGTGATACATTTCAACTGCCTAGAAGTTTCTTTGTACAAATATTTGTACAAGGAAACACCTTCCTTCATCATATGTAAAAATGTATGAGGTATTATAGAAATAGGCAAAGGATTCAATTATTGAAAGGGAACGAGTATAGAAATCAATGGTTTGGCTCAATTTCACTTTTTTCCTCTTCACCTATGATGTACAATAGGAGAGTCAAATCCATCAAATTTTAAATTCGTTAGGCTGGAAACTGCTTACGTAAGTAGGGACCAATCAACCCAGTTTGGCACTCTGTTCTAACCCTGACCCTGAGCTCTGCACTTGGTAGGTACTCCACATTATGAGCTGAATGAACAACGAATGAATTTAGGGCTTGGACTTTCCATCCACACAAAGGTCTATGACGGACTGCTATTCTGGGTCACTGAAACAAGCTATTTACCTATATTTTTAAACTAAGAAATAAATTCACTAATGTGAGTTTTTTTTTTTTTTTAAATGAAGGATGAGGTAGGGTAGGGGGATGTTGTGGTGGAGGAAGTAGATTTGGGAGTTGGAAATCCTGGGTACAGTTTCTGGCCCCAACACACTGTGAACAGTTTTACTTTCAGGGCACTTTGTACGTGCTGTTTCATTTGTCCGAATATCTGTTTCCTTTTCTAAAAAGTGTGGGAAATGACTGCAAAATCTGGAGAGATTTTTCTAAACATTCTTTCTTTCTAAGGAAAAGAAGCAGCAGTAACTTTTGTTCACTTTCCTTCCTTCTTTCATTCTTCCTATTCCCTTCCTCAGCAGCTAAAGAATGAGACTCTAACGAAAAAATAATTATTAATGCTAGACAGCTGGACCAGGTTTGAATCCAGGATCTGCTTCCTACCAGCTGTATGACTTGGGGGTAAATAATTTAACTCTGCCGAGCATCATTTCCTCATCTGAAAAATAGGATAAATACTTCCTGCCCTACAGGATTATATCATATGGATCATAGGAGATGATGTCCACTGCACTGTACACAGTCTGGCACAAAGGAAGCATTAGGCAGATGGTAGCTATGGGGAAGGATGCATGGGAAGGAAAGAGGGCATGTGTGCCCTTTAAGAAGTGGAGCAACTCAGAGGTGGGGGCCTCCCCGTGAATAGCGTTTGAGGGATTTGCACACTGACCTGCACTGCAGGGTTTCTCAAACTCATTTTATGATATACATAGAAGATGGCAAAAGCCTTCTATAACCACATTTTTGTAAAAAACAAACCCCCAAAAAAATGCCACTGCTTTTTGGTTCTTAATAGTTATGAAGAATGTGGTCTCTCTGTGATGGGTGGATATATTTGACAGAAGGCTCTCTTTCCTGCTCTAGAGAACAAAATGCCCATCTGTATCAGAGAGACTCTGACTTGGGCTCAGTAATATAAGGATATGACTTCTTCTTTTTTTTAAGAATTAGTTTAAAATTTAAACACTTTATTTATTTATTTATATTTGGCTGTGCGGGGTCTTCATTGCTGTGAGAGCTATTCTCTAGTTGCAAAGAGTGGGGGTTACTTTCTAGTTGCTCTGAAACATTTGAGATCTTCTGGGAACAGGGATTGAATGAGTGACTCCTGCATTGGCAGGTGGATTCTTTACCACTGAGCCACCAGCGAGGTCCTCTTTTTTTTTAAAGTTCATTTTTTTAAAGTATATTTATTTATTTATCTGGGCTTCCCTGATGGCTCAGTGGTAAAGACTCCACCTGCCAAGCAGGAGATGCGGTTCAATCCCTGGTTTGGGAAGATCTCCTGGAGAGGAAAATGGCAACTCACTCCAGTATTCTTGCCTGGGAAATCCCATGGACAGAGGAGCCAGGAGGGCTGCAAATCCAGGGGTCACAAAAGAATTGGATATGACTGGGTGACTAAACAATAACAACAATTTATTTAATTGATTTTTGATTGCACCGGTTCTTTACCGCTACACTCAAGCTTTCTCTACTTGTGGTGAGCTGGGGCTACTTCCTAGTTTCGGTGAATGGGCTTCTCACTGAAATGGCTTCTTATGGAGTACAGGCTCTAGGGTGTGTGGGCTTTATCGGCTGCAGCACAAGGGCTTAGATGCATGAGACATATGGAATCTTTGGGGACCAGAGATCAACCCCATGTCCCCTGGGCTGGCAGGTGGATTCTTATCCACTGTACCACCAGGGAAGTCCTGATTTTCTTTTTTTTTTTTTTTTTTTTGAGTATTTTTCAAGTATATATTTTAGAATCTTAATTTATTTTCATTTATTTATTTTGCTGCACTAGTCTGAGCTGTGGCATGTGGGATCCAGTTCCCCAACCAGGAATCAAATGGGGCTTCCTGCACTGGGAACTCAGCGTCTTAGTTACTGGGCCACCAGGGAAGTCCCAAGGCTACGGTTTTCTAAGCAAAGTAAATTATTTTTTAAAAAGAAAGAAGGAAAAAAGGGGGGAAAAGCCCAACTGAGTGTTTTTTCTCCAAAGCAGAACTCACAAGCAAAACTGATGGCCTGAAGGCTATAGCCTTCATATCCTTTCTCTTTATGTAGGCCCTCATTAGCCTCTATTGGATCCAAATCCTGATGTGTTTAATTAGATTTAATTTTTGGAAATGGAGAAGAAATAATTAAATTATCTGGGCTCCAGAAAAACAAAAGATCCTTATTTCAGCCATCCATCAGGCCTTGACATCTAGTGTATTGCAAGCTATAATTCAAATGAAAATATTTCACCTAAAAGTATAGTGCCCCTGTCCATGATATCATTAAAGGAAATCATTAAGCATTTATGCAGCACTTTGTGCCGGAAAAGTGCTTTACAGTTATTTTTATTGCTCACCAAAACCCTCTGAGGAAGGTCCTTCCCTACTTAAACCAAAGCAGAGAGAGAGATTAAATTACTTAGGGTTTGAGAGAGAAAAAAATGACTAAATGACTGTATCAGAATGAGACCTCTGAGTGCCAAAGTCAGCTGTTTTATTGAATCCACTGAACCATTCCCTTAGAAGTTTATTCACTGTTTAAGGCATTATCTGATTTGGGGTTGACTGTTTTTTCTTTGATACCTAGATCATTGAGGATGTAGCCCTAGTACAAGAATTACTCCATGTACAATCACTTCCTTTCATCATGAGCATCTCTGAAGAGCGCTAATGCTATGTTCCTAAGAAATTTAATTAAAAAGATAAAAAAACAGTGTATTTTAAAAGATAGGCTTTATTATGCTCTGGCATTAAGTGAACCCTGGACTCTCTGTGACTTAACCCTCATACTAACATTTGCCTTCCAGGTTGGGGGGGTACACCTCCATTGAGTGACTCAGGGATCCAGGCTCCTTCCATCTCAATGCCTGGTTTCCAGGGTTACTGAAGCAGGAAGAAGGCAAATGTGTGGGACTCTTGAGTACTTTTGACTGTTCCTAAGTACTCTGGACCAAAACAATACACAGTCCACCAGCCCTTCTGCTCATAGTCTTTTGGTCAAAGATAGTCACATGGCCCCTGGACTAACAGCAGCAGGGGCTGGAGATGTCAGGGAGCACAGGAACCATTTGCGCACTAGTGCTTCTTTGGCAGACTGGTTTTGGTTGGATTTTAATTCTTTCTTTTGAACTCTGCATTCAAAATGTTTGTGATACAATTAATTCAATTTTTGCCCCAAATCAGTGACATGACACTCCTTGTGATACTTCTTTTATGGCATCACATTGTCTAATGCTTTATCCTTTTCAAAGTCCTTTTCCATGTTTCATTTCATTTCATTGCAGTAGAATTTCTGACAGTTAAGGGAACTGCTGGACCTCTTTTCATTTTCTTAGGTTCAACAGCTTTGGTACCCAGGAAGCAAGATCTATAAACAGAAGGAGGATATAAACTATTAGCTCACCTTCTGGAACTGGTCTAGCACACAGATTATCAACAAAAGCAGTCTTACATAACTGGAACTAAATCTTGGTAGATTGTTACTGTGTCTTTTGTTCCCTGTTAGAGATGTGAGTGACATCTGGCCTGTGTTTGTGGAAGCTGCTTGGAGGAATGGGAGGTGGGATGGGATGGAGTGACTGAGTCTGGGAGCCCAGAGTAAAGCTATACTGTTCCCCAGCCAGGCAAAGTCAGGGGTTGGAAGTTATTCACAGCCTTACCTAATATCTTCGTTTCAGAAGTTATTAAAAAAAAAACTTCTGAGGTCATTCTGAATTTAAAAGATCATGAAAATGAAAATGAAGTGTGAAATGGCATGAACACAGTTACACAAGTAATTGAAAGTTCTGAATTGTGGAATATTTCCTTTGGTAGCGGTGAGGGCAAATATGGAGAAGGAAATGGTAACCCAGTGTTCTTGCCTGGAGAATTCCGTGGACAGAGGGGCTTGGCGAGCTACAGTCCATGGGGTCGCAGACAAACTTAGATTTCAACTTTTGCTCCCAATATATTTTCTTAAAACATTATTGCCAGTACAGTGGATAGAGTCCATGGACTAGTTTATGAAGAAAGGCAATAATAAATATGTTTATAGACTGACTGGTCTGACTTTAACATCTAGGTCCCTCAACTAACAGTGACAACTTTGACCTGATTTGGGGAGTCAATTATATTTGGCTGGGTTGCTGAGCTCTTTCTCAGAACCTCTTCTCCAGGCAGTTGCCAACTGCTCTTTTTGTAACTGTGTTGTAAAATCTGAGGAAAGTTGTCTTGGGTCATTGCCCAGGACCTAATGCCCCAATTGTAGACATACATGGTTGCAAATCTTTATATTCCATTAGAGCTGAAACCAGACATCACCCACATCCTCCCAAAGCTCTCAATAACTAGAAAGATTATCTGATGTCTTCATTGCCTAATGGAATGCAAGGAATCTTATCTCTCTATTAAGGTAACAATTCCCAAGTCCTGCATAGTCCTTCTGGATGCTTTTAAACCCAGTATTGTCTTTATAACCTACACAACATTTCAAGCTTGATGTGCTGAAAAGATTAGTATAGCTCCCTTACCTCTGTTCTGTCCACTGACTTGAATAATTTGGATAGCTTTCTATTTCGTACAATCACACGTTGCTTAACTAAGCCTCTGAAAACTGAAACGGTGTCTAGAAGTGTCAGTAAAACATCAAGTTTCACCTCTCCAAAGTGTGAGTGGGATATTATTGTCCTCAGAACATTAATATTTCTTTGGGACTCATAATGATTATACCAAAATGTAGCCTCTTCTTTAGATTTGTTTAGAAGAAAACAGTAATGTTTAATCAGAAAAGAGATATATATTTAGCAAGGAGTGTGGGGTGAGGGTGACTCCAGAAGAGTACAGTGAAGAAAAAAATGAAGAAAGAGCAAAACTGTCTACACAGCCTTTGCTGCTGGGCTCTGAGCTATTCTCATCTTGTCAGCACAATTAATGAAGGAAAAATAGTCCCCAGAAGAAATGTGGCTGGAGGCACTGACCTGCCCTCCATTCCCCTCATGCCAAGAGGGAAAAAGTCTAGAGAAAGTTTCCCCGGTGGAGTTACTGGGAAAGTGACTCCTTGGTCCTGGGTAAAACCTCCTTTCTTTATCAACCTCAGGGGCAAGTTAATTCAGGGCTGAGAATATATACAGAGCTGCCAATGCAGAGGAAGAATCTCTTTTCTCAAATAGTTTCCGGCATATCTGGGGAGGAAATATTTACACCCTAGAAATGATGAATGGATCTCACAAAGCAGGGGGTATCCCAGAGCTGGCTTTTGGGGTTTGCAGGTAAGAATAAGGGTAAGGTAAGGATAAGCTTTCCCTCTGGGGCACCTGGGAAAGACTTCAGGAGAAAGGCAATCCTGGGTAAACCTAAAAGGAAATACAGCTACAGCTGGATGGGGAGATGGAAAGAATATAGATGAAGGGTTGTGCGTTGGATTAATGGAAACAGCCTGATTGGAGGGAAGGCTTTCAACTGGGTTGCTGCAGTTAACACTGAAAAATTTCTTGATTTCTGCCACCTCCCTCTAAATGCCAATTATACCTGAATCCACTTTCCATAAAAGTGTTGACTGTTGGTTCAGTCTGCATAATCCAAGTCAGTCTTCAACTTTATTTCATGCATTTTACAGTAGGCTTATCTGAGATTTCAGATATCTTGTAATTTTTGTGTGTATATGTGACTTCAGAAAGAGATGTGAGAAATTATGCTAATAAGAAAGTCATCTCTTATTTTCTTAAATGTCTTTTTTAAAAAAATATTGTTTTGATGCGGACCATTTTTAAAGTCTTTATGGAATTTGTTACAATATTGCTTCTGTTTTATGTTTCCGTTTTTTGGCTGCTAGGCATGTGGCAGACCAGGGGTCAGACCTGCACCCTCTACATTGGAAGGAGAGTCTTAACCACTGGACTCCTAAGGATGTCCCACCTTCTCTTATTTTGAAAAAGGAAAACTTAAATCAATATTTCATCTTTTGTTTATAATGTACATACTCAAATCCTATTTTTTCTTAGGCACTAGTAGCAATGGGTAGGGCTTTTCTGATGGTTTAGGTGGTAAACAATATGCCTACAATGCAGGATACCAGGGTTTGATCCCTGGGTTGGAAAGACCCCCTGGAGAAGGAAATGACAGCCCACTCCAGTATTCTTGCCTGAGGAATCCCATGGACAGAGGAGCCTTGTGGGCTACAGTCCATGGAGTTGGAAAGAGCTGGACACGACTAAGCGACTTTCACTCACTCACTGGGCAATGGGTGAGCACCTGGCAGTAACAGGAAAACCTTGTGTCTGTGCATGCTAAGTTGCTTCAGTCGTGTCCGACTCTGAGGGAACAAATGGACTGTAACCTGCCAGGCTTCACTGTCCATGGGATTCTCCAGGCAAGAATACTGGAGTGGGTTGCCATATCCTCCTCTAGAAGGTCTTCCTAACCCAGGGATCGAACCCTTGTCCCTTATGTCTCCTGCACTGGTGGGCAAGTTCTTTAGCACTAGTGCCACCTGTGGCAAAGGGAAGCCCTTACATTTTCATTTCCAAAACATTTTCATATTTATTTTCTCATGTGGGCAGTCATTACTGTTTCAATTTTTCATTCTTCCTGCTGAGGGTTTTCCACAGAGCTGCAGAGCTGACCAATGCCCAGGCCTCCTGATTCCCAGATTATAGCCCTCCCCATCCCTCGGCCACACCACCTGTTTCGACACCGGAAGTATCTCTTGTATTGACCAGGGTAGGAAAACAGCAGTTTTCCACGTGGATGAAAACACAGCTAACTGGGGCATCTCAGTCACTGCTGGTGGAAGCATAAATGGACAAGCACTGGAAAAAAGAGTTTGGTGAAAATGTATTAACACTGATCCTCTACACTTTTACCCAGTAATTTTACTTCTAGCAATCTATCCTAAGGAATTAATACTAAGGATATGTGACTAAAGATTTACATAGGAATGTGTTTACTGGAATGCTACTTATAATATCCACCAATAGGAGGTTAGTTAAGAGTATTATGATACATTCCAATGATGAAATGTTAGCAAAGTCATTAAACACCTCATTTTGAAGATTATTGGTAGCTTGGACTGCAAGGAGATCCAACCAGTCCATCCTAAAGGAGATCAGCCCTGGGATTTCTTTGGAAGGAATGATGCTAAAACTGAAGCTCCAGTACTTTGGCCACCTTATGCGAAGAGTTGACTCATTGGAAAAGACCCTGATGCTGGGAGGGATTGGGGGCAGGAGGAGAAGGGGACGATTGAGGATGAGATGGCTGGATGGCATCATGGACTCAGTGGACGTGAGTCTGAGTGAACTCCGGGAGTTGGTGATGGACAGGGAGGCCTGGTGTGCTGTGATTCATGGGGTCGCAAAGAGTCGGACACGACTGCGCGACTGAACTGAACTGAACTGAAATAAACATTGAGAAGATATTCATGATATAAGATGTAATGAAAAAAGTCAGCATCGAGATAGTGTAGCTACCAGAGGAAAAAAAGAATTTATGGAAATGTTAACAATGCTTAACTGTGGGTGATGCAATTATAAATAATAGTTTAAATTTTTAGTCATTTCTCATGTTCCATATAGAGCATGTAACAATTTTATAGTGAGGAAAATTTCTATTTAACTTTTTAAATATTGTAAAAACAGAGTAAACACTAACAACAAATAGTGGTTAGTATTTAAAATCATCATTTTACCTATGCTAGTTTATAAACTAGCTCATGTAAAGAGAAAAACAAACAAATGGAGGGCTAATTTGTTACGTTACCAAGGAGAAGATGATACAAGATTTTATGATATAAGATTTGCAGTAGAGTGTGTGGTAAATACTTAAAGCTGGAAAATTTTGGCTCCAAACAATTAACTGTCTTGCATGAGCTGAGCCAGTTCCACTAAATGTGCAGGAACTGGGCTCTAGGAAGCCTTGCTACGAGAACTTCTTGAAAGTTCCTCTACCGAGTAGTCACGTGGTTTCTGCCTTCACTGACTTTGGCCCTGGCTTGTCCTGTGGGATCAAGAGAAGCAGACTCAGCCCTGAACAACACCCCCAGCAAGTAAAAGCCCAGAGATAATTTGGGACTTTCTAGGGTGGAAGAAAGAGAAGTACAGACCCAGAGGGAAAGCAGCCGAAGGACTCGGGGTTAACATTCCACTCTGGGAGGAGACTTTAGTCCTTGGAGGGCTTCCAGTCTGAACTTGGAGAATTCATCAACAGGAAAACAAATAGCTGGCGTGCTCTGTATTTACTTTGCCTTTCTCAAGGTTGCAACATAAATTTCCCAACTTTGCTAGCTGTTAAGGCTGAGGAGACATTTTGTGAGTTCAGGGCCTTTCTTCCAGCCTGTGTGACCCACGAGTGGAGCCCCGTTTTGGGAAGATCTAGACTCCCCTCAGAGTGCAGGGGAAGATGGTGTAGACACTGCTGGACTCTCACGACCCTCGCAGTGTTGGGGGTGCCAAGGAGCTGGAGAACTTGAATTCTTTAAATGAGAGCTCCAGGTGGGCTGCTTGGGAAAAAAATCCACTTATGCCACAGGAGTGAAAGCCCTGAGACTTCCTCACTGGGTGAATTATGGCAGACCGGCCACACAACTACCCAATGGTGTTTTAGTGGAGTGGTGTCTGAGGTGTGGTACAGCTGGGTCAATTCCTGAAGCAGCCTTCTTCCATACCACGGGGATATTTGTGCTCTCAGTCCCAGAATTTCCAATGAGCAGAGCAGCTGATGTTGAAAACCACCACATATAATCCAGAAAAAAACTGTCAACGTAACATTATAAAAATTGAATATGTGTCAGAAGTGGATTTAGATTCTTTACGTTAATATTATTTTTGCTATTAGGTAATGAAGTGACATTAATTTACTTGTGCTGTGTGATGAGGTTAATTTACTCCAGAATAATCTTGCATTTTAAAAATTAAAAATGGTGGCTCTATCTTCTCACTATCAATCAAAGCAGCAGTAGCACTATAGAAAGCTTCACCATTTTGTGCTCAGTTGTGCGCGTATATGCAGTCAGACAAGCAGTAAAAATGACAAATGACCACACTTGGATAGATCTTCATGTTTAAGTACCTACAAATAACTGTCCATTTGTGAATGGTTAAACTTAATCAATTATTTTTCCTATAGGCAAGATAACCTCTTTCATAAATAAAAATCTACTATTTAGTAGAAATAATATCAAAGCAGCTTAAATCTTACGTATAATAATGCCACAGTATGTGAAAACCAAAATAGGCTCACATACAACACAAGAAAAGCTTAAGAGTTCATCTTTTTTTTGACCTTCGAAAATATAAGTGCTCTCCCCATGGCTCTATAAATTGTTTAAATCCTTTAATGATTCAAATGTGCTGATAATGTTCCTGCACTCGCTGGAACTGTGGTGCTGTTAATATTTTGAAAATTACTTTAGTTAACCTTATTTCATTTTGTAGTAGTTATAGAACCCGTTTATATATTTTAAGTATGCATTAATTTGTTTCATCATTAACCTTGGATTTTACCCTTGGTAATTATGGTAGTTTATAATTTGGGTTGCATCAGGTGCTAATGCATTAGAACAATTCATATTATGGGTCCTGTCAATACTTGAATGGTCAGGATTCTTTCGTTTACAGCCTGGAAGTGTGGAAGCAGGGACAGGGGCCATGGTTCAGCAGATAATTCCAGGGATGGATTTATATGGCGAGTGATTTTGGTGGAGAAGGTTCAGTTCAGTTCAGTAGCTCAGTCGTGTCAGACTCTTTGCGACCCCATGAATTGCAGCACGCCAGGCCTCCCTGTCCATCACCAACTCCCGGTGTTCACCCAGACCCACGCCCATGGAGTCAGTGACACCATCCAGCCATCTCATCCTCGGTCGTCCCCTTCTCTTCCTGCCCCGAATCCCTCCCAGCATCAGAGTCTTTTCCAATGAGTCAACTCTTCGCATGAGGTGGCTAAAGTACTGGAGCTTCAGCTTCAGCATCATTCCTTCCAGAGAAATCCCAGGGCCAATCTCCTTCAGAATGGACTGGTTGGATCTCCTTGCAGTCCAAGGGACTCTCAAGAGTCTTCTCCAACACCACAGTTCAAAAGCATCAATTCTTTGGTGCTCAGCCTTCTTTATAGTCCAACTCTCACATCCATACATGACTACTGGAAAAATCATAGCCTTGATTAGACGGACCTTAGTCGGCAAAGTAATGTCTCTGCTTTTGAATATGCTATCTAGGTTGGTCATAACTTTCCTTCCAAGGAGTAAGCGTCTTTTAACTTCATGGCTGCAGTCACCATCTGCAGTGATTTTGGAGCCCAGAAAAATAAAGCCTGATACTGTTTCCACTGTTTCCCCGTCTATATCCCATGACGTGATGGGACTGGATGCCATGATCTTCGTTTTCTGAATGTTGAGCTTTAAGCCAACTTTTTCACTCTCCTCTTTCACTTTCATCAAGAGGCTCTTTAGTTCCTCTTCACTTTCTGCCATGAGGGTGGTGTCATCTGCATATCTGAGGTTATTGATATTTCTCCCGGCAATCTTGATTCCAGCTTGTGTTTCTTCCAGTCCAGCGTTTCTCATGATGTACTCTGCATAGAAGTTAAATAAGCAGGGTGACAATATACAGCCTTGACGTACTCCTTTTCCTATTTGGAACCAGTCTGTTGTTCCANAGCTTGTGCTTCCTCCAGCCCAGCACTTCTCATGATGTACTCTGCATATAAGTTAAATAAGGAAGGTGACAATATACAGCCTTGACATACTCCTTTTCCTATTTGGAACCAGTCTGTTTTTGCATGTCCAGTTCCAACTGTTGCTTCCTGACCTGCATACAGGATTCTCAAGAGGCAGGTTAGGTGGTCTGGTATTCCCATCTCTTTCAGAATTTTCCACAGTTTATTGTGAACCACACAGTCAAAGACTTTGGCATAGTCAATAAAGCAGAAATAGATGGTTTTCCAGAACTCTTTTGCTTTTTCGATGATCCAATAGATGTTGGCAATTTGATCTCTGGTTCCTCTGCCTTTTCTAAACCCAGCTTGAACATCGAGAAGTTCATGTTTCACATATTGCTGAAGCCTTGCTTGGAGAATTTTGAACATTACTTTAGTAGTGTGTGAGAGGAGTTCAATTGTGCAGTAGTTTGAGCATTGTTTGGCATTGCCTTTCTTTGGGATTGGAATAAAAACTGACCTTTTCCAGTCCTGTGGCCACTGCTAAGTTTTCCAAATTTGCTGGCATATTGAGTCCGGCACTTTCACAACATCATCTTTCAGGATTTGATAGAGTGCCACTGGAATTCCATCACCTCCACTAGCTTTGTAGTGATGCTTCCTAAGACCCATTTACTTCACATTCCAGGATGTCTGGCTCTAGATGAGTGTGAATGATCACACCATCATGATTATCTGGGTCATGAAGATCTTTTTTGTACAGTTGTGTGTATTCTTGCCACCTCTTCTTAATATCTTCTGCTTCTGTTAAGTTCATACCATTTCTGTCCTTTACTGAGCCCATCTTTGCATGAAATGTTTCCTTGTTATCTCTAATTTTCTTGAAGAGATCTCTAGTCTTTCCCATTCTTTTTCTTTTTTTTCCCCCTCTATTTCTTTGCATTGATCGCTGAGGAAGGCTTTCTTATCTCTCCTTGCTATTCTTCAGAATTCTGCATTCAAATAGGTATATCTTTCCTTTTTTCCTTTGCTTTTCGCTTCTCTTCTTTTCACAGCTATCTGTAAAGCCTCCTCAGACAGCCATTTTGCTTTTTTGCCTTTCTTTTTCTTGGGGATGGTCTTGATTCCTCTCTCCTGTACAATGTGATGAACCTCCATCCATAGTTCATCAGGCACTCTATCTATCAGATCTAGTGATCTAGTCCCTTAAATCTATTTCTCACTTCCACTGTATAATCATAAGGGATTTGATTTAGGTCATACCTGAATGTTCTAGTGGTTTTCCCTCCTTTCTTCAATTTAAGTCTGAATTTGGCAATAAGGAGTTCATGATCTGAGCCACAGTCAGCTCCTGGTCTTTGTTTTGCTGACTGTATAGAGCTTCTCCATCTTTGGCTGCAAAGAATTTAATCAATCTGATTTCCGTGTTGACCATCTGGTGATGTCCATGTGTAGAATCTTCTCTTGTGTTATTGGAAGAGGGTGTTTGTCATGACCAGTGCATTCTCTTGGCAAAACCTATTAGCCTTTGCCCGGCTTCATTCTGCATTCCAAGGCCAAATTTGCCTGTTGCTAAGTCACTTCAGTCGTGTCCAACTCTGTGCGACCCCTTAGACAGCAGCCCACCAGGTGCCCCCGTCCATGGGATTCTCCAGGCAAGAACACTGGAGTGGGTTGCCATTTCCTTCTCCACGTGTTTCTTGACTTTCTACTTTTGCATTCCTGTCCACTATAATGAAAAGGACATCTTTTCAGGGTGTTAGTTCTTGAAAGTCTTGTAGGTCTTCATAGAGTCATTCAGCTTCAGCTTCTTCAGCATTACTGGTCAGGGAATAGGCTTGGATTACTGTGATTTCATTGAATGGTTTGCCTTGGAAACGAACAGAGATCCTTCTTTCATTTTTGAGATTGCATCCAAGTAGTGCATTTCAGAGTCTCTTTTTGACCATGGTGGCTACTCCATTTCTTCTAAGGGATTCCTGCCCACAGTAGTAGATATAATGGTCATTTGAGTTAAATTCACCCATTCCAGTCCATTTTAGTTCGCTGATTTCTAGAATGTTGACGTTTACTCTTGCCATCTCCTGTTTGACCACTTCCAATTTGCCTTGATTCATGGACCTGACATTCCAGGTTCCTATGCAATATTGCTCTTTACAGCATTGAACCTTGCTTCCATCACCAGTCACATCCACAACTGGGTGTTGTTTTTGCTTTGGTTCCATCTCTTCAATCTTCCTGCAGTTATTTCTCCACTGATCTCCAGTAGCGTATTGGGCATCTACCGACCTGGGTTGTTCATCTTTCAGTATCCTATCTTTTTGCCTTTTCATACTGTTCATGGGGTTCTCAAGGCAAGAATACTGAAGTCGTTTGCCATTCCCTTCTCCAGTGGTGCTATTTATAATTCTTTGTAACCTTTTTAATCTCAGAAACTACACCCTTGAAATATTTAGAAGGCCATAATTTATATAACTTACTTAATAAACTGTTTAGGAAATATGTAGTAGAAAGTATACTATTGTATATAATAAGTATAAATATATATATATAAAGTATACTATTAAGTATAATATATAACATTATTATATATTATATATAATATTATATACATTTAAGTATATATTAAGTATAATATAACAAGGTATGTATATATGGTAGTATATATTATATATAACAAAGTATGCATGCAATAGTGTGAAGGTATCATACGTTTTAAAAACCAGTCTCTTAAACTTGGACATCTATACATAGAGTCCAGTAGTTTGCATATTACAAATAGTATTGCAGTGGAAAGTCTTGTGCACAACTATTTTCATCTTTTTAGAGATATTGTTATTCAGCTGCTGAATTGTATCTGCCTCTTTGTGACCTTCTGAAATGCAGCACACCAGGCTTCCCGGTCCCTCACTTTAGCATAGCCAGTGAAGCAGAAGTACATGTTTTTTTTTCTTTTTTTTTGTTATTGTTATGAAATCCCCTTGCTTTTTCTATGATCCAATTAATGTTGGCAATTTTATCTCTGGTTCTGCTTCCTTTTCTAAATCCAGCTTATACTTCTGAAAGTTCTCAGTTCACATATTGTTGAAGCTTGGCTTGAAGGATTTTGAGCATTACCTTCCTATGTGAAATGAATGCGATTGTGCTGTAGTTTGAAAATTCTTTGGCATTGCCCTCCTTTGGGATTAGAATGAAAACTGACATTTTCCAGTCCTGTGGCCACTGCTGAGTTTTCCAAATGTGCTGGCATATTGAGTGCAGCACTTTCACAGCATCATCTTTTAGGATTTGAAATAACTCAGCTGGAGTTCCATCACCTCCACTAGCTTTGTTCCTAGTAATTCTTCCTAAGGCCCATTTGAGTTCACATTCCAGGATGTCTGGCTCTAGGTGAGTGACCACACCATTGTGATTACCCAGTTCATTAAGACCTTTTTTATAAAACATACCTTTAAAGTCCAACTCTGTGTGATCCCATAGACAGCAGCCCACCAGGCTCCCCCATCCCTGGGATTCTCCAGGCAAGAACACTGGAGTGGGTTGCCATTTCCTTCTCCAATGCATGCAAGTGAAAAGTGAAAGTGAAGTCGCTTAGTCGTGTCCAACTCTTAGCGACCCCATGGACTATAGCCTACCAGGCTCCTCCATCCATGGGGTTTTTCAGGCAAAAGTACTGGAGTGAGTTGTCATTACCNATCACTTCATGGGAAATAGATGAGAAACTGTGGAAACAGTGTCAGACTTTATTTTTGGGGGCTCCCAAATCACTGCAGATGGTGACTGCAGCCATGAAATTAAATGACACTTACTCCTTGGAAGAAAAGTTATGACCAACCTAAATAGTATATTCAAAAGCAGAGACATTACTTTGCCAACAAAGGTCCGTCTAGTCAAGGTTATGGTATTTCCAGTGGTCATGTGTGGATGTGAGAGCTCAACTGTGAAGAAAGCTGAGCGCCAAAGAATTGATGCTTTTGACCTTTGGTGTTGGAGAAGACTCTTGAGAGTCCCTTGGCCTGCAAGGAGATCCAACCAGTCCATTCTAAAAGACATCAACCCTGGGATTTCTTTGGAGGGAATGATGCTGAAGCTGAAACCCCAATACTTTGGCCACCCCATGCGAAGAGTTGACTCATTGTAAAAGACTCTGATGCTGGGAGGGATTGGGGGCAGGAGGAAAAGGGAACAACAGAGGATGAGATGGCTGGATGGCATCACTGACTCGATGGACGTGAGTCTGAGTGAACTCCAGGAGTTGGTGATGGACAGGGAGGCTTGGTGTGCTGCGATTCATGGGGTCGCCAAGAGTTGGAACGACTGAGCCACTGAACTGGCTAAGAGCTGCCAGAACTTGCACAGGATTGTGAAAGAAGACTTTTGAAGGCTACAAACAAAACCATGTTTGCACCACAATCCAGGAGAAAAGAGCAGTGACCCCACAAGAGACTGACCCAGACTTGCTTGTCAGTGTCCAGTGGTCTCTGGTGGAGGCATGAGTCAGAGATGGCCTGCTTCAGGGTTTGAGGCACGCAACAGTGCATGCATAGGACCTTTTCAAAAAGATTGCCATTATCTTCATTACCTCCACCATACTTTGGCCTCAGGTCAAACTACAGGGAGAGAACATAGCCCTGCTATTCAACAGAAAATTGGATTAAAGTCTTACTGACTATGGCCCTGCCCATCAGTACAAGACCCAGTTTCCCCCTCAGTCAGTCTCTCCCATCAGGAAGTATCCATAAGCCTCTTATTCTGCTCCATCAGAGGGCAGACAGAATGAAAACCACATCACAGAAAATTAACCAATCTGATCACATGGACCCCAGCCTTGTCTAACTCAGTGAAACTATGAGGCATGCCATGTAGGGCCACCCAAGATGGACAGTTCATGGTGGAGAGTTCTGACAAAATGTGGTCCACTGGAGAAGGGAATGGCAAATCGCTTCAGTATTCACGCCATGAGAACCCCATGAAAGGTAAAGTATCAAGGCTATTTTCCCAAAATCACATAGTTAATAAGAAAATTAATTACTAAATTTTTATTTCATTCTTTTTCCTAATTTTAAACTTTTTAGTTTTTATTGACATATAGCCAATTAACAATGTTGTGATAGTTTCAGTTGAACAGTGAAGAGACTCAGACATATATGTGCATGTATCTATTCTCCTCTAAACTCCCCTGTCATCCAGGATACCACACAACATTGAACAGAGGCTTTTACTTCATTCTTTACATTTACTTTTTCAGCCCCCAAGAACTTTTTTTTTTTTTTCTATTGGCAACAATGTAAGTGGCAGAACTGAAGTCTGGTCCCAGCAATTCCAACTCATCCTAAAAACCTTACCTTCATCTCTCACAATAAATTGCTAAAGGATTATTTGTTAAGACATAAATTTATCCCTCCCTCTTTCCTTTCCTCTCTTCCTCTTCCCTTCCTTCCTTCCTTTTGTCTTAGTTATCAATGAACAGTTTTTATAGCTAGGGGGATGAAAAGAAAAAATGTTTATTCAGTTCCAAAAGTGTGTCAAACATCCAGAACATACTCACATTGAAAGATTCCCTTTTATTATATAGTCACTAATGGGAAAACCACAATAAGAACCTGTGACTTGGCCTAGGGCAACAATATTTTACAGCCTGTCAATTGATTGAATCCCCAAAGTTGCCTCAAATTTGAATAGTGAAAATAAAAAGAAAAGAGCATTTTATGATGGGTCAAGGGGAATGGGACCATGTAGTGGCCTGAAGCTAGGCCAAAGGCACAGCCTTCAACAGAGTAAGAAATTATTCTAATAGTCTCAAAAATGTTGTAATTTAGTATCAGTCAGTTCAGTTCAGTTTCTCAGTCATGTTCGAGTTTTTGCAGCCCCATGGACTGCAACATACCAGGCTTCCTTGTCTATCACCAAATGCTAGAGCTTGCTCAAACTCATGTCTGTAGAGCAGGTGATGCCATCTAACCATCTCATCCTCAGTCATCCCCTTCTCCTGCTTTCAATCTTTCCCAGCCTCTTGGTCTTTTCCAATGAGTCAGTTCTTCACATCAGGTGGCTAATGTATTGGAGTTTCAGCTTCAACATCAGACCTTCCAGTGAACACCCAGGACTGATCTCCTCCTTAGAATGGACTGGTTGGCTCTCCTTGCAATCCAAGGGACTCTCAACTGTCTTCTTCACCACAGTTCAAAAGCATCAATTCTTCAGCACTTAGCTTTCTTTACAGTCCAAATCTCACATCCATACATGACTATGGAAAAACCATAGCTTTGACTTAGTTCAGTTCAGTCACTTAGTCGTGTCTGACTCTGCAACCCCATGGACTGCAGCAATCCAGGCTTCCCTGTCCATCACCAACTCTGGAGCCTACTCAAACTCATGTCCATCACATCAGTGATGCCATCCAACCATCTCATCCTCTGCCATCCCCTTCTCCTCCCACCTTCAATCTTTCCCAGCCTCAGGGGCTTTTCAAATGAGTTGGATCTTTACATCAGGTGGTCAAAGTCTTGGAGTTTCTGCTTCAGCATCAGTCCTTCCAATGAATATTTAGAACTGATTTCCTTTAGGATTGACTGGTTGGATCTCCTTGCAGACTAAGAGACTCTCAAGTCTTTCCCAACACCACAGTTCAAAAGCATCAATTCTTTTGTGTTCAGCTTTCTTTATAGTTCAACTCTCACATCCATATATGACCACTGGAAAAACCATAGGTTTGACTAGATGGACTTTTGTTGGCAAAGTAATGTCTCTGTTTCTTAATATGCTGTCTAGGTTGGTCCTAGCTTTTCTTCCAAGAGGCAAGCATCTTTTAATTTCATGGCTGTAGTCGATATCTGCAGTGATTTTAGAGCCCCAAAAAATAAAGTCTCTGTTAGCATTATTTCCCATCTATTTTCCATGAAGTGATGGGGCCGGATGCCATGATCTTAGTTTTCTGAATGTTGAGTTCTAAGACTATTTTCACTCTCCTCTTCCACTTTCATCAAGAGGTTTTAGTTCCTCCTCTATTTCTACCATAAGTGTAGTCTCATCTGCATATCTGAGGTTATTGATATTTCTCCCAGCAATCTTGATTCCAGCTTGTGCTTCCAGGGTTTCTCATGATGTACTCTGCATATAAGTTAAATAAGCAGGGTGACAATGTACAGCCTTGATGTACTCCTTTTCCAATTTAGAACTAGTCTGTTGATCCATGTCCAGTTCTAACTATTGCTTCTGGCCTGCATACCGATTTCTCAGGACGCAGGTCAAGTGGTTTGGTATTCCCATCTCTTGAAGAATTTGCCACAGTTTGTTCTGATCCACACAGTCAAAGACTTTGCCATTGTTAATAAAGCAGAAATAGATGTTTTTTTTTTTCTGGAACTCTCTTGCTTTTTGATGTTGGCAGTTTAATCTCTGATTCCTCTACCTTTTCTAGAGTCAGCTTGAACATTTGGAAGTTCACAATTTATGTACTATTGAAGCCTAGCTTGGAGAATTTTGAGCATTACTTTACTAGCATGTGAGATAAGTGCAATTGTGGAGTAGTTTGAGCATTCTTTGGCATTGCCTTTCTTTGGGATTGGAATGAAAACTGATCTTTTCTAGTCCTGTGGCCACTGCTGAGTTTTCCACATTTGCTGGCATATTGAGTGTTGTACTTTCACAGCATCATCTTTCAGGGTTTAAAATAGCTCCACTGGAATTCCATCACCTCCACTAGCTTTGTTCATAATGATGCTTCCTAAGGCCCACTGGACTTTGCATTCTAAGATGTCTGGCTCGAGGTGAGTGACCATACCATCCTGGCAGGTTAATCTCAAGCAGTAGGTTAATCTCAAGATGGCAGAGTAGGACATGCCCTCATCTCCTGCAAGAACTCCAAAATTACAACATGCTGTTGAACAACCATCAACTGGAGAATGTAAGATTCCACCAAAAAAAGAGATACCCCACATCCAAGGGCAAAGGAAAAGCTCCAGCAAGACAATAGAAGGAGTAAAATCACATTTATAATCAAACCCAATACCCACTAGAGACACTTAGAGCACTCAAACAAAACCTTGTGCACACCAGGAGACCCCAAAGAGACTGAGTCAGACCTGCCATTGAGTGTTTGAGTGTTCCCTGCAGAGGTAGGAAATTTAGTATAGCTTTGGTTATTTTATACCATGCTGCTGCTAAGTCACTTCAGTCATGTCCAACTCTGTGCGATCCCATAGACGGCAGCCCACCAGGCTCCCCCATCCCTGGGATTCTCCAGGCAAGAACACTAGAGTGGTTTGCCATTTACTCAAATACATTTTTCAAAAATAATATAATCTTTTCATAAGAAAGCATACAATATTTCTTAACAAATCAATCTTTTGTATAAAATAGATCCAGAAAGCTTATTAAATTATAGTCCATAAAAGATATAAGCCTTTGAGAACCAAGCAATACTCAGACTTTCCTAACTTGACTGGTCAAAGAATTATTTCTAGGATGCATTTCTGCCAAGAAGAAATTCCATAACTAACCAAGCTTGGAAATCATTTGGTTAAATAAAGTTCATCAACATTTTTCTTTTTGTTTGTCTTTCTCTTCATTGTTTAAAATTCAGCATATCTTGAAACCTTTAATAGGCTAGAACATATTGTAAATTTCAAAGAAGAAAAAACCAAATACTTTATTTTCCAAGCTTTTGTGACCAGATTTTTTTTCCTAACAGTACACCTATCAAATGGTCTTATTAAAGAAGGTTTAGGAAAAAATGCTAATACAGTCTAGAGGATTGTACATAGAACAAATTGGAGGCTAAAAAAAAAAATTGCTTTTCTCAAGAAAAATCAACTAATTAGTAATGTATTAGAAGTTACTGGTCTCCTGATTCCTAGTACAGGATACTGTCTACTCCAACTTTCTAAATATTAAAGACCTTTTCTGAGACAGAAATGTAGCTTGCATCTAGAAAACTGGCCTGCATAATGTTAAATCAAGTTCAGTTCACCTCAGTTCAGTCACTCAGTCGTGTCTGACTCTTTGTGACCCCATGAATTGCAGCACGCCAGGCCTCTCTGTCCATCACCAACTCCCGGAGTTCACTCAGACTCATGTCCATTGAGTCCGTGATGCCATCCAGCCATCTCATCCTCAGTTGTCCCCTTCTCTTGCTGCCCCCAATCCCTCCCAGCATCAGGGTCTTTTCCAATGAGTCAACTCTTCGCATGAGGTGGCCAAAGTACTGGAGCTTCAGCTTTAGCATCATTCCTTCCAAAGAAATCCCAGGGTTGATCTCCTTCAGAATGGACTGGATGGATCTCCTTGCAGTCCAAGGGACTCTCAAGAGTCTTCTCCAACACCACAGTTCAAAAGCATCAATTCTTCGGCGCTCAGCCTTCTTCACAGTCCAACTCTCACATCCATACATGACCAAAGGAAAAACCATAGCCTTGACTAGACGGACCTTAGTCGGCAAAGTAATGTCTCTGCTTTTGAATATACTATCTAGGTTGGTCATAACTTTTCTTCCAAGGAGTAAGC
>SJXQ01000945.1:102173-206045 GCA_006408695.1 Aepyceros melampus
AAAAAAAAAAAAATCATCTGATATCATTTAACCCCAAATCAAGGAAAAAACCCTTGATGATATGTAAAGCAGATAATGAACCAATAAATTATTGGAATAAAAGACATGATGAATGAAAAACCATCATTTCCAAACACTGCAATATTCTAATGGAATGTATAAATAAGACAGTATATGTTTAAGAATTTACTGGTGAAATTCTCTGCTAGAATAACATGAGTTTCCATCTAAGCCCAGGTTTTTATACATTTAGTGCACAAATGTAAAAGAAAGGGAACATTTTAGAAATAACCAACTGGAAAAATATCCACAGAGGATTCATTCTGTTATTTCATTGAAGGACAGTCTTTCTGTCTATTCATTTATTCAGTCAACAAATGAATACTGGCAAATAAGACTGAGTGAGGAATTATTGAACCTCCAGGGGGTACACTGGTAAAGAAATGAGAAAGACTAATATTCTATTAATTTTGCATTCATACAAGTAAAATGAACAATAAAAAAAATCATTACAACAAAGCATTTTGAAGATAATAAAAATGGGCTAATAAGATGAAGAGAAGGGAGAGGGAATCCTTGAGCAGGGAGGAAAATACTTGGATAGGATAGGTAAGGAAGGCCTGCCTGAGGAAGTGAGATGACATCTAAGACAGGAGAACATATCTGAGGGAACAGGCTATTTTTGAGGAGTTTTTCTCTCCTACAGAAGTCATAAGACCATGATTTAAAATTTCATACAGTATGATAATGAAGGATCATGCCAAAGGCAAAAATGAAGAAGAAATGGAGAAGTATGACAATCAAAGAGATTATAACAAACACTGCAGCTAGCGTGCTGAGTATAGGCCAAACATCAACGATAAAAACTTGTCCTTCCGAAGACATAGGGATCTCTCAAAAAATAAAAAAGGAGCCCTGAGTTCTTTCTTCAAGGTGCATTTGTCAGAAGATAACTCAGAGATTAAAAAGGAGATAAAAAGAGCAACATCACTTCATAGCAAATAGATGGGGAAACAGTGGAAACAGTTGGCTGACTTCATTTTCTGGGCTCCAAAATCACTGCAGATGGTGATTGTAGCCATGAAACTAAAAAAACGCTTACTCCTTGGAAGGAAAGTTATGACCAATTTAGAGAGCATATTAAAAAAACAGACACATTACTCTGCCAACAAAGGTCCATCTAGTCAAGGCTATGGTTTTTCCAGGGGTCCTATATGGATGTGAGAGTTGGACTATAAAGAAAGCTGAGCACAGAAGAATTGATGCTTTTGAACTGTGGTGTTGGAGAAGACTCTTGAGAGTCCCTTGGACTGCAAGGAGATCCAGCCAGTCCATACTAAAGAAGATCAGTCCTGGGTGTTCATTGGAAGGACTGAAGTTGAAGCTGAAACTCCAATACTTGGGTCACCTGATGTGAAGAGCTGACTCATTGGAAAAGACCCTGATGGTGGGAGGGATTGAGAGCAGGAGGAGAAGGGGACGACAGAGGATGAGATGGTTGGATAGCATCACCGACTCAATGGACATGGGTTTGGGTGAACTCCGGGAGTTGGTGATGGGCAGGGAGGCTTGGCATGCTGCAGTTCATGGGGTCGCAAAGAGTCAGACACAACTGAGCAACTGAACTGAACTGAAAAAGAGCAACACAGACACACAAATGAAATACTAGTTAGCACAGCTCAGCTCAGCAATGCATGTTAAAGGAAAACGGAGCCCAAGAAAAATGAACACATCTTCCAAACGTAAAGAACAGGAGCTATAAAAGGATAAAAGTACTTCTTGCTCACAATGGAAATGGATGAATAAAAGAAGATATTAAAGCTGCTGCTGCTAAGTCGCTTCAGTCGTGTCCAACTCTGTGCGACCCCATAGACGGTAGCCCACCAGGCTCCCCCATCCCTGGGATTCTCCAGGCAAGAACACTGGAGTAGGGTGCCATTGCCTTCTCGGGTATTAAAGCAGTTGAGCGAAATTTTTAAAATTAACAGAAATGGTTTCTAAATTAAATTTAGGATTTGATTAAAAAAAAGCCTGAGGCATCTCAAGGATTAGAATGCTTCTAGGAAGCTGTATCCAAGCATCATTTCAGAGAAAATAATTGAGAATTCTTAAGAAGATAACAATCTATAAAACAGGATCCACCCTAATCATTTGACCTCTAAGTTGCTGGAGTTATCCCTCATTTGGGAAGTCTGTAACTATATGAGATTCACATTCAATATACATGTTATGGCATGCATCTTTTTATTCTTTACATATCTCTGCCCTCTACCTCACATTTAGCACAATTTGATAGAAGGAGTTGGGCTATTTTCAGTGTAAAGTGCAAGGACTCTGGAAATAAATCTGGTAACTTAATTTCTTGGGCCTATAATCAAATGGTACTGGCCTCTCTCAGAAGAGAAATTTGAAATAAAATATCTTTTCCCCTTTCTACTTATTCACTCTCTTAGTCTTCCCCAAGTATATGTCAAAATCCAAGTAGTATTTTAATTCACCATCAAGGCTATGTTGTTATCAGTTTATCTAAGTTTGAGGACACCATTCATGTCAAACTTACTAGTAGGGTAGAAATTTATAACAAGGTATATTAATTTTCTCAGTCTGTCATAACAAAATAGCATAGACTGAGTTGCTTAAACAGAAATTTATTTTCTTACAGTTCTAGAGGCTAGAAGTCCAAGACCAAGGCCTTGTTAAGAGGAGCTTTCTGGTGAGACCTCTCCTCTTAGATTATAGATGGCTTCCTTCTTGCTGTATCCTCTCATGGTCTCTGCTCTGTGTGTGTGTGTGTGTGTGTGTGTGTGTGTGTGTGTGTGTAGAGAAAAATCTTTTCCTTACAGAGACACCAGGATTAGGGCCCCACCATTATGAACTCATTTGACTCATTTATCTCTTTAAAGGCCCTTTCTCTAAACATAGTTCAGTTCAATTGCTCAGTCATGTCCAACTCTTTATGATCCCATGAATTGCAGCACGCCAGGCCTCCCTGTCCATCACCAACTCCCAGAGTTCACTCAGACTCATGTCCATCGAGTCAGTAATGCCATCCAGCCATTTCATCCTCGGTCGTCCCCTTCTCCTCTGCCCCCAATCCCTCCCAGCATCAGAGTGTTTTCCAATGAGTCAACTCTTCACATGAAGTGGCCAAAGTATTGGAGTTTCAGCTTTAGCATCATTCCTTCCAATGAATACCCAGGACTGATCTCCTTTAGGATGGACTGGTTGGATCTCCTTGCAGTCCAAGGGACTCTCGAGAGTCTTCTCCAACACCACAGTTCAAAAGCATCAATTCTTCAGTGCTCAGCTTTCCTCACAGTCCAACTCTTACATCCATACATAACCACTAGAAAAACCATAACCTTGACTAGAAGGACATTTGTTTGCAAAGTAATGTCTCTGTTTTTTTAATATGCTCTCTAAGTTGGTCATAACTTTTCTTCCAAGGAGTAAGTGTCTTTTATTTTATTTATTTATTTTTTTACTTTATTTTACTTTACAATACTGTATTGGTTTTGCCATATATCAACATGAATCTGCCACAAGTGTACACATGTTCCCAATCCTGAACCCTCCTCCCAGCTCCCTCCCCATACCATCTCTCTGGGTCATCCCAGTGCACCAGCCCCAAGCATCCTGTATCCTGCATCTTTTAATTTCATGGCTTCAATCACCATCTGCAGTGATTTTGGAGCCCTGAAAAATAAAGTCAGCCACTGTTTCCCCATTTATTTCCCATGAAGTGATGGGACCAGATGCCATGATCTTAGTTTAGGTTAGCATTTCAACATAGGAATTTTAAGGGGATACAATTCACTCCATAACACAGGATTTTTAAAAAGAAAAAAGAATTTTCCAGACAAATTGCTTCTGTATCTCTTATATCTTCTTTTGCTTCTTAACTGTGTCTATGTCAGCTACTGCCAAAAATTGCTGTGTTGCAACTCTCCTTTACATACAGTGACTTGAAACAAGAATCTTTTGTCCTCACAGATCTATGAGCAGACTGATGCTGATGTAGGTCTGGCTCAAAACCCTGATGCTTTCACCTGGTTATATGCCATACCTGGGGGATCCTGGATGCAGCTCTACTTGGACTGTGACTGACTGCTCTGTTCCATGTAACCCTCTCCTTGGAGCAAGCAGGTGGGTCCTGCCTTGTTCATCTCATAGCAAAGGTGAAAGCTCAAGACAGCACACCTAATTATACTCAGGGCCTTTCTTGTGTCAAATCTGTCAACGTCCTATTGGCCAAAGAAGTTAATTGGCTATACCCACAACCAAGGTAGAGAAATTACACTGTGCCCATGGAAGTAGAGATTGAAGGCAAATGGAGAAGAGGGAGGCAGAGGATGAGATGGTTAGATAGCATCGCTGACTCAATGGACATGAATCTGAGCAAATTCAGGGCAATAGTGAAGTACAGGGAACCCTGGTGTGCTGCAGTCGATGGGGTCACAAAGAGTCGGACATGATTTAGCAAGTGAACAACAACATGTGGAAGTGGGGAAAGAGAGTGAATAATTTTTAAAGTGTGTGCAATTGAGCATTGTATATGCAACTTTTAACCACATCCAAATGTTGAGAGCCAAGACTGGTATAAAGTTTGAAGCAGAAATAAAAAAGAACATTGTGTATATAAGTAAATTGGTTTTAGAGCTTAGAAATGAAGTCTCAGTGAATTACAATTCAATTAATTAAAATTCTGCATTTATATGTGGGGTCTCCAGCAAGTAATAACTCATCTTGCCTAATTGATTATGCAGGCATACCCTTCAAACAGGCCTGCAATCTATACTAACCTTTTTTAAAAGATGATTTTAAGAATTCAGTGAGATAATCTGTGAAAGCCTTAAGTACAATGCCTGACATAAAGTAGAAGCTCATGATAGTTTTCATCTAGTTTCTGCCTACCTGTTTCACAAATATATTCCAAATTGGTCATACATAGCACTGTTTCTTCTTCTTAATGCCTTATCTTCCAACATTTCAAGTTGTGAATTCCTTTCAGGATTTTAAGAGAAACATCTGGATATAGTTGAACTGACAATTTGATCTTCATTTTGGTACCTAGATTGGACAAAAAGTCTGAGTTTGCCAACCACCAATTCCCCAGAACTCTGTTTTAAATTAGTACCCTTTGAGATCATCTTTCAATAGGGGGAGGCCAAGCCACAGTCAGTTTAATCTAACATATTCCTTAGACATATAACATGCACAAGGGATATGTCAAAAGACCTTTGAAAATTCCCAAATGTGTAAATGTCACTATAGCATATACTTTCTCACATAAATCTATTAAATGTAATAATGCATTTAAATAACCCCTTCAGATCTCTAATGAGGGCTTCTGCATACCTGATGACAAGCTAAGAACAACAGAGTCACACTGACAGTGAAACAGAGAGGGCAAGAAGGCTCACTCATAGCCTCATGGCTTCCCCCCCTCCCCAGATTGGTCTCAAGGACACACAATTCAATCATGAGCCACACATGCTTGCAAGTATGTAAGTCATGAACATTCCAGGTTTCGTATGTTTGTGCATATTCTACTTAGCCTTCACATGATCAGGTAAGATATGCAAAAATTGACTACAAACAGGAATCAATAACCTGAGTAACAAACTCTGCCATCAGAAATAAATATCTCCCTGCTCCCATTATGCAATGAGCATCCATGAGCACATAACCTTCCACTTATAAGTACACATAGGAACCCAGCCAATAGGACAATACATGCTGATGATTAAATCTGTATTACAGAGAGAAGAGCATAAAAAGAGAACTTCTAAACAATTTCATTACAATTGCCACATTTACTGGAAGACAGAGTTTGAAATCTCTTATCACTAACTATTTGTAAGATGAAATTTCAGGCCAGTAGGAGAAAAATAACACCAGATGCTCTTTATTACCAACTCTTTTGTTCTGTTACAAATGTCCTTCCTCTTTCACATTGGTTGGATTGCTCACACAAATACTAAATTCTATTAAGTGGCAGTGATGATGATGATATTGGCTGACATTTTTTGAATGCCTTCTACCTACCAGATTCTGTTCTATGTATTAAATATGAATTATGATATTTAACCATTGCAACAAGTCTATAACATATATTTTATTGTTTTCCCCACTTTATAAGAAGGGAAAAATGCACAGAACTAGTAAGCATAACAATAAAGACAGAACTCGAAATAAGATGGTTTGGCTCCAGAATCTGAGCTCTTTACTAAAATAGTTTACAAACTGCAGTGCAGAAGAGTGATTAAGATCATTGACTGTAATTCAAATCTTACCTCTTTGGCTTAGCTGCTATGCAACTTTGAACAACTCACATAAAAATTCTAAATATTAGTTTTTATTTTTTAAATGAATATGAATAAACATATAAAATACCTATTAAGCTTTTATAAGGCTTATAGGAAAATAAACACGTAAGTCATACAACATAGTTTAAAGATTTCTTTGCTCTTATTAAGAAGTTCATTAGCTCTTACTCTGTTAAAAGGAACTTTGTCATATGCCACTCTAATTCCTAAGCAATGATTCACTAATTCTAACATTTAGCTTCATTAACATACATAAAAAACCATATACTTCTATAAAAATACATAATAATTCTTATTTAAAAGTATGATTTTATGCATTTTAACATGAAAACTCAGAAATATAGATGATGTTATATTTTGGGCTTCCCTAGTGGCTCAGACAGTAAAGAATCTGCCTGAAATACAAGAAACCCAAGTGTGATCCCTGGATTAGGAAGATCCCTTGGAGAAGGGAATGGTTACAATGTTATATTTAAGATAATGGCTATAGAATGTAACCAGACTTTCAGTATCCAAACTTGATGCACATTTTTGCATTTCTTTTTTCTCAGTTCTGTTTAAAAGTTTGAAATTCTAGGTGTGCTTACCTCATATAATGACAGGGAATTTGAAGAAAAATTGTTCCATACTTTTAAAGGCTTTCTTCAAGAAAACTCTGAAAAAAATAACAGCTTGGAACTGTGAAAATATTATATCAACTAGCCCCTGATATAAAGCAAACAAGCACACAGTCTCAATGACATGCCATGGAATGTATTGATCCTGACTGATCTGCAGGTCCATCAGCCAGGACAGCCCTTCCTCAGGCTTTGACAGGCAAGAGGCTCTGCTTCCTTTTGCAGGTTGAGGTGGGGTGGGTTGCTTTGGCAACACATAAATTCCCTCTGGTATAGGGGCAACACACTCAGACAGGGTTCTCCTCATGGTCATGGAAGAGGCAGAACAAGCAAAACACACAAAGCATCTGAAGGTCTAGGGTTGAAACTAATAATGTGTCACTTCCACCTCATTCTTATTGGTGAAAACAAGTCATGTGGCAAAGCTCAAGTTTGAGAAGTAAATGAACACTGGCTAGGATGAGACCATAGTATGGTGTGGATGAAAGGAGGTGTGAGGAATCAGGGCTAATAATTCAGTCTACCAAAACATCAGAACCTCATTTTAGAGGAGAAATAAAGTCAAAAAGCAATCATCTGTTTGAGGAAGACAAGCCTCACTTTATTAGCATTCTATTCAGATCCCCATTTCGATCCTGATCCTTTTGCAGAGTCCTCTCCCCTGGACAAAATTGGTTTGTGGAAGTGACTTGCAACACAATCTGCAAGTGGAGAAAACAAAGCTAAGGAAAGAAACTGGACAGTTACACTGGCAGAGTAGAGTAGAGGTCAGGGGAAAAGAAACAATAGAGGCTTTGACCTCAGAAAGGCTTTTTCTTTTTGGTTATCTCTGCCTCCATGGCTGAGATGGGCACCACTAATTACATCTTCTCATATATACACACAGCAGTGTAACTCACCATCACTGTCACTGTGATTCTAGCTATTATAATTTGCCCTCACATTATAATGGTGTTGACAGGAGTCTTCTTTTCGAAAAGTTTATGTGGTGTATATTTTCTCCAGTTCCCTCTTTAAGTCTTTGAGTTTCTAGCTGTAAAATCATTCAAGAAATAGGGGTACAGCGTCCAATTTGGACACTTTGACAAATTATGGTCAGATATTTTTACTTTACTCTTTGGAGAAGGCCATGGGAAAAGTACAGAGGGATCTTTGGGAAATTTTGTATGGAAAGTGGAAGTGCACATTAACATCCCATAGCATTCTGAGACATTTATCTCCTTCAAGATGCCTTCTCCCTTACACCTTGGAAGATATCTCAGCCTCACAGACTTGCTAGTAGACAGGTACATAATATGAGAGGTCATTTGACCCAAGTCCCATCTAATACAAAGCCATTTTTACAAGATCTGACAGATGGTCTTCATCTCACCACTTGGAGAAATAGGCAGCCCTACACTCTGACCTCTCCACCTCATCTCTGAACAGTTTTAACTGAGATACAAAAGACATATTACATTATATCAGTTTCAGGAGAACAATATGATCATTTGATATATGCATATATCTCTGGTACTTTTGCTTTCCCATTATACTAAATGACCATTTCACCAACTTCTTAGTAAAAATCAACTGTATATTTTGTGAATTTTAAGTTTTTTTCAAAATTTAAAAATCTCTTAACTTCTAGCATTGCTATTAGACATGTAACAAATTATGTAATTGCATATCTATACTATAATTACAAAAATATCACTATCAAATCTTGCAAAATCAGTGTCAATATCTTGAAAGAAAATGCCAGAATCAATGGTTAAGCATTCTTTAACCTCTAAAAGATAAACCACTGTGGGACTGGCTGAAGCAAGTTGTGAATCAGAGGTATTTAACAACTTTTCAAATATTAGATCTACAAAATTTCAAAGTCAATCAAGACTACATGTTTTCATTTTTATTGAATATTCTGCTTTGATTTATTTTATTGTATTTTAGATTTTTTTCAATACTGTATCACCAATACTTTATACTGCACAAAGAACAGCATTGTTTTAAAACAGCACAAATGTCAATAACCATGAATTAGAAGTGATTTAGAAGAATGAGATTCTAAATGTAAACTTCTAAGAATACTTTAACTCACTTTCTCACTTTATTTATATACATGAGTGTCATATGATAAAATGTATGTCTAAAAATAAAAGGGAATTAAAATATACAAAAAATAAAATTAGTTGGAAAATGTCATATCACAACTGAATTAGTAGGTTTTTTTCTTTTTCAGTGCAATAAATTATGCATCTTGCATATGCATTTTATTTTTTATTGCAATAAGTTGATTTACAATATTGGTTTCAGGTATACAACATACTGATTCAATATTTCTATAGATTAAACTCCCATTTACAGTTATTATAAAATAATTGCTATATTTCCCTGTGCTCTGTAATATATTCTTGTTGCTTATTTATCTTATATATAGTAATTTGTGCCTCTTAATCTCATACCTGCATCTCAACCCTCCCCTCTTAATAGTAACCACTAGCTTGTTCTCTGTATCTGTTAGTCCATTTCTGTCTTTTTACAAACATCCATCTATTTATGTTTCATCTATAAGTGATAACATAGAGTATTTACCTTTCTCTGACTTATTTCACTGAATATAACACTCTCTAGGTCTATCCACATTGGTGCAAATGGCAGAATTTATTTATTATGGCTAATATTCAATTGTATATATATATTATATAATATACAGAGGTATATACATATATATATGTGTATATATACACACACAGACATAGATAAGGGCTTCTCTGGTGACTCAGCAGTAAAGAATCCAACTACAATGCAGGAGACACAGTAGAAGAAGTAGGTTAGATCCCTGGTTCAGGAAGACCCCCTGGAGAAGAAAATGTTAATCCTGTCCAGTATTTTTATGCAGAGTACATCATGAGAAATGCTGGGCTGGATGAAGCACAAGCTGGAATCAAGATTGCTGGGAGAAATAATAACCTCAGATATGCAGATGACACCATTCATGGCAGAAAGTGAAGAAGAACTAAAGAGTCTCTTGATGAAAGGGAAAGAGGAGAGTGAAAAGTTGGCTTAAAGCTCAACTTTCAGAATACTAAGATCATGGCATCCAGTCCCATCACCTCATGGCAAATAGATGGGGAAACAGAGGCTGACTTTCTTTTAGGGGCTTCAAAATCACTGCAGATAGTGATTTCAGCCATGAAATTAAAAGATGCTTACTCCTTGGAAGGAAAGTTATAACTAACCTAGACAGCATGTTAAAAGGCAGAGACATTATTTATCAACAAAGGCCCATTTAGTCAAGGTTATGGTTTTCCAGTAGTCATGTATGGATGTGAGAATTAGACCATAAAAAACAGCTGAGCATGGAAGAATTGATGCTTTTGAACTGTGGTGTTGGAGAAGACTCTTGAGAGTCTCTTAGACTGCAAGGAGATCCAACCAGTCAATCCTAAAGGATATGAGTCCTGAAAATTCACTGGAAGGACTGATGCTGAAGCTTAAACTCCAATACTTTGGCCACATGATGTGAAGAACTGACTCATTGGAAAAGAGCCTGATGCTGGGAAAGATTGAAAATGGGAGGAGAAGGGGATGACAGAGTATGAGACGGTTGGATGGCATCACCAACATGATGGACACGAGTTTGAGTAAGCTCTGGGAGTTGGTGATGGACAGGGAAGTGTGGCGTGCTCCAGTCCATGGGGTCACAAAGATTTGGACATGACTGAGTGACTGAACTGAACTAATGGTTATATAGCTTTAGGGATAGTTAAACAGTTCCACACGAATTAAGCACAGCAAAATAAAAATGATTCTTAAGACCTTAATCTAAACAAAACTGTTTACTGACTTTGTTAGTTCACATTATCCACAGACCCCCAAAGCAAACTTTTATTTTACAAAGCAACCCTACCTTTGCCTACTTAATTATCAGTTACATCTAAACCTCATATAACTACTCTCTTTCCCCTTATCATTCCAATTAACTAGAAATTGTTTTCTGGCAATTAATATTATCACTTCATCTTTTCTATGTTCCCATAATAGACCATTTTAATATAATGCCACTTTATTCAGTCAAATTTAATAAACATTTAAATTTTTAATGAATATCAGACATGTTGGTATATGCTTGGGACAAAAAAAAAAATGAATACACTTGGCCTTTAGTCTCTTAGATTTTAAACTAGACTGGAAAGACTTTAGTAAAAGAAAAATTAGCAAACATTTATCTTAAATTCATAAATCCTTCAGAAAATTCAAAATTCTCTAATATATATCAAATATTGGAATGCTCAGAACTATAAAAATCTATTCTAAAAATGATATTATTTTTTTAACATAAGGCTTTCCATTTTGTCTCTTTTACTATTTATGCCACAAGTAGTTATTGAAAGGACGGACAAAGCAACTAGCACAGCTACAGAATTACATAGTCACTCTTTTCCTTTTATTATTTTTAAATTTTATTTAATTATTTATGGCTGTGCTGGGCCTTTATTGCTACATGTGGGCTTCTTTCTAATTTCAGTGAGCTGGGGCTACTCGAGTTTCTGTGCACAGGCTTCTGCAGTGGCTTTTCTTGCAGAGCACAGACTCTAGGGTGCATGGGTTTCAGTAGCTGCAACATGCAAGCTCAGTAGTTGTGGCTCGTGGCTTTAGCTCCTCGGTGGCTTGTGGAATCTTCTCAGATCAAAAATTGAACCTGTGTCCCCTGCATTGGCAGGTGGATTCTTAACCACTGGACCACCAGAGAAGTTCCTCCTCTTTTTTTAATCTTCCTTATTCTCATCCTCTTCCTTTTCACTTTTTTCTTTTTATCTAAAACTTACTAAATTATTGGTCATATTTCTCATTATTATCATCATCACCATCATAATTTTAGTCCTCATTATCGATCATCATCCATCATCACCTATGTGTGTTAGTCGTTCAATCGTGTCCAACTTTTTGCAACCCCATGGTCGATAGCCTGCCAGGCACCACTGTCCATGGGATTTTTCCAGCAAGAATACTGGAGTGGGTTGTCATTTCTTTCTCCAGGGGATCTTCCTGACTCAGAGATCGAACCCAGGTTTCCTGCATTGCAGTCAGATTCTTTACCATCTAAGCCACCAGGGATTTGCTAAGAACAATAGGATCTGGATGGAAAGCCAGCAGAAAATTCTGCAAGGCCATTGTTAAAAGCAATTCAGAAGAGTTTAGAGGAGGGACACCCATGACCCTTTTAAGTCACTTCATTTTTCCCTCACCTTTTTATGTGACAGATATATATGACATAAAATTTGCTATTGCCAGGAAGGAAGAAATTTTCCTTTATCCTTCTTCTGGTTGGTCTAAGAATTAAGTTGACATGAACAGAATAACAGCAGAAAATCAAACAAACATTTAATAACATGTATACAAGGCAAAGACCCGGAAAAACTGAGTAATCTACCAAATGAAACTGTTACCTTAATAACATCTTCAACATTCAAAAGAAGGTGTTGGAAGCAGTAGTTGGGGACCTCAAAGGGGAGGAAGGCAATTGACATGGAGATGGAAAAGCAAATGTTTGATAAATGTTTGCTGAGCCTGCAGAGACAATGGGACATAGACAGACATTTTAACAAATTCTCAGTACTATGATTATTTGTGATGACAGCTCTTTTCCTGAAACAGGTCTACTAGCCACATTCTTCAGACAGTTGAAGGAAAGATCAAAATTTCTTCCTGAATCTTTTGGGCCTTGACTGTTTCCATCTCAAAAAAATGATATGCCAAGGAGACATTTGAGGGTGGCAAGTTTTCTTTCCCTACACTGTATTAATCAATTTTAGGTGTACAATTCAGTGGTATTCAGCATCAGTTCAGTCACTCAGTCATGTTCAACTCTGCGACCCCATGAACTGAAGCACGCCAGGCCTCCCTATCCATCACCAACTCCCGAGTCCACCAAACTCATGTCCATTGAGTTGGTGATGCCATCCAATCATCTCATCTTCTGTCGTCCCCTTCTCCTCCTGCCCTCAATCTTTCCCAGCATGAGGGTCTTTTCAAATGAGTCAGCTCTTCACATCAGGTGGCCAAAGTATTGGAGTTTCAGCTTCAACATCAGTCCTTCCAATGAACAACCAGGACTGATCTCCTTTAGGATGGACTGGTTGGATCTCCTTGCAGTCCAAGGGACCCTCAAGAGTCTTCTCCAACATCATAGTTCAAAAGCATCAATTCCTCGGTGCTCAGTTTTAAATACATTCATATGGACATGAGTTTGAGCAAGCTCTGGGAGTTGGTGATGAACACGGAAGCCTGGCATACTACAGTCCATGTGGTCACAGAGTCAGACACAACTGAGCAACTGAATTGAAGTGACTGTTGTGTAACCATCATCAACATCCCCTCCAGAACTCTTTCATCTTGCAAAACTGAAATTCTGTACCCATTAAATAATCACTCACCATGACCCCTTTCCCCTTGGCAACCACCATTCTGGTTTATATATATATTGTTTAATCTCCTCTTTTCCAAAAGCCCCAGACTCTTATAATCAACCTTCTAGCCTGTTTTTCTAAGTTAAGCTTTATTATTTGTTTCTCTTTTTAGATATCATATGTAAGTGATATCACACAACATTTGCCTTCTTTGTCCAGACCATTTTACTTAGTATTAATAAAATGTTTTCAGGTTCACCCATGTTGTCTCAAATATGTGCATATACATGTGTATGTATATATAATACTTACTATAAACATATATCTTAAACATATGTATGTATACATATACATGTACATACACACAAGAAATAGACACATAGCTCTAGAACTAAACCTTTTAAATTAATTTCAAACAAAGATATGACTTTATCTAATCAAACCTATTGAATAGAATATGAATGTTTTAACATTTCTGCTGGAATTGTTATCTTCAACTTAACCTAGAAATAACATCTGCTTAAATGATTTGAGAATTTCTGGGTATAAGGGCAAAGGGAAAAATCAATAGTTTCTTACTGAAGGGGCAAAAAAAAAAAAAAACCCACAACAATCCTGCTATGAGTAAGAATTGGATCTGATAGTGAAGATCAGATCACTTTTAAATTCTGTGCCCAAAAAATGTAAGGTAAATTACCAGAAGACCAAGTATCATATTCGCATGAACTATGGAGAGAACAGTTATGAAGACAAGTGTAGAATCAGTGTGCCATAAGTTTATCCACTTTTTCCTTTTAAAAAGTTATCTCTACTCACACAAAATGCTCAGCTATATGAAGTACATATGGAGTACAATGCTAGCTTACTGGGCAATGGCCATTTATTATCATACAGCAGTATTTATTCATTTATTACATATTTAGTCCTTCACTGCCATATGACAAACACTTTACTATGCACTGGAAATGTAAACATGGACAAAATGTTTCTTACTCTGAAGAAGTTCATATGCCAGCAAATGAAATGAAGCAATTATAAAAAGTGTTATGGTAGAAATTTGTGCAGAAATTATAGAAACCCAAGGAAGATGTAAACAAAGGCAAAGTACAAGAGGTCATAGAAATGTCATGTTGGACAGATCTTTAAGAACAAAGATGACTTTATAAGATTATTAGAAATGCCTTTAATTTTTTCCAGCTTAATAGGAAGGACTGATGCTGAAGCTGAAACTCCAATACTTTGGCCACCTGATGTGAAGAACTGACTTCTTAGAAAAGACACTGATGCTGGGAACACTTGAAGGCGGGAGGAGAAGGGGACAACAGAGGATGAGATAGTTAGATGGCATCACTGACTCAATGGACATGAGTTTGAGCAAGCTCCGGGAGTTGGTGATGGACAAGAAGGCCTGGCGTGCTGCAGTCCATGGGGTCACTCAGTTTGACTGAGTGACTCAAATGATTGAATAGACAGGAAAGCCTTCCTGTCTATAGGATATTGGAAGAGAAAAAAAATCTGATCAAAGCTGGGCTAATTATCCTCTCTCTGCTGTCTCTCAAGAATTTAAACTGAGAGATATAGAATGACACTGGATTAAACTAATCATGAAGAGTCAGTATGAATTTCCAGGAAGACTTACCCCTGGAAGGGCTTATTGTTGACTTCTTAAAAGACTTCTTGTCAACTGTGCCAGAATTTTCTGTGAGAAAATTTTGTTAATTTTCAGAAACCAGAAAATTAACATTCTTTTATTAGAGATTCTGGATCCTTTCAACCAACAAGGAGGGGAAAGGTAATTCAAGCAGAATGATATACGATAAAACACGACATGATAAAATAAATTATATCTGTATTGTTAAATTAATTAAACAAGGAGACGATTAGACCAAGGTGGTTCTAAACTGTGGTAGCCTATGTAAGTAAACCAAACAAGTCCATAAATGGCTCAAAGTTACAAATCTACAACCTAAGGACAGCCAATAACAGTCATCTACACTTTAAGTTGTAGCCATCACTAACTTCCTTACTTTGCCTCAGTCCTTTCTCTGTAAAAGTTTCTCTCCAAGTTCCTTCTGGTGGTTCACTCCCAACCACTTTGATTTGGTGCTGCCAAATTCAAACTGATTTTTGCTCAAGTAAACCACTGAAATTTTAATAAGCCCCAATTTATATTTCATAATTCATACAAAAAATTATAATACATAAAATATATACACACATATACACATCATATGTATGTGATTGCCAATAACATGGTATAAAGACAAAACAAAACATTTCTGTATTGCAAAGAAAACTCTGTAGTTTTATTTTTCTCTTTCTGTTTTCTTTTTACTTTTCTCCTTTGGACATGTCTAAGCTTAGTTTATTGTCTAAGCACCAGAAACATTAAATTCAGCATTTTGATTTTTCATTTAAAATCTAATTTCTGGGTTTTTGTAATTATATTCATTTTTCATAATGCAAATATATAATAAAATTATCACCAATGTTTCTTAAATATTTTCAAAAATTTTGATGGCTGTACTGTAACTTGGATTAATATAAAATGATTGTTTATCAAAAGTGGTCATACTAAATAAAAAGAGAAATAGAAAATAACCCAAGATTTAGCCATAAGAATAGCTGCAATGAAAAAAGGAGAGCAGGAGAGGGAAATAATAATTTTTGTGTGTGCTTTTTAAAATTCATCTCTTCAGTTCGAAAATAACAGAATTAAGGCTATATCAATAACATATTGAACATTGACAATTGTGAAAATGCTTGAGAAGGGTTCAATAATAGATTCTAATGTGGCAGCCTTTAAAAACTTACTATCAATTGGAGGAACTATTCACCATGCTTAAATTTCCCATTAGCTAACTTTAACATGAAGTTAAAAATTCTAAGAGCTATCCTGGCATAAAGACAGATATATAGGCTTATCAAACAGAATACAGAATTTAGAAGTAACCCACACAGATACAGTTAAATGATCTTCTATGAGGTTGTGAAGACTACACAGTAGTAAAACGATAGTCTTTTCAACAAACATACTTAGAAAATTGTATATCTACATGCTAAAGAACTCAATTGGAACTTCATCATGTACTATACACAAATAGTCCACTCTAACGGATTAAAAACTTAAACATAGGACCTGAAACTGTAAAATTCTTAGGAGAAAATTTCATAACATTGGCCTTCATAATGATTTCTTGGCTATGACACCAAAAGTAGGCAACAAAAGTAAAAAAAATAAAAAATAAAAAAACTGGATTGTATCTAACTAAAAATCTGCACAGCAAAGAAAACAGTCAACAGAGTGAAAAGCTAACTTACAGAATGAGGGCAAATATTTGCAAACCATAATCTGAAAAGAAGTTCATGTTCAATACATTTAAGAAATTCATACAGCTCAAAAACAAAAAAAGAAAAAGAAACTGCTGGAAAAATGTGTAAGAGATTTGAGCAGACATTTTTCCAAATAGGGCATACAAGTAGACCACAGATGTATGAATATATGCTCAACATACTTACTTTCGATCAGGGAAATGCAAATCAAAACCATGATGAGATATCACCTCACACCTGTTAGGATAGGATATATATCATCAAAACAACAAAAACCCAAACAAAAATAACAATAATGAAAACAAAAAACAAACAAAAAGAAAACCAAACAAGAATACCAAGTACTGGCCAGGATGTACACTGTTAGTGGGACTATAAAGTACTGCAGCTATGGAAAACAGTATGGATTTTCCTCAAAAACTTAAAAATAAAAGTATCATATTACTCTTCTAGCTGCAGAATTCCATGGATAGAGGAGCCTGGAGGGCTACAATCCATGGGGTCACAAAGAGTTGGACATGACTAAGTGACTAACACTTTCACTTTCACCATGTTATTCAGTAATGCTACTTCTAGGAATTTATTCAAAAAAATTGAAATAAAAATGTCAAAGAGATATTTGCACCACCACATTCATTGCAGCACCATTCACAATAGCTAAGAAGTGGAAACAACCTAAACGTTCATCAACAGATGAAGAGATAAAGAAAAATGTTCCCGTAACATGTGTGTGCCACTCATACACACATACACTGGAATTTTATTCAGCCTTAAGAAAAAAGGACATCTTGTCATATGCAACAACACAGATGAACCTTAAGGATGTTACACTAAGTGAAATAAGCCAGTCACAGAAGGACAAATATTGTATGATTCCAATTACATGAGGTCTTTAAAGCCAAATGCATGAAAGTAGAAAGTAGAAAGATAGTTGTAAGAGCCTGGGGGTAGAGGGAGATGGCAATTTGCTGTTTAATGGGAATAGAGATGAAGTCATGCAAAATGAAAAAGTTTTCAAGACCTACTATATAGCAAAGTACATATAATAAACAATATTGAACACTTAAAAATTGTGTTGAGGACAGATTTCATGTTACCTGCTTTTTTAACTACAGTAAAAAAAAAAAAAAAATTAAAAGGGTCAAATGAAATGGAAATAGATGATACTCAAATTCAGAGGAGGAAAAGACTATTATGAGTCAAGGTTATCAGAAAAAGCTTGGACGTAGGGATTGAATAAGTGACAAGCCTTGAAAGATAGGTAGGATTTGGACATTTGGAGATCATTTACAAGACTGACCCAGGCCAACAGAAGAGCACAAGCAACAACATGGAAGAAAGGAGCTTAGAGCATTCAGGAAAGAGTTTATCTGGACTTGAGCAGAGTGTGTGAGAAATTTAAAAAAAAGTAGAAGAAATGGAAAGTGGGGTTAGAATGATTAAGTTCCAACTATGGACTATCTTAAAAAGCAGGCAAAGAAAGCTTTCACATTTCTGTATTATATGAAGAACTGAATATTTGAAACTCTTAATCCATATACAATGGCAGGAATAAAATTTAAAACCCTTAGGATATTATACTTACAGTTCACAGAAACTTTAGCAATAGTGGGCCTTTACAAAGCAAAAAGTTACAGATATTCAAAACATTTAATTTTTTCTTATTTTGTATAGATTCATTGAAGATAATAATTATGAATCTTAAATATTTACTGTACTTATTATAATTGTGCTGGATGCTAGGAAATTTGAAAGGAGCATTAATTACTGCCCTTGCCTTAAACAACTCCTTTATTTAGTCAAGAATACAAACCTAAGAATACATGCAAAGCAATCAGAAATGATCAAATAATTCATGTAAGAACCAAATGAATATGTCATTTAAGTGAAGGGAAACCAGTAGGGACTGGCTGAAGGAAGGACAGTCAAAGTTAGTGGACTACTGATTAAAGAAACATTCTGGAATTAGAATAGATTGTGCTCAAATCCCTACTATGTAATTCATGATCTTGAGCAAGTAACTTTACTGCTTGGGATGTTTCTTACTCTCTAAACTTATGAAGACTCTAGGAAAATATTTATAAAGCCTTAAAATTAGACCTATTACACAGTAGGAACTCAACACAGAGTAATTTCTTTCCCTTCCCTTCAGGATAAATAAGAAAAAAAAAATCAGAAAAAAAGTACCAGAAAATATACTATACATTTTGGCTAAAAATAAGAAATGAATTTTAAGAATTTTAAAAAAGAAATACAAAAAAATCAATATAATAAAAAAGATCAACTGTAATTCCACCTCACAAAATAAATTTAGACTGCATTCCTTCTGAGAGAGAAAAAAGGAGATTCTAATTTAACACCTGATAATATAAAGTCTGTTTTTCCACGTCAACAAACACTTTGTATTGTACTATTTTAATAATTGTCCATTCGTCCATAATAAAGATTCAACATACATCCATTTAACAAGTACTCTGAGTACTCAAAATTGAGCAGTTGACAAAATGAAATCCTTGGTAACAGTTTCCAGTAGTTTAAAATCACGAATGCTTCCAATTTTTCATTATTGTAAATCAATATAGCAACAAATGTCTTTGCATAGAAAGTTCTGTGAACATCTGTTTATTTCCTTAAGAAAAAGTTCTGTAAATAGAAATAAAAGTATAAACTTTGGAAAGACTCCTGAAACATAGTAAACATGATTTCCAGACAAGCAACATTTTTGTTACCGTATACTTTGAAGTTACCTGAACATCCCCATTCCTTAAAATTGAAATGAACTAAAACTGTAATAACCCTTCAGATATGCAGATGACACCACTCTTATGGCAGAAAGTGAAGAGAAACTAAAAAGCCTCTTGATGAAAGTGAAAGAGGAGAGTGAAAAAGTTGGCTTAAAGCTGAACATTCAGAAAACTAAGATCATAGCATCTGGTCCCATCACTTCATGGCAAATACATGGGGAAACAGTGGAAACAGTGTCAGACTTTATTTTTTGGGGCTCCAAAATCACTGCATATGGTGATTGCAGCCATGAAATTAAAAGACGCTTATCCTTGGAAGGAAAGTTATTACCAACCTAGATAGCATATTAAAAAGCAGAGACATTACTTTGCCAACAAATGTCTGTCTAGTCAAGGCTATGGTTTTTCCAGTGGTCATGTATGGATGTGAAAGTTGGACTGTGGAGAAAGCTGAGCACCAAAGAATTGATGCTTTTGAACTGTGGTGTTGGAACAGACTCTTGAGAGTCCCTTGGACTGTAAGGAGATCCAACCAGTCCATTATAAAGGAGATCAGTCCTGGGTGTTCATTGGAGGGACTGATGTTGAAGCTGAAACTCCAATACTTTGGCCACCTCATGTGAAGAGTTGACTCATCGGAAAAGTCTCTGATGCTGGGAGGGATTGGGGGCAGGAAGAGAAGGGGGTGACAGAGGATGAGATGGCTAGATGGCATCACTGACTTGATGGACGTTGAGTTTGGGTGAACTCTGGGAGCTGGTGATGGACAGGGAGACCTAGCGTGCTGTGTTTTATGGGGTCGCAAACAGTCAGACACGACTGAGCGGCTTAACTGAACTGAAAGCAATACTTTGCTATTATACAGAGTGAAGTAAGCCAGAAAGAAAAAGACCAATACGGTATACTAACGCATATATATGGAATTTAGAAAGACTGTAATGATAACCTTGTATGTGAGACAGCAAAAGAGACACAGATGTATAGAACAGTTTTTTGGACTCTGTGTGAGAGGGAGAGGGTGGGATGATTTTGGAGAATGGCATTGAAATATGTATAATATCATATATGAAATGAGTCGCCAGCCCAGGTTCAATGCATGATACTGGATGCTTGGGGCTGGTGCACTGGGACGACCCAGAGGGATGGTATGGGGAGTGAGGAGGGAGGGGTGTTCAGGACGGGGAACACGTGTATACCTGGGGTGGATACATGGTGATATATGGGAAAACCAATACAATATTGTAAAGTAATTAACCTCCAATTAAAATAAATAAATTTATTTTAAAAATATTTTATCCTAGTCTCATCTAAATATCTTGGGACTGATGCACAGGGATAATCCAGAGAGAGGGTGTGGGGCGGGAGGCTGGAGGTGGGGGATGTTCTCAAGGCAAGAATAATGAAGTGGCTTCCCAGTCCCCTCTCCAGTGGGCCACATTCTGTGAGACCTGTCCACAACTAAAGAGTCTCTTAATGAAAGTGAAAGAGGAGAATGAAAATGCTGGCTCAAAACTCAACATTCAAATAACTAAAATCATCGCATCTGGTCCCATCACTTCATGGCAAATAGATGGGCAAAAAATGGAAACAGTGACAGACTTTATTTTCTTGTGCTTCAAAATCACTACAGATGGTGACTGAAGCCATGAAATTAAAAGATGCTTGCTCCTTGGAAGAAAAGCTATGACCAATCTGGACAGTGTATTAAAAAGCAGAGACATACTTTGCTGAGAATGGTCCATCTAGTCAAAGCTATGGTTTTTCCAGTAGTTATGTATAGATGTGAGAGTTGGACCATAAAGAAAGGCAAGCACCGAAGAATTGATACTTTTGAACTGTGGTGTTGGAGAAGATTCTTGAGAGTCCCTTGGACTGCAAGGAGATCAATCCAGTCAACCTTGTTTTGACTGCAAAGGAAATCATTCCTGAATATTCATTAGAAAGATGAATGCTAAAGCTGAAGCTCCAATACTTTAGCCACCTGATGTGAAGAGCTGACTCATTGAAAAAGAGCCTGATGCTGGAAAAAATTGAAGGCAAGAGGAGAAGGGGATGACAGGGGATGAAATGGTTGGATGGCATCACTGAGTCAATGGATATGAGTTTGAGCAAACTCCAGGAGATGGTGATGGACAAGGAAGCATGGTGAGCTGCAGTCCATGGTTTGCAAAGAGTCAGATATGACTGAGCAACTGAACAGCAACAACAACAGTACTCTGTAATGGCCTATATGGGAAAAGAATATTTTTTAAAAAATAGTGGATACATGTATATATACATATTATAAATATATATATATGTATAACTGATTCACTTTGCTGTACACCTTATACTAATACAACATTGTAAATCAACTATACTCCAGTAAAAATTAAAAAAAAATTTTTAGCTACTGAGTTCATTATTGGACATTATATAAAATATATTTTGACACAAAAGGAAGGCACTGACCCATCCTTTCTCCAGGACTGCTAATATCCCACATACCCCATACAGAGTGATTGACCTGTTGCATGTTCCTCTTCCCCTGACCATATCTCTTTGGTATGAACACGTATTCTGAACTGGGTCAACCAGACTGTCTCTACAGAAAAATGGAAATTGGCTTCCATATGTGTCTAAATATCTAACTTGGAAACTGAAGCAACTACAGTCTTCCATATGGACTAAGTAGCAGGGAAAGCTGATTTGCAGGGAGATAAGGATTAAGCAGATGTCAGACAGAAAGAGATATAAGAAAGAAGGGACACATGCTGCCTGGGTTCTTCAGATCTTTCCCTTTCCTGGTTCCAACCCCTTCCTTATAACAGCTGCACACCAGCCTGTGGACTCTGTGAAAATACCTCTGTACTCTTGTGATAAGCACACTCATCTTTTTGTATCACCTAACTAAAACTTTTTTCAAGGAATCCTAACCAACACAGAGTTGACTGTGAAATGTCTATGTAACATCTAAGAGGAGAGGTAGTTTGAAATATGAATCTGAATACAGAGCAAGGGTTGGGGGAGGACATATGATTTTGGTAAGGGAGTAACTGAAGTCACTAGAGTAGATTAAGTCATGAGTAACAGCTCAAAGTGAAGGAAAACAGGGGGAAAGGGTAAAGAAAGGAAAGACAGACCTCTTATGAACTTTAATATGTAAGATATGGATCAAAGGAACAAGAAACTAAGAGAGAATGCTTCTGTAGAAACCAAGAAATAAAAGTGTTTAGAACAAATAATTTCACAATTTGTATGGAAACACAAAAAACCTCGAATAGCCAAAGCCATCTTGAGAAAGAAGAATGGAACTGGAGGAATCAACCTGCCTGACTTCAGGCTTTACTACAAAGCCACAGTCATCAAGACTGTATGGTACTGGCACAAAGACAGAAATATAAATCAATGGAACAAAATAGAAAGCCCAGAGATAAATCCACACACCTATGGACACCTTATATTCGACAACGGAGGCAAGAAGATACAGTGGATTAAAGACAATCTTTTTAACAAGTGGTGCTGGGAAAACTGGTCAACCACTTGTAAAAGAATGAAATTAGATCACTTTCTAACACCATACACAAAAATAAACTCAAATGGATTAAAGATCTAAACGTAAGACAAGAAACTATAAAACTCTTAGAGGAGAACATAGGCAAAACACTCTCTGACATAAATCACAGCAGGATCCTCTATGATCCACCTCCCAGAATACTGGAAATAAAAGCAAAAATAAACAAATGGGATCTAATTAAAATTAAAAGCTTCTGCACAACAAAGGAAACTAACAAAGGAGGCAAGAATATCCAGTGGATTAAAGACAATCTTTTTAACAAGTGGTGCTGGGAAAACTGGTCAACCACTTGTAAAAGAATGAAACTAGATCACTTTCTAACACCATACACAAAATAAACTCAAAATGGATTAAAGATCTAAACGTAAGGCAAGAAACTATAAAACTCTTAGAGGAGAACATAGGCAAAACACTCTCTGACATAAATCACAGCAGGATCCTCTATGATCCACCTCCCAGAATACTGGAAATAAAAGCAAAAATAAACAAGTGGGATCTAATTAAAATTAAAAGCTTCTGCACAACAAAGGAAACTATAAACAAGGTGAAAAGACAGCCTTCTGAATGGGAGAAAATAATAACAAATGAAACTGACAAACAACTAATCTCAAAAATATACAAGCAGCTTATGCAGCTCAACTCCAGAAAAATAAATGACCCAATCAAAAAATGGGCCAAAGATCTAAATAGACACTTCTCCAAAGAAGGTTATTTTTAGAGAGATAAACAGATTATGAAATCTCACGGAAACGTGGTCCACTGGAGAAAGGAACAGCAAACCACTTCAGTATTCTTGCCATCCAGCCATCTCATCCTCTGTCGTCCCCTTCTCCTCCTGCCCCCAATCCCTCCTAGCATCAGAGTCTTTTCCAAAGAGTCAACTTTTTGCATGAGGTGGCCAAAGTATTGGAGTTTCAGCTTTAGCATCAGTCCTTCCAACGAACACCTAGGACTGATTTCCTTTAAAATGGACTGGTTGGATCTCCTTGCAGTCCAAGGGACTCTCAATTTCCAACACCATAGTTCAAAAGCATCAATTCTTTGGCACTCAGCTTTCTTCACAGCCCAACTATCACATCCATACATCACCACTGGAAAAACGATAGCCTTGACTAGACGGACCTTCGTTGACAAAGTAATGTTTCTGCTTTTTAATATGCTATCTAGGTTAGTCATAACTTTCCTTCCAGGGAGTAAGCTTCTTTTAATTTCATGACTGCAATCACTATCTGCAGTGATTTTGGAGCCCAGAAAAATAAAGTCTGACACTGTTTCTACTGTTTCCCCATCTATTTCCCATGAAGTTTTGGGGCCAGATGCCATGATCTTTGTTTTCTGAATGTTGAGCTTTAAGCCAATTTTTTCACTCTCCTCTTTCACTTTCATCAAGAGGCGCTTTAGTTCTTCTTCACTTTCTACCATAAGGGTGGTGTCATCTGCATATCTCAAGGAAAATTGGAAGTAGTCAAACAGGAGATGGCAAGAATGAACATCAACATTTTAGGAATCAGCGAACTGAAATGGACTGGAATGAGTGAATTTAACTCAGATGACCATTATATCTACTACTGTGGGTACAAATCCCTTAGAAGAAATGGCGTAGCCCTTATAGTCAACAAAAGAGTCAGGAATGCAGTGAACGTGAAGTCACTCAGTGTGTCCGACTCTTTGTGACACCATGTCCATGGGAAAACATTGGGTCTGAATATATCTTCAGGCAAGAATACTGGCGTGGGTTGCCATTTCCTTCTCCAGAGGATCTTCCTGTCACAGGATTGAACCCCAGTCTCCCATACTGCAGGCAGATTCTTTCCTATCTGAGCCAACTGGAATGCAGTGTTTGGGTGCAATCTCAAAAAAATGACACAATGATCTCTGTTCATTTCCAAGGCAAACGATTCAATATCACAGTAATCCAAGTCTATGGCCCCACCAGTAATGCTGAAGAAGCTGAAGTTAAATGGTTCTATGGTGACCAACAAGACCTTCCAGAACTAACACCAAAAAAAGATGTCCTCTTCAGCACAGAGGACTAGAATGCAAAAGTAGGAAGACAAGAGATACCTGGAGTAACAGGCAACTTTGGCCTAGGAGTACAAAATGAAGCAGGTCAAAGGCTAACAGAGTTTTGCCAAGAGAATAGGCTGGTCATAGCAAACATCCTCCTCCAAAAATACAAGAGATGACTCTACACATGGACATCATCAGATGGTCAGTACCAAAACTGGACTGATTATATTCTTTGCAGAGGAAGATGGAGAGACTCTATACAGTCAGCAAAAATAAGACTAGGAGCTGACTGTGGCTCAGATCATGAACTCCTTATTGCCTAATTCAGACTTAAATTGAAGAAAGAGTAGGGAAAGCCACTAGACCATTCAGGTATGACCTAACTCAAATCCCTTAGAAGTGACAAATAGATTCGAGGGATTGATTTTGATAGACAGCATGCCCAAAGAACTATAGAGAGGTTTGTGACATTGTAAAGGAAGTGGTGAACAAGACTACCCTCAAAAAAAAGAAATGCAAAAAGGGAAAATGATTGTCTGAGGAGGCCTTACAAATAGCTGAGAAAACAGAGAAGCTAAAAGTAAAGGAGAAAGGGAAAGATATATCCATCTGAATGCAGAGTTCCAAAGAATAGCAAGGTGAGGTAAGAAACTCTTACTAAGTGATCAATTCAAAGAAATAGAGGAAAACAGTAGAATGGGAAGACTAGAGATCTCTTTAAGAAAATTAGAGATACCAAGGGAATATTTCATGCAAAATATGGGCACAATAAAGGACAGAAATAGTTGGACCTAACAGAAGCAGAAGATACTAAGAGGGTGACAAGAATACACAGAAGAACTATACAAAAAAGATCTTAATGACCCAGATCACCAAAATGGTGTGACCACTCACCAGAGCCAGATATCCTGGAATGCAAAGTCAGGTGGAACTTAAGAAACATCACTGCAAACAAAGCTAGTGGAGGTGATGGCATTCCAGAGGAGCTATTTCAAATCCTAAAAGATGATTCTGTGAAAGGGCTGCACTCAATAATCCAACAAATTTGGAAAACTCATCGGTGGCCCCAGGACTTGAAAAGGTCAGTTTTCATTACAAAGAATGACAGTGCTAAAAACAATGTTCAAACCATCACACAATTGCACTCATCTCACACTTTAGCAAAGTAATGCTGAAAATTCTCTAAGCCAGGCTTCAGTAGTACATGAACCAAGAACTTCCAAATGTTTAAGCTGGATTTAGAAAAGCCAGAGGAACCAGAGATCAAATTGCCAGCATCCGTTGGATTGGATCATAGAAAAAGCTAGATAATTCCAGAAAAACATCTATTTCTGCTTTATTGACTATGCCAAAGCCCTTGACTGTGTGGATCACAACAAACTCTGGAAAATTCTTCAAGAGATGAGAATATAAGAGCACCTCACCTGCCTCCTGAGAAATCTGTATCCAGGTCAAGAAGTAACCGTTAGAACCAGACATGGAACTACAGACTGCTTCCAAATTGGCAAAGAAGTAAGTCAACTCTGTATATTGTCACCCTGTTTATTAATTTACATGCAAAGTACATCAGGCAAAGTGCCAGGCTGGATGAAGCACAAGTTGGAATTAAGATTGCAGGGAGAAATATCAATAATCTTGTATATGCAGATGGCACCACCCTTATCGCAGATAGCAAAGAGGAACTAAATATCCTCTTGATGAAGGTGAAAGAGGAGAGTGAAAAAGCTGGCTTAAAACTCAGCATTCAAAAAACTAAGATCATGGCATCTGGCCCCATCACTTCATGGCAAATAGATGGGGAAACAATGGAAACAGTGACAGATTTTATTTTCTTGGACTCCAGAATCACTGCAGATGGTAACTGCAGCCATGAAATTAAAGACATTTGCTCCTTGGAACTAAATGTCAAATGTATTAAAAAGCAGAGATATTACTTTGCCAACAAAGGTCCATCTAGTCAAAGCTATGGTTTTCCCAGTAGTCATATATGGATGTGAGATTTGGACTATAAATAAAGCTGAGCACCAAAGAACTGATGCTTTTGAACTGTGGTGTTGGAGAAGACTCTTGAGAGTCCCTTGGACTTCAGGGAGATCAAACCAGTAAATCCTAAAGGAAGGCAGTCATATTTATTTATTGGAAGGATTAATGCTGAAGCTGAATCTCCAATGCTTTGACCACCTGATGGGAAGAACTGATTCATTAGAAAAGACTCTAATGCTGAGAAAGATTGAAAGCAGGAAGAGAAGGAGACAACAGAGGATGAGATAGTTGGATGGACATGAGTTTGAGGATGCTCCAGGAGTTGGTGAAGAACAGGGAAGCTTCATGTGAGTCAGTCCGTGGGGTCAGAGTCAGACACAACTGAGGGACTGAACTGAACTAAAGAGGAGGGATGGGAGTATACCAGAATTTAAATATTGAGAGGCAATCAGATGTTAAATCATGCAGTGATTTTTTTAAAAACACTGTTTAAAGAAATTTGGTCCTTATTCTGTGGTCCCTGAAAAGCAGGAAGAGTAGTTATACAACCACATTTTTACTTAAGAAATATGTTCCTAGTTGTCACATGAAAAATGGTTTGGGAAAAGAAACAAATAGATGAAGTAGAAAAAAGGAAGCTCTCATTGCAGCCAAGGAATTAGTCATTTGGGTTAAAAGAAAACAAGGAGGATCAAACTGAGTAAGAGGGAACAAATAAAAAAAATTCAACAATTTATTTGCTCAGGAGTTAATCATCAATAATATATACAGAGTGATGAAAAGGGGTGATAAATTGATTTTAAGGTCATTTTTGGCACTGTCGATTGCCAGTGACCAAATATTAAATACTAAAATTAAAAAAAAAAAAGCAGATTAAGAAGAAGCTGAGAAACAGAAGGAAAATAAGAAGATAGTAGTGTCTGGGGCTGAGAGAATTTAAAGAAAGAGGGAATGACCACAATGGCAAATGGCAAAGTAATGTCAAATAAAATAAGGACCAACATGTGTCTATGAGATTTAGCAATTAGAGCACTGGTGGCCTGTGCAACAGCTGTTTCAGTAGGGTAGTGAAGACAGATGGCAGACAGCAGCTGGAGGCAGGAGTGAGAATGGGAAACAAGGGAAGGAAACCAAAAGCTCAGAGACTTTTTCCTTACACCTTGTTAACAGTATCTTGCAAAAGTTATCCATACTGGGAAAATATTAGAGCTTTCAAGATTAAGCTAGTCATTCAGGGATCATTTAATCACAGAGCAAACTATGCAGCATAAAATTAGAATCCTTCACTAAATGAAGTGCATTACATTTTCAGTGTGAATCATCTCTGCTAGTCTATAAATTCCAAAACATCAGGCGTTGTGCCTGTCTTGTTTCCCGTGGTACCAAGGTCTGGCAATTGTTAAAGATGCACTAGGGAACTTTCTCATCTCTATTTTATTTATCTTAGCATGACAGTATAAATTTTCCACCTATTCTTCAAGATTCATAGAATAAAATGCCACCTCCTACATGAAGTCTTTTCCAATCCCTATGTATCCCTTCTCCCTCCTGTTCCCCTGCTCACTCTCTCTCCCCCTGCCCCCTCCTCCTGCCACTGTTCCACATGCACACACTTTCCTGTGTTTCTAATATCATACATGCGATGTGTTATATCTGTGTATACTATCTTATAATATCTCTTATATACATTTATGTTTTGTATCTTTCTGAATAGAGTATCTATCAGTCTTCTTCCATCAGAGTAGTGGAACTCCATAAGGGTTTATTTAGAGATTTATTCATTTCAGGTTCATATGTTTCCCTACACATAGTGTCTGGCCTCAAATACACTGGACCAATGATCAGTAAGGGAATATAAATATGAATGGGGCACAGAAAGGACAAAGGAGTCCATGAGGATGTGCTTTAACCAAAAGGATAACAAATCCACAACTATCTCTCACCAGAATCTGCCCTGGTACTATACCTTCTCCAAGTTTCTAGTCCCCAACTTCAGTGATGCAGGTTTCCTACAGACCTAGTGCCCTTCATCACAGAGCTCTGTAGGAAGTTTTATCAGTATTTGAAGAAGTTAAAGGAGGAAATATAGAAAGACCTGGGGTTAAGCCTGCAGGTCCATAACAATGCTCCTGAGGTGCAAACGAACTATGCCTATACCAACCTTCTCAGTGTAAGCATGGTTGCTGATTCTCTTCTGCTTTCCCGCTCTCAAATAAATTTCTCTTGTGGACAACCACAGTTCAGAACCACGGAGGGAAAAGAATTCTGGAACAGTTCCTGTATTGGTCAAGTGGACACATTAGAAAGTCATCATGGTCCACCTGTAGTTAACTTGGCATCATACACATCTCTTTTAATCTTACTTATTTTTCAAATAAAAGCAATAGCAAAACCATGTATTCACTTAACATGAAACCACTATCCATTGTATAACCAAATTTTTGCTAGCCCTCTTCCCAAGATAGTATGCTAAGTCACTGTAGTCATCTTTGAATAATGTTCATCTGTCATCTAAGTCATGCTTCTCCTTGATATCCTGTAACTTAAACCCCAAGATATTAGGTTAGCTATTATTATCACATTATGTTAGATAATAGGGGAATGATATGAGGAAGAAGATGAGTTAAAATATATACATTTATATCAAACTAAGGAATAAAGATTTGTGATTACTATAGTCCTCATTTCTGCACCTGGGTACATGATGGGAGCTAGTATTCATAATACGTTTCACTATTTATTCCATGTATGCTTTGCCCACAGCAGGCACCATGGTACACAGTAATCCAGATATTCATTCCTAGAGGATCAGGGCCATTAGTATCCTGTCTATATGTGATTGTTGTATTGTATTGCACCGAATTTAATCACAGAAACCAACAGCATTAATAAGTACTCTAGATAATCTCCTACATTCTAGAAAGACTCCTTAATCTAGCAGGCAGTAGTAGACCAACGGGAGTGAAAATGCTGACTTAAAACTCAACATAAAAAAAAAAAAAAACTAAGATCATGGATCTAGTCCCATCAGCTCAGTTCAGTTCAGTCGCTCAGTCATGTCCGACTCTTTGCGACCCCATGAATCGCAGCATGCCAGGCCTCCCTGTCCATCACCAACTCCTGGACTTCACTCAGACTCATGGCCATCGAGTCAGTGATGCCATCCAGCCATCTCATCCTCTGTTGTCCCCTTCTCCTCCTGTCCCCAATCTCTCCCAGTATCAGAGTCTTTTCCAGTGAGTCAACTCTTTGCATGAGGTGGCCAAAGTACTGGAGTTTCAGCTTCAGCATCATTTCATTGCAAAAGAAGGGGAAAAAGTAAAAGCAGTGACAGATTTTCTTTTCTTGGGCTCCAAAATCACTGCAGATGGTGACTGAAGCCATAAAATTAGAAGACAATTGCTTCTTGGAAGGAAAGCTATGACAAACCTAGACAGCATACTAAAAAGCAGAGACATTACTTTGCTGACAAAGGTCCGTCTAGTCAAAGCTATGATTCTTCCAGTAGTCATGTATGGATGTGAGAGTTAGACCATAAAAAAGGTTCAGTGTGAAAGATTTGATGATTTCAACTCTTGGTCCTGGAGAAGACTTTGAGAGCCCCTCAGACTGCAAAAAGATCAAACCAGTCAATACTATATCTCTGAATATTCATTGGAAGGACTGATGTTAAAGCTGAAGCTCCAATACTTTGGCCACCTAATGCAAAGAGCCTACTCATTACAAAAGACCCTGATGCTGGGAAAGATTGAAGGCAAAAGGAGAAAAAGGCAGCAGAGGATGAGATGGTTAGATAGCATCACTGACTCAATGGACATGAACTTTGGCAAACTCCAGGAGATAGGGAGGACTGCGAAGGCTGGCGTGCTACAGTCCATGGGGTCACAAAAAGTCAGACACAGCGTAGCAACAAACAACAACAGACCAACTGTGATTGGATATCCAGTACAGTAATTCTTACTTTCCTGTTGGTACATTGGTATGAGAAGCCTGGGGGTCAGTATCAACTTCCAGTTTAAGAGAATGATTCCTCTGTGCCTGGCAGAAGCATTTCTCTCTGGAGAACTAGATTCTCTAGACCACAGGGCCTAAAATTAAGGGGAGCAAAAGAAAAATTTCACTAACAGATCACTGGAAGTAATATAATGGGAACTCATTCATAACCTGATTCCTGTGCTCATGAATCCTGCTATGGAAAAACACCACCACATAATGATGGCTGATTTAGAGTAAATATCACACCATTCTAGCCATTATCCCAGCTTACAATGTGTTGCCCAAACTGAGTCTTCAAAATGCCATTCTACACATCTACCAAATCAGATTTCTCATGGCAATAGAGAGCAGAGTGAGAACAGAGAATTTCACAATCATAAGACCATTGCCATATTTTGTTTGATTAGCCCCTTGCTCACAAAAAAAAAAAAAAAATGGGAATGCCAAGACAGTGACTAAGCCACCCATGGGTCCACATCTGGTAGATTTAGAAGAACAATCAAGGAGAGGGAAGGCAAATCCATACCCAGAGTAATATCTATTCCAACAAGAACAAATTGTGGCCCTCTCTGTGAGGGAAGTGATCCAATATAGTCAAGCTGCCACAGCTGGCTGTATGATCACTATGGAGTATAGATAGCACCATACTGGGGGCAGAGTGCTGTCTCCATTCTGACTGACTAGGCACTCAGCAGTGGCTGTAGTCAATCATTCTTGGTTACTGGAAGTCCATTTGTTGAGTCTATATATAACTTCCATTGTCACCATCATAGAGAATTTGTGAGCCCATCAAGCAAGGACAAGAAAAGTTAAAGATAGAATCTATTATCTTGTGAATCTTATTAGTAAAATTGAATTTGCTAATTCAATAGCTGAGGTTGCTCACGCTCCTCAGCTGAGGTTGCTCTCTGGGGAGTATTTACAGGGGATACAAAGGACTTCCCACCCTGTAGCCATCAGTATTACATCAGGATATGTCTACCCCTAGCACTTTGTCACCAACTTTCTAACTGTATTCCTCCTAATCAGCTGAGGTTGCTCACGTCCTCAGATGAGGTTGCTCTCTGGGGAGTATTTACAGGGGATACAAAGGACTTCCCACTCTGTAGCCATCAGTATTACATCAGGAAATGTCTACCCCTAGCACTTTGTCACCAACTTTCTGTGTTCCTCCTAAGTTCCTTACTACCCAATCTAACCAACAGCCACTGATGGAACAATCCTCTCACTATTTCTCCTTCAAAGTTCTGCTGACTGAGGTTTCCTTTCACTCATTGTCCCTCAGAGCCACCCCAGAGTGGAATTGTAGTACTACAATCATCTACTTTTGGGTAGTGTTAGCAGATTGTTCAGAGTCAGATTTGAACTTTTTTCAAATTCCCTTAAGGCTGATACCACAACATCTAACGTGGCATCTTGTTTGTGGAAATCACTCAACAAGTAATACGAATACAAACTTAATAGGCTTAATTATAACTAACAATTTTGATTGCCTCTTGGTAGGATAAAATAAAATTAAGCAGCTAGGGGGAAATGAATGAGGTAGTAAGTTTTCCCATTTTACTCGGTTTAATTTTAATCCATTTTAATCATTTTAATTTTAATATACTGCTTATTTGTAATTATTTTAAATCAGGGATGATAAGCTCAAAAACTGCTGATTCTCTCAAAAGAATGATCCTACTCTTCATTGTTTAAATTTTTAATGTACTTTATTTGTATTTCAACTGCTTTGTATTATAATTTTTATATTCAATATTGATAGAATGGAAGCTGACTTTTTTTATTTCTGAGAGAAAATTTGCACAGCTTTAAAGTAAGCCATGCTTACATAATACATGCATTAACCTTTTGAAAAAAAAAATGTCATTATGCATGCATGTTCACATAGTCCAGTGAATATCAGATGTTACTCAAATCCACTCTACCATTCCAAATCACATCAAACAAATCTCTTCTGGCTTCTCACTCAAAAATGTTTCTTATAGAAACTCCCACTATGACTTCAGGAAAGAGCTATACTGCAAAAGTTTGGGATAGTAGCTTTCTTCCTTTTTACCAAAGAAAATTCCAGAAAATGTGCTGGTCAATTCCCCCACCTACTGTAGGGATGGACATTACCTCGACTCTCCACTCATGTCACTTTTTACATCAGACTTCTCTCATAGTGCAGGAACATTCATGAATACACATGTATTCTGATATTGATTGTGAGATTCTCATTTATTTCCTGTTCCATATATGTTTTCCTCAAATTGGATTTAGAGTTCCCATGCCAGTATTTCTCAAGTTTCTCAAGCACACTCTTAGACTGACTGAAGGAGGTTTCATTTAAAAATTATGATCAAGCCTCAGCTCTCATCATGACATTAACAGCATTTAACCAATTTGATCACTTCCTCCTTGGAACAATTTTTTTTCTCCTTGGAACAATTTTTTTTCTCCTCTCTTTGGGTACTTTATCTACATTACTGCTCACTTCTTCCCATTCTCCTTTGTTAAATTCTCCTCATCTCCATAACCTCTAGATGTTGAGGTCTCCAAATCTTTGCCTTTTCTTCTTTATTCATTTTGATTTCTAGATGATCTCCTACCTGATTTTAAGTACCTTAAACACACAAATTCCCCATCTTATACCATCTCAAAACTCTACCCTGAATTTTAGGCCTATATTTAATTACTAAATCAGCATATCCACTTGGATGTCTGATAGATAACTGAAACTTAACATATCAAAATTCAACTCCTGATTCCCACTCACCCTTAAAATTCACTGGTCCTATCATTTTAAAATCTTTATAAGTGACTACTCTATCCACATATTTAATCAGGCCAAAATCTGTGACATTCTTTTTTCACATCCACAGTACTTATCCATTACCAACCTATCAGTAGATTCTGTCAACTAACTTCTTAACCTCTTCCACAATGAGATGAGATGATTTAAACCAACATCACATCTCACATGAATCATTACAAAAGCTGGTCTTTTATCTTACATTTTAGCACACACACAGTTTCCAGAGTGATCATTTACAATTAGATCCTGTCACTCAGTCCTCAAAATTATCCAGTGGGACTAACAATATTGCCATTACTGTTATCATTATTAAAATGACAAGATTCTTTGACTTAATGAATCCATAATGCAACATAAAATGGGGTATGGGAGAGATTAAATAAGTTATCAATTACTCTTGCGGTGAAAAAGAAAAGAATGATTCTAAGAGGGAGAGGGAGCAGGAAAGATATTAAATAAGGATGATGCTCAATCTAGATCTTAAATATGGATAACAGAATGCTCTTGAAGCAGACTTCAAAGGGAAGAGCATAAGAGGAAGACAGCCTGTTTCAGAAATTACAAGACATTCTTTTGGGTTGGGCCTCTGACTTCAAGGTTAAAAAAAAAAAAAAAAAAAATGCAAAAAGACAATATGCAGATAAGAGATGGGAAAAAGACTGAACCAAGAGAATGCTTAAGTCATTTTGAGCAAAAGGGAGAGTGGATAATTTAGGATGTTTACCAGGTTTCCAGGTTAAGAAAGAAATATTTTGATACCTTGTCAACTAAAACAGGAATAAATTGAAAATGAAGCTAAATTATTTTATTCTGAAGATACTTTATTTACGCTTAACCATTTACTATTGTTGTGGGACGTCCCAATAGAATATTCAACAAGCTAAGGCAGTTCATAAGAAAAATTAGTTACAAGCAGAGATTTGGAGGTCATAAATATATGTATGTCCATTAAAACAATGAATATAAGTGAGTACTATCCCTGAAATGTGGAGATCATAAACATATATGTCCATGGAAACAATATTCCTAGGGAGAACCTTGTCAACTAAAACAGGAATAAATTGAAAATGAAGCTAAATTATTTTATTCTGAAGATACTTTATTTACGCTTAACCATTTACTATTGTTGTGGGACGTCCCAATAGAATATTCAACAAGCTAAGGCAGTTCATAAGAAAAATTAGTTACAAGCAGAGATTTGGAGGTCATAAATATATGTATGTCCATTAAAACAATGAATATAAGTGAGTACTATCCCTGAAATGTGGAGATCATAAACATATATGTCCATGGAAACAATATTCCTAGGGAGAATATATAGCAGGACACAGGAGTAGCATCAAGATCCAAAATACTATTCACATTTAAGGATCAGATGCAGGAAAAGAAACCTAAGAAGAGTGGAAACAACAGTCAAGGAGTCAGGAGAATCAGGAGAGTAAAGAAGTAATGAAGGAAAATCAAGGGCTTCCCTGATGGTCCAGTAGAATCTACCCTGTTACAAGGAACACTGGCTCAATTCCTGGTCCAAGAAGATCCCACATACCATGGAGCAACTAAGCCCACACACCACAAGTATTGATCCTATGCTTTAGAGCCTGTGCTCTGCACCAAGAGAAGCCACCACAATGAGAGGCCTATGCACCACCACTAGAGTAGCCCCCACTCACTGCAACTACAGAAAAGCCTGAGCAGCAATGAAGACCCAGTACAGCCATAAATAAATAAATAAACAATAAAATAGATGCCCCCAGACAAAACCCTTTTCCTTTATCGTTGACAGTTTTTGGTCTTGAGGATTAGTTGAGCTTTTGCCCATTTCTCTTTGTCAGTGCGTTCATCCTGCAACTCAACAAACATCTCACTTTCAAACATTAATTTTAATAATCATTAACTAGACATTATGTATTGTTCTTCAAACAGCCTTTCATCTTTTCTATAGAAATGACAGCACCTTTATGTTTTACTTTGCAACCTTCTCAAAAAGACAGACTTTATAGAAGCTTCCATTGGCCACTGTCTGAGTCGTGGCCTTTACCCCGCCTTTCTTGCAGCTTACTCATTTTATAAGCCAAAGAGAAAGCATAAGATGAAAGTGAGCGAGATAAAAGAGGATAATAAAAGAAGTGAAGTTGGAAAAAAGGTGGCTTCTAGCACTCCTGTGAACAATAAGAGGACCTCATTCATAATAAGGAGGCACTTCACTGGAAGCATTCTTTCAAGAATGTAGTAAGGGGCATAGCCTTGGAAAGATAAGGTGAAGTCAAACTGCTATAGAGAACAGTTATTTTCCTCCAACCCTAGTATACAAGACAAACTTTTCTCCCTCTTTTGCAGTACCCAGTGATAACATATGTTCTGAACTAATACAAAATAGGAAAGGATGCAATCTTAATAAAAAAGAAGGAAATTAAGTAAGGAGCATGGTTGTAAACTAGGTTGAGATTAGCAGGATACTCAATTCCTTTTAAAAAGGTGAGAACAGCACAACAGCCTTCAGTGACAACCTCAGCCACATTGTCTTCACACATAACATCTGGCAACTTTCAGCCGCAAATTCCCAAAGGATTTCACACTTATTAAATTCTTATTAAAATTAATAGCAGGCCTGTAAGGCATGGCAATATAAGAATGGTCCTTTATCAAGAAAATAAAATCAACTGAGATAATAAAGCTACTTTCTACTCTAAGAAAATCAAGGCCAAATATTATATTCAGGAAATTAGTGAAATTTATTCCTGAAGAATGTTATTCCTTTTCACACCACATTCATACATTGATTATTTACTCATAATGCAATGTCACAGATATTAAAGAGCAATACCTCTGTGTGACTATAATAGATATTCTCACAAGTCCCAAATTCCAATTATTTTCTTTCATTTATTTTCTTATTCTATAATTAAATGGCTTAAGTGACTGAAATAGTGTTTTACTTACTGTCATTGCTACAGCTTAATAAATATCACCATAAAAAAAGGTCACATTTCATAAAGCTAAGCTCCTTTTGGAACATGTCAATCCAGTCTAATTATGTGACTTATTTACAAATTTAGGTTCTTGTTTATCTTCATGATTTTTCCATATAATCTTCTGTACTCCCACTTCAACTCTAACACCTATCTTTTTCTTTCCATCTCTATGTATCTGTCTATGACTACATGTATCTCTTGCTCTCTGTGTATGTTTGTACAGATAAGTTTTTCTTCTGTGTTTATTGTATGTAGTTACTGTATTTATGAATTTCTCTTTATAATGTTTGTATGTCTGTTGAGGGTAGTTAAAATATTTTCTCTCTTTTTTTGTGAGATAAAAATGTATATAGCATAAAATTTGCCATTTTGACCATTTTAATGCAGGGGTTTTTAGTATATTCACAATGTTATGCAAATATTATCACTAAATCCAGAACATTTTCAATATTCCAAAAAGAAAGACAGTACCCATTCAGCAAGCACTCCCCATTTTTCCCTCCCATAAGCTTGTGGCCACTGCTAATCTTCTGTCTGTGAATTTGCCTCTTCTGGACATTCATATAAACGGAATCATACAGTAAGTGGTCTTTTGTGTCTGGCTTCTTTCATTTAACATAATATTTTCAAAGTTTATCAATGTTTTAGCATACATCAATACTTCATTGCTTTCCATTTTAAACAATTACTGAGCTAGGTTCTTTGTATTTCCCACTGTATATATCCAAGTACGTGTGTATTCCTCTCTGTAGGTGTCTTTGTAGGTCTGTCTCTCATTTTCTGTACATGTTTGTAGTGTCTCCTTACATCTCTATTAAATAAACACTGGCTAGGTTCATCATTTCTGAATGTATCTAAATGTATGTGTATCTTACACAGACATGCATATACACAAACATACACTGCACTAAAGATTCAAACAACTTATTTATCTTTAGTGTACTTGGAGGGAGATTGTCTTCAATAGCCATTGGTTCTTTGGGGTTTTTTCTGAAAAGTTTTATTGGCTATCAAGGACAACTAAAGATCCTCCAAAGTGGTTAGTCCTAGACAGGAATCACCCCTCATACTTAGATCCCATCTTTCATGGACAGTCTTATGTTACTGGACACAAAGAGTCTGCCCATTATACAACATCACCTGGGCAGGGAACTATAAAATTAAAATAACAGCTACATGTTAGTTCAGTTCAGTTCAGTCGCTGAGTCATGTCCGACTCTTTGCAACCCCATGAATCGCAGCACGCCAGGCCTCCCTGTCCATCACCAACTCCCAGAATTCACCTAGACTCACATCTATCGAGTCAGTGATGCCATCTAGCCATCTCATCCTCTGTCGTCCCCTTCTCCTCCTGCCCCCAATCCCTCCCAGCATCAGTCTTTTCCAATGAGTCAACTCTTCGCATGAGGTGACCAAAATATTGGGATTTCAGCTTTTGCATCAGTCCTTCCAATGAACACCCAGGACTGACCTCTTTTAGAATGGGCTGGTTGGATCTCCTTGCAGTCCAAGGGACTCTCAAGAGTCTTCTCCAACACCACAGTTCAAAAGCAACAATTCTTCAGTGCTCAGCTTTCTCCACAGTCCAACTCTCATATCCATACATGACCACTGGAAAACCATAGCCTTGACTAGATGGACTTTGTTGGCAAAGTAATGTCTCTGTTTTTTAATATGCTGTCTAGGTTGGTCATAACTTTCCTTCCAAGGAGTAAGCATCTTTTAATTTCATGGCTGCAATCACCATCTGCAGTGATTTTGGAGCCCAAAAAAATAAAGTCTGACACTGTTTCCACTGCTTCTCCATCTATTTCCCATGAAGTGATGGGACCAGATGCCATGATCTTCATTTTCTGAATGTTGAGCTTTAAGCCAACTTTTTTACACCCCTCTTTCACCTTCATCAAGAGGCTGAAAAGGTAGAATTAAAAAGGCATATTTGAAAATGTCCTAATTAAACTATTTTCTACATATTACATCAAACTGTTCTTCACACTCTTCAAAATCACAGTTTTAAGTCACAGGTCATATCATGAGATCATCTTCACAAATCTCTTTTTGTTCCCAATGGACTATCAAATAATGACAAACTCTTTACCCTGGCTTACCAGCAGATACATAACTATTGCTTACAGCAGATACATAGTCTATCCACAGTTTACAGCCTTAAGATCATCAATTCTTGCCGGGGGCCAGCGTGAGGAACTCTGCCCATGGCAAAGGTCATGAGGAAGGAGGCTTGGCATACGCAAAGGCGTGATCAAGCCTCAGGAAACGCCCTGTTCCCGAGCATCTACCCCCAAAACCAAGAGTCTGTTTTAAGCTCTCACCTACACCTCTGACTTTACGGGGTGCTCTCCCCCATAACCATTTCTCTTGGAGAAGGAATTAACTTGCAGCTCCAGTTGATAAAATTCTTGGGTGTGACAAGAGTGTTTCAACTTACAAACTCCTCTGAAGGTTATCTAGCCTGTCTGTATAGGTTCGTCTGGCCAAATTTGATTATTTACAGCCTCCCAACAGCGAGAGGCACAAGATGTTTTAGACTTACTAAAGGCAGATTCTTTTGGGAAGTTAGAATTTATTAGTATAGGGGTTGATTAGGAATTGTATTGGTGAAAGGATTTCACTTGTTGGGCTGATGTTTTGTTGCTAAATCTTCATATTCCCTGCCCTTATAATGAATATAACTAGCATATAAGAAAAATAAGTATTAACCTTTAAGATTAATCATGTTAACCTTGGGTTAGATAAATTCCTTTCTTAATTGTAACTCATTACACCCTTACCCTATAGGAATGTACCTTTATCTGGAGGGTGGTGCCTGGTTTAAGAAAAAACACCTTTGGAAAAAATGAGTTTTTTAGTTATCAGAAAGAGAAGGTCATGAAGTGTCAGCAGGCCTTATGGCTGGAAGATGATGTAAAACCCCTAAGACCTTTTTTATGTAAAGCACCTGATTTTGATAAAGGTCAGGACTGCTGACCCCCACGTGACTTTGTATTCATCCCTATATGTAAAAAAAGGTATATAAGCAAACCTGAAAATAAAGAAAAAGGGATCAGTTTCCGGAAAGACTGATTCCCCCATGTCGTTCTTTCTCTTCCTCCGTATTTCTGGCTGAATTCCCATCTGGAGCACGGGTGCCCGCCACGTCTGTTTACTTGCCCTGGCTTTCAAGTCCATGCGAAAAGGTGCCCAAGGAGGGGCACCTTTCGATGCTCAAGTGGTGCCAGTGGCCCAACGTAGATGGTGCAAATTCCTTGTCTTGGAATTTTATTGGTATCCCGTGTAAACCAAGTTATTCAGCCTTCTTTTCTCCATCTAAATTTTCTTACCATACTATTATTTCCTAATCTAATCTAATATTTCTAAATAAGTTCTTTCCTAGTACGCCGACTCCGTCTCCACCTTCGAATCACCCTGGATCCACCGGGGCTGGACCCCGGCAAATTCTGTTCTTCCTCTCTGCCCTAGCCTCTGCTTAACTTACCTTGAACACATCAAGCCTCCTGCTGGTGCTAGTTCCTCTACTTGGGGAACTTTTCCATTTCTGGTCTGCATGACCTCCTTTAAATATCAGATCAAACCTAACCATAATGTTGTGGTTTTTCCTATACTCTCACTGCCTAATGAAATTAATCTCACTGATTGATACACCAACATTTTAAAAGCAACTCTATCATGGCACTAATTATATTTTTATTATAATTATATATTTGTTATTCTATAGCAATCCCTTCTAAAGTATCAGATTCTTGAGTATTTTACTTAGTTGTGCATATCTAGTGTTTAACACAATGCCTAATTCATACAAGAATATGAATAAATTTTGGTGGAATTAGATCATTTTAAAGTTTCTTTTAGGTAATGTGAAATTCAACACTGCTTTATAAGAGCTGAAACTGAGAGGAAGAAAAAGAGGAAATAAAACAATGTAAATAAGAACATGCTTCCTAAACATAACCATAGAGAAAGAATGCCTGGACTGCGGCCCATCCATCATCTTTGTGACTGGTGAGTCAAGCAAAGAACTCCTGTGTGTTCAGTTGGCGAACGACACCGCATCAGTGATGACAGTAGATGGGCACTTGGGGAAACTTGCTGAGTAACATGGACCACTGAAGCAGCAATGCTTCTCAAATCAATTTCAGTTTCTCAAATACTGAGTATGTAGTGATATTTCAAAGCAATCTCCAGAGATGCACTCAAGCAGCAGCAGGAGATCCTAAGCTATTGTTTCACTTGCTCAGATGATCCAGACCCAAAGGTGAATACTGAAGCATTAGGTGTTTTTTCTTTTTTCTTTTCTTTTCTTTTTTTATGATGTTTTAAAAAGAAAACAAGACACAGAAGCTTCAGAGAAGGCATAAATCAAGATTTTTTTGGTCAAGTACAATATTCTTCCTGTCCTTTTTGAGCCCTCCACAACTTATCACCCCCAATATTCAATTATGAACACCCAAGTGAATCCACTAAGTGTGCCTGATTATGAGACATTTTGGGTTAACTGCACTTAATATTTATGTGCTTATGGATTAAATAGATATAGATAATTTTTAGATAAGCAAGGAATGTCTTTTCTCCCTAGGCTGAGATAAAAGAATAAGTGTTAAGTTGCATTTTTAATCTTTTCTCTGTCAAAGACCTCAGATATTTAGGTAAGCTGGAAAAACAGGAACTGTGTCTCATGCAGTGAAATCTAAATATTAAAAACATGGAAATCTAAAGTAGTCAAGGAAAAGAGAGACTAAAGTAGTAGAAGAAAAGGAAGATGTAGAGGAGGAAGAGTGAAAAAACAAACCTTCCAGGGAGATAGACAAAGAGAGCCTGCACCAAAAATACTGTTCTGTCCAATATAATAGCAAAGGATTAACCACTTAAAATGTGACAACTCAAACTGAGACTTTCTGCAAGTATAAAACCACTAGATATCAAAAATATAAGTATGAAAAAGGAATATAAAATAGCCTGTTAAATAAGTTTATATTGCCTACATGTTGAGATAATATTTTGAATATATTGGGTTAAAAAATGGATGATTAAAATTAATTTCACCTGCTTACTTTACTGTTTTCCATGTCTTACTAGAAAATTTTAAATTACATATGTGGCTGGCATTACATTTTGACTGGACATGTCAAACTGTTTTCTAAAAATCCAGATTTGGATAAGAAGAGAATTTATTTGAAAGAGCTGCTATTATAAAGGAAAAGGAAAGTAATATTGCAATAAGGCAAATGAAACTATTGCAACAGGGAGGAAGCTCTGACCACAAGATCTGAAAACATCTCAAGGGTTAGGCAGAAAGGAATTTTCTTTTATACAGAGAAGTAAACAAGACTAGAAACAATTGAGTGTGGGGAGGGTGGCATGATCAACCAGTTGATTACTGAATGTATTTCCTTGCATTCAGCTGACTCTAGGGAGAAGTAGGTGTAGCTTGTCCACTGGTTCAGGTTGAGGGCAAGTCAGTGATCAGAGGCCCAGGGGAATGACAGATGTTTAACTAAATTTGGTCAAGTCAGTTAATAAGCACTTTGTTCTAATTGATCAATTGGGACAAACAGTTCAAGCTTATCTTGAACTCATCAAAGAAATGGGACTCTGGAAGGTATATGTCTAGCCTTGGCATAGGTAAACAAGGACATCCACGAGTTTAACAGAAATCATATGAGGAAAGACAGTTCTTTGCGGTAAACCAATTTCTGAAAACAAAAGGTGGCAATTTCTTCAACTGTCTCTGTTATCCAAGATCACAGGGCTCTAGTCAAGTTCAACTTTGTTGAATAGCACAGGTCTAGAACCTAAATTTTGTGCTATTTCTGAACTCATGGCAAATTTATTTGTACTATTTCTAGGTCATTGGCAAGAGGAAGCTAGAGGCATATTGACCAGAAGCAGAGCATCTGCTGCCATTTGTTAGGGAAGCATATTGTCTTCCTTTTGTTGGTCTTGAGTTGGAAGTTTGGGAGGTTATGAAGTTATGGAATAGGGAAGCTAGATGTCATTTATCAAATGCTGGTCTTTCTGGGCTGATTACTGCAGAGATAGAAATTTGGTTTCCCAGGGTGATTGCTGCAGAGGATGTGGGTTATAGAATTTTATTGTCTATCAGGTTTGACTACGTCAACTCATATATTCAGTCTCTCATGATGAAACAATACATGTAAAGTGCTTAGCAAATGACTTGGCCCATGGTGAGGTTCAGCCTTAATTCAGCTCACTTCTTGTTTTTAGTAGGTAATATACAACTACTTACTCTTAGGCCAGCTTTCTTAAGTGTAATAGGAAGTAATTTACCATAGGGCAAAACCTGGCTCCCCAAACGTTATTAACTTTACCTGTTGATAAGACAAAGCTGAGTTATTGTTTACCAAATACAAGGGAAGATATCACTTTGCAAAGCTTTTATGGCATTTCAAAGAGGGAAGAACCTTCAGAATTTATTGAGAATTGGAAGTCTGGCTTAAGGTGAGTCTTTAAATTTGGGGTCATGATTAGGACTGAGTAGGAATCATAACACAACCATCAAAGGCTAGGATTTTGAGGGATTCAAAGATGTTTAAGCAGAAAATATCTGTTGATATTGTGCACTGAACAGGTGATGAGTACTTTGAGAAGTTCCTATAATAAAAACAATCATGCAATCTTCTTAAGCAGGACAGCCTTAGAAGAGTAAGAAGTGCTAATGAATGGTAAAGTCACATTAATATAGACAGTAAATTATGATTTCAGTTTTCAGTGCCCAGACTGAACATGGGGGAGGGAGGTTCTGGTCCTCACATAGATGGTACCTAATTATGTCTATGAATTTTAAAGATAGTTACAGAAAGCTCTAACTAGTTTAGAAAATTTTAATCTCTCATGGAGGTGCTTTTTCTCTAAACGATTCTCTAATTTTTCCTAAAGAACCCTCATTTCTTCAAAATATGAAAAGGAAAAAGATGCTATGGTTGAAAGAGGCTGGCAAGTTCTTCAGAGCTTCTACTTGTTAATATACAGTGCCCTTGAACACAACAAAATATGAGAAGTACAACATTTAAGACTCCTCTTTAATTGTTTAACTCGGCAGCTTGGAGGTTAGGAATTGACTCTAAGAAGCACTTTATAGTGGTGGAGAAAATTAAGAAAAAGAAGGGGGAAAAATCCAATGACCAGGGTGCTACTGCAGACCCTGGGATTCAGTCCTGCTGGAAACCCTGGAAGACAGTATGAAAGGAGTTTCAGAGTTGTCCCATCTAAGAGGCTTATAATCTACAGGTATCTATAAATTCCCATTCCTCATTGGCTGAGAGCTATTCTTAGAAACAACTATCTTAGCACTTCTAGTTTGCCTTGGACAAGGGCTAATTTAAAGCCCTCAGGTAGAGAGCTGTAAGATTTTTAAACAAATTACCATCAACACATTCTTATACAGAAACAATGAGTGCTACTCCAACAGTGACTTCTGAGGGAGGCATGCTTGGGGTCCCAATAACATTTGCTAAAGACTGCCACTTGCCAGGCACAGGTTAACTCATCTTAGTGGTCATAACAACTTCTAAAAAACAAATAAGATTCACAATGAGAAGTTTAATGGGAACTTAACACAGGAAATATAATGGGGTAAGCTACAGTCCTCACTATTACAGCTGACATATAGGTTATAATTAACATTGTACATCTTCTGATACCACTTACTATATTCACTCTACCTTAGCGGTACTTCTGCTTGTCCCTGAGAAGTTCAAGCTTACTTGTTACATCTTTGTGTTGTTATGAAAACCTCAAGAAGACTCCTGGAGAGTTTATGGATTTTATACATACTCCTCCCTATAGCAGCCACCTCATCTCCTTGTTTTCATGAAGGTTAATTACTTGTCAGTACAGTATCTCCCTTCTTTCCCTGTGAATCTAATAGAACAATGAACTCCAACTGATGTGGCAATGGCTATTAGTGGGACCACTACTGTGTCCAGTGGTAGAAATGTCCAATCTCTCCCTCAGAGATAGGACCTCTAATACAGCAGAGGACACAGGAAGTGAAATTCCCCCAAGGTCATGGGAATAGTGACAGAGATCTCTCCAAACTTTGCCCCTGTTCCCACATCCATGTGTTCTGTCACTAATACATCAACATATAGTTGCCATTGGCTGAAAATTATAACACAGCTTAAAGGCTAATACCACAATTCTACAGGGCTACACTTCACTTTTAAAAGGCTATCCCACAGTTCCATTAGGCCAGCTACTTTAAGGTTAAGAGATATATATGGTTGGACCAGTGAATTTCATGATCATATGCCTTCATTGACAAAAAGAAAAAGAAATGTGTTTCTTGGTCCAAAGCAATATTATATGTGATGTCATTTCTGGGAGTTCTCAGATAATGGTGCCCACCGAGAATGTGGCAGAGGACTTCCCTGGTAGACTAGTGGTTAAGAATCTACCTGTCAATACAGGGGTCGTGGGTTCAATCCCTGGTCTGGGAAGATCCCACATGCCACAGGGCAACTAAGCCCATGTGCCACAACTACTAAGCCTATGTTCTGCACTGCAACTACTGAAGCCTGTGCATACTAGAGCCCACTTTCTACAACAAGAGAAACCAGCACAATAAGAAGCCCACACATGCAACTAGAGAATAGCCCCCACTCACCACAACTATAGATAGCCCACATGCAGCAACAAAGACCCAGAAGAGCCAGAATTAAATAAATATTTTTTTTTAGAAATGTGGCAGGATAAATACATAAAATTCATCTCTATACTTTTTGCCCAGGGTCCTAACTAATAGATCATGCTGTCTCTTTTTTAAAATTTCTCAATGCTAAGAAATTATTTTTCAGTCATTTTCAAAACAGTTAACCCAGCATGAACCTCAAGCCAATACCATATGGAACACAGAATAAAATGAATTAGCATATTATTAACTGCATACCATTAATTTTCAAGGACAATTGCAAATTAGACCAACTCATTCATTTCTAAAATATAGTTTATGCATGGGGAATATCTTCATGTCTCAGACAGGTTACCCATTCATTAAAATTATTATATTTCCTTTCAATCTCAGTTCTCTAAAGGGTGTCATAAAAGCGGGACAGATGTTGAATTGGAAGGATGAGGTTTTGTGAGCCATAAGGTGAGTAGCATAAATCTGGGAGAAAAAAAAAATAACAGGCAAGAAGCAGAAAGGATCAAGAGAAGCCCTTTTGCAGTAGCCCAAACATCCAGACCAGATACACAGAAAAGGAGAAATAATTTAAATATTAGTCAAAAGAAACTAAGAACCTTATACCAAGACTCTATTTCTGTCTCTGTGCTTCTTTCTCCCTTCATTATTTAGCTGATGTCAGTAATGCAAGACTGCAAAGTTTTACTCTTAATACTTTGCAACACACTGACAGTATACTCTGCTCTGTATTGACTTGGAAGAGGACTCGGTCTCTGCTCTGGGCTCTTACAATCTGGTTGAAGTAGTCATAGCAATTCAAACATAAAAATGCCAGCTAGAAGGGGATTAAATCTCTAGAGGTGCAAGGGTATGTGCAACATTATTAGCCATAACATCACATAGATGATAATTAAGCAAACGGCACTTTCATTTTGCCACCCTCAGCAGCCCACATCAAAAGGCCACTATTTAAGTCAACCCATGACCTTGATGTGACTTATGATTTGCCAAACTCATAACACTGCACATCAGTAATTCAAAAAATTTAAATAATCAAACTTGCAAGCTACAGATTTACATGATGTAAATTACAGATTTACATATTTTAGAATGAAAACACATGGTGATTTGATAGTCTCTGAAACCATCTATCAAGTCATCCCAACAGGAATGTAAGCAGTGTAGAAACTAGATTGGATTCACTCATCTGATATGATTGTCAGCTAAGTCTCACTCCAATGGGTAAATTTATGAAGACTGCCTCAGTAAATCAACAATATATTCATGATATTAATATTATGTAACTGTAGCAGACTCAGTCTATGCTTTTACATCAGTGAAGCTGGTTCTACTCTGCCCAAGTCAAATAAAATCAGTATGAATTATTATTTAATTGAATTATATTCCATATCATACAGCATTGTGATTAATCAAGTAGTCAGAATGATCTCTTGGCTCGTAATGTCCTCAAGCCAGCGCCATTACTCTGCATATACATGTTATGCTAAAAGCCTATTTCAGTCCCGTGAAGCCAGTATTTCTTGAGATGATGTAAGGCTAATTCTCATTTCAAAAATCTTTTCCTCCCTGTCCTTTCTCAACTCTCTATAACATAAATGAAAATTAGGGTGTTAATTTTCAAAATTATACCCAGAAACATTCTGAGGATTTGTTGAGTAAATGGAATATTTACAGAGGTTTAAGTAAATGTACTTAAACTTTGTACTTTGGCCACCTCATGCGAAGAGTCAACTCACTGGAAAAGACTCTGATGCTGGGAAGGATTGGAGGCAGGAGGAGAAGGGGACGACAGAGAATGAGATGGCTGGATGGCATCACTGATGCAATGGACGTGAGTCTGAGTGAACTCCGGGAGTTGGTAATGGATAGGGAGGCCTGGTGTGCTGGGATTCATGGGGTCGCAAAGAGTCGGACATGACTGAGTGACTGAACTGAACTGAACTGAACTGAAGTAAATGTAAGGGAATCTTAAGCAAGCAATGATGGAACATCCAGGAACTAACAACAGAAAGCCATTGCAATTCTTGGAATTTAAGGAACCAGGGGATGGAAAAGTATTAATGAAGCCCAGAAAGGTCTTAATCTGTGAAAAGGAGTTTTAGCACTTGACAGAAGCTGTAACAGTGACCGGTCACTGACAGAACAACAGCAAGGTAGGGAGGAGGATGAGGAATGGGGGTAAACACTGACCACACTCTTCTCTTGCCATCTAATCTCCTACTTGTGCTTCCCATTAGCTGAAACCAGTCACAAACCAAGAAAATCAGGGTGATGGAAACCACAATTGTCAACTTCCTGGGGTGTAAGCAGGGTAGAAAAGAATGAAGAATATATGACACAATGATTAAATGTAGATACAGTAATTTTGTTTTGCACATTACCAATGAATGTGTATGTGTGTGTGCTCAATCATGCACAACTCTTTGCAACCCCTTTTGCAACTGTAACCCACCAGGGTCCTCAGTCCTTGGAATTTTCCAGGCAAGAATACTGAAATGGGTTGCCATTTCCTACTTCAGGGGATGTTTCCAACCCAGGAATCAAACCCGCCTCTTTTGGGTCTCCTGCCTTGGCAGGAGGATTCTGAAAAACCATGCCACCCAGGAGGCCCAGATTGACATGGTTATAATTAATAACATCTTTTTAACAAGTTAATGTTTTCATTATATATCACTGAATGTGTGATTTGATATGTACCATTTTCAGGAAATACATACTCAAATGAAATATTCTCACAATTAAAAGAGACTGTTACCGATGTACCCCCAAAATCACCTCTAATTATATCCCTGACAAAGAAAAACATTCCAAAAAGGGTATTGAGAGAGGAGAGAGAAAGTGAGCCCACCATAAAGTATGCAGATTAATAAGAACGAAGATGGGTAAGGAAATTGTAGACAGAGGAGGAGTGGCAGAGTCTAAATCTCAGAGGTAAGGTATGCCTTCTAATGACTAAGTTCATACTGGGGTTTTGTAGTTCAGTTCAGTTCAGTCGTTCAGTCCTGTCCGACTCTTTGCAACTCCATGAATCACAGCACACCAGGCCTCCCTGTCCATCACCAACTCCCAGAGTTCACTCAGTCTCGAGTCCATTGCATCAGTGACGCCATCCAGCCATCTCATCCTCTGTCGTCCCCTTCTCCTTCTGCTCTCAATCCCTCCCAACATCAAAGTCTTTTCCAATGAGTCAACTTTTCGCATGAGATGACCAAAGTATTGGAGTTTCAACTTTAGCATCAGTCCTTCCAAAGAAATCCCAGGGCCGATCTCCTTCAGAATGGACTGGTTGGATCTCCTTGCAGTCCAAGGGACTCTCAAGAGTCTTCTCCAACACCACAGTTCAAAAGCATCAGTTCTTGGGCACTCAGCCTTCTTCACAATCCAACTCTCACATCCATACGTGACTACTGGAAAAACCATAGCCTTGACTAGACAGACCTTAGTCGGCAGAGTAATGTCTCTGTTTTTGAATATGCTATCTAGGTTGGTCATAACTTTCCTTCTAAGGAGTAAGCGCCTTTTAATTTCATGGCTGCAGTCACCATCTGCAGTGATTTTGGAGTCCCAAAAAATAAAGTCTGACACTGTTTCCACTGTTTCCCCATCTATTTCCCATGGAGTGATGGGACCAGATGCCATGATCTCCGTTTTCTGAATGTTGAGCTTTAAGCCAACTTTTTCACTCTCCTCCTTCACTTTCATCAAGAGGCTTTTTAGTTCCTCTTCACTTTCTGCCATAAGGGTGGTGTCATCTGCATATCTGAGGTTATTGATATTTCTCCTGGCAATCGTGATTCCAGCTTGGGCTTCTTCCAGTCCAGCGTTTCTNGAATGTTGAGCTTTAAGCCAACTTTTTCACTCTCCTCCTTCACTTTCATCAAGAGGCTTTTTAGTTCCTCTTCACTTTCTGCCATAAGGGTGGTGTCATCTGCATATCTGAGGTTATTGATATTTCTCCTGGCAATCGTGATTCCAGCTTGGGCTTCTTCCAGTCCAGCGTTTCTCATGATGTACTCTGCATAGAAGTTAAATAAGCAGGGTGACAATATACAGCCTTGACGTACACCTTTTCCTATTTGAAACCAGTCTGTTGTTCCATGTCCAGTTCTAACTGTTGCTTCCTGGCCTGCATACAGATTTCTCAAGTGGCAGGTCAGATGGTCTGGTATTCCCATATCTTTCAGAATTTTCCACAGTTTATTGTGATTCACAGAGTCAAAGTTTTTGGCATAGTCAATAAAGCAGAAATAGATGTTTTTCTGGAACTCTCTTGTTTTTTCAATGATCCAGCAGATGTCTGGTTCCTCTGCCTTTTCTACAACCAGCTTGAACATCAGGGAGTCCACGGTTCACGTATTGCTGAAGTCTGGCTTGGAGAATTTTGAGCATTACTTTACTAGCATGTGAGATGAGTTCAGTTGTGGGGTAGTTTGAGCATTCTTTGGTATTGCCTTTGAGATTGGAATGAAAACTGAACTTTTCCAGTCCTGTGGCCACTGCTGAGTTTTCCAAATTTCCTGGAATATTGAGTGCAGCACTTTCACAGCATCATCTTTCAGGATTTGAAATAGCTCAACTGAAATTCCATCACCTCCACTAGCTTTGTTTGTAGTGATGCTTTCTAAGGCCCACTTGACTTCATATTCCAGGATGTCTGGCTCTAGATGAGTGATCACACCATTGTGATTATCCGGGTCATGAAGCTCTTTTTTTTTTTTACAGTTCTTCTGTGTATTCTTGCCATCTCTTCTTAATATCTTCTGCTTCTGTTAGGTCCATACCATTTCTGTCCTTCTGCTAGGTCCATACCATTTCTGTCCTTCATCTTTGCATTAAATGTTCCCTTGGTATCTCTAATTTTCTTGAAGAGATCTCTAGTCTTTCCAATTCTGTTGTTTTCCTCTATTTTTTGCATTGATCACTGAAGAAAGCTTTCTTATTTCTTCTTATTCTTTGGAACTCTGCATTGAGATGCTTATATCTTTCCTTTTCTCCTTGGCTTTTCACTTCTCTTCTTTTCACAGCTATTTGTAAGGCTTTCCCAGACAGCCATTTCACTTTTTTGGATTTCTTTTCCATGGGGATGGTCTTGATCCCTGTCTCCTGTACAATGTCACGAACCTCATTCCATAGTTCATCAGGCACTCTATCTATCAGATCTAGGCCCTTAAATCTATTTCTCACTTCCACTGTATAATCATAAGGAATTTGATTTAGGTCATACCTGAATGGTCTAGCGGTTTTCCCTATTTTCTTCAATTTCAGTCTGAATTTGGTAATAAGAAGTTAATGATCTTAGCCACAGTCAGCTCCTGGTCTTGTTTTTGTTGACTGTATAGAGCTTCTCCATCTTTGGCTGCAGAGAATATAATCAATCTGATTTCGCTGTTGACCATCTGGTGATGTCCATGTGTAGTCTTCTCTTGTGTTGTTGGAAGAGGGTGTTTGCTATGACCAGTGCGTTTTCTTTGCAAAACTCTATTAGTCTTTGCCCTGCTTCATTCCACATTCCAAGGCCAAATTTGCCTGTTACTCCAGTTGTTTCTTGACTTCCTACTTTTGCCTTCCAGTCCCCATAATGAAAAGGACATCTTTTTTGAGTGTTAGTTTTAAAAGGTCTTGTAGGTCTTCATATAATTGTTCAACATCAGCTTCTTCAGAGTTACTGGTTGGGGCATAGACTTGGATTACTGTTATATTGAATGGTTTGCCTTGGAAATGAACAGAGATCATTCTTTCAGTTTTGAGATTGCATCCAAGTACTGCATTTGTGGAGGTGGGATAAAATGGAGGTTAGTGCTTCAAGGAAGGAGAAAAACTATTTAATTGAGAGATTTAATGAACCATCACCAAGAATAAAAGTGGGAGTGAGTTACAAAGGGAAATGCATAATGCATGCTTGTAGACACTTCTGCTATTTTTTTCTCCATTAACATCAAACTATTGACCTTACACATTCATTGGGATGCCTTTTTGTTTTGTTTCAATATATACTTAAATGTTTGTAGGTATGTTAATTAATCTACTTATGTAAGTCCACCAAACTTAATCAGAAATGTTTCTGTAACTGGCCAACTGATCAGTCCTAAACATGATAAAAATTTTCATAATTTCTTAAAATTAGAAATGTTCAGTCTACCTGATTCGGCACAATAAACACGATTCTACCCAAATGGAAATAACTCATACTTACTCTATTCTTCAATATGTTTTTAAACAAAATTAGACTCCAGCACCTTTGTCATTTCTGACAACATTGTTTTTCTCTTCTTGAATATTTATACTGTTTCCCAAACTAAAAGAAATACTTAAAACACTAAACTAAACTAGAAGCACTAGACTTGTGATTCCTGAGAGGATATAGCTCACAGTGCAGAGCAAGTTGCTGAATCACAACGCATTTTTGTTGAATTGAAGTTAATTCATTTTCCTACCTAGCAATTTTCACAACTGAAAGACTTCATGCCTTTTATTTTCTTCTCTAACTTTACAACTAATGCCTTAAAGCAGAGTGCATTCTAAATTCATGTTGTCTATTCACTCTGCCATAAAACTTCTGGAATTCAGTCATTCAAATCAAAGTTGTCTTTAATCCACTAAATGCATCTACATGAAGGGTAAATATAAATTGAAATTTTCTTATAAACATGAAAATAAAATCTAACAAATGACAAGCTGTTGTAAATTATTTTGATCACTATTCTTTGGGCTTTTAAGGCTTTCAAAAGGGCTTTAAAGTACTTCTAAAGCCATAATTTCATTTTGTATTGGTTTTATGAACATAATATGGGTTTATCATAATTTTTGTTTCTTAACATAAAATAAAACCTCACCATATGTTTTTACCATGTCAGAACTATTCTTCTTATGCACATTTGATATGTAATAAAACATTCTCCTAAGATCATAAAAAGCCAAAACTAAAGATGATAACATTTTCTACTACAGTTGTAACAGGGTTGTTCTAACTTAAAAACTTCCTTGATAAACTACATATTTGTTCAAAGATAGCACAAATTCAAAGAATCAAATTTGAGGATTAGGCAAGATGTTAAAACACTTAAACATATTCACATCTGCTATACACCCTCCTCAGAATGGGCTAGAATTAAGTAATCATAGATAACAGATGAGGATTTAATATAGATTTTAAGTCTTCTAGAGAAAGAGATTTTAAAACTATATATCTTTAGCATTTTTTTCTATTAGATTTATATATTTATTATATATCCAGTCTATATCCTCCAAATATCTTATAACTTCTACATCTTAGCCCTTTTTATTCTCTTTTGAATTCCATAAACATGTAACACATATTTTGGAGAACAAGCCTTCAGATAGTGTTGGTTCTAATTACAATGTTTTAAACTAGAATAGGAAAGAGCCTTAACATCACTTACATAAATGACCTGCCAAAGTGTCTTTCATGACCTCCTTGATATGACTGCCTTCCTTTGCTTGAACACTCTGAGTGACAGGGAGCATACAGCTAGGGAAGATACCTCTGTGAGAAAGTCTTTTCTGTACTAGGTTAATTATCTTTTTCCTTCTACTATTTACCCTTGACCATAGTTTCAACTTTTCAACAAGTTAAAGGCAGTCATTGTGCTTTTCTTGGGTATTCTCTTCTAAAATAAACATCTGATATTCTATCATTGGATGAAATTTAAGATATCCATCCCCAAGAAAGGAAATATCTGTGTCAGAAAGAAAACATCTATATCTAAGAACACATAAATCTGAATATCCCCCAGGCTCCAGGCCTCTCACAGAATGTTCTGACTCTGGCAGCAAATTCAAAAGATTCTCTATAAGAAAGAATGGGAATATCCTCCCCAAATCAACTTCAAAAACAAACATAAATGTATAAGCACCAACATTTGTTTAACAATTATATTTACCATCAAAAAATTTAGGACACCTTTGGTATCACCAAATCAATGCACATGAGTTTGAACAAGCTCTGAGAGTTGGTGATGGACAGGGAAGCCTGGCATGCTACAGTCCATGGGGTCACAAAGATTCAGATATGATTGAGCAACTGAACTGACTGACTGACTTTGAACTTGTATTCCAATCTCAATCTTCTTTTGCAGTAACAAACAATCTAAATCTATAGTTACTCATAATAATAAAGAACACTTGTTTTTATTAATCATAAATTTAATCTTGTTATACCTTGAATTAGCTTCCTAGTTCTAGTTTTCCAGAATATAGTGAACAATTCAGTTTTGTAGACTATTTTTCTATCCCTATCTTCCAATGTTATTTACTCCTAATCCTTCTTGTCTGCTCTCATATACCCCTTTACAATCTTTTTTCCCTATTCCTTTACCCTAGATTTTTCTAATTACCAATCTGGAGCATGTTCTGATTTGCTTTTTCTTAAGGAATAGTGCTAAAATGTCACACATAAAGTTTTAATGTATATAGAGTAGATGTTTTAGTTTGTGACTCATTTGGGTTTTCAGAGAAGTTAAAGTATAAAGTGTTGCTAAGGAATAAGATTTGTGAAATGAAAAGACAGGAATCAGGACTGAGTAGGGGAGGAATTAGTCTGAATTGCAGATTTGACATCTTGTATAAGCCAAAAGGCGTTCCAAAGGGAAGACTGTCTATAACAGAGTTCTGCACTGGGCATAAAGGCTAGATGTTTATATTAGAGCCCTCCCCACTCATTGTCTGGAGGCAGGCATAGCTTTCGTCACTCAAAATTGGCAGTGGACTTGAAGATTTTAACCTCTAGAGGTTGCAGGCTAAGCACAGTTTTCACAGGAGGGAAATGAGCCCTGTCTTGAGGAGCAATCTGAGTACTGTATCAGTATGTCTGCCACTGTCCACCCACCACACCTTGTGGATCCACTTCATATATGCCCAGTGAGTTCTAGGACTTTGAACTCTCTTCCAAAGGGAAAACTTAGAAAAGTGATCATGCTTGGTTCTAAGGCTGAAATCATCTTCATCCTCCCCTTTCATTCTAAATTTTCCTTGCCTTCAGCTTTCACCTTTAGTGTTTACAATGGCTCACTTGGAAGTCTGACCTAAATCATCACTTTTCAGATATCTGAGCCCTGATAAAAATACCTGTCTTACAAAAGTGTTGCTGAACTTGTCTATTTACAATCATAGTTGCTCAAGTGATTACCAATAGGCACCTAAGCGGGTGCAGAGTTTCACACGTATTATTATTCTTTGTCCCTGTAGTTACAGCACCCCTACCTCCTCTAATGATCAGATCAATTATCCCTACCAGTACCATGATTCCACTTTTTGACTTCTGATTCCTAGACCTAAAGAATACAAAGTGTTCAAGTATTAATAGTAACTTCAGCTTAAAGTTCAAATAAATCCTCATCACATCCCCTGACAAGAGTGAAGTTCCTTTGGAGACCAACCCCTGGTGGCTCAGTGGGTTTCACTAGTAGCTCAGTGGCAAAGAATCTACCTGTCAATGCTGGAGAAACAAGTAACTCAGGTTCAATTCTTGGATCAGGAAGATCCCCTGGAGAAGGAAATGGCAACCACGCCAGTATTCTTGCCTGGGAAATCACAAGGACAGGAAAGCCTGGAGGGCTACAGTCCAAGGGGTCACAAAGAATTGGACCTGGCTAAGCAACTAAACAACAACTACAGAGCTCTAAGGTGCAATGACAGCAAACACAGTCCTCAGTGGGCCCTAGGAATGATGGTAAATGGAGGCATTCCTGTTTCCAAGAATTCCTGTTTCTTGGAGAAGACGCTTGAGAGTTCCTTGGACTGCAAGGAGATCAAACCAGTCAATCCTAAAGGAAATCAGTCCTGAATATTTACTGGAAGTACTGATGCTGAAGCTAAAGCTTCAATACTTTGGCCAGCTGATGTGAAAAAAACTGATTCATTGGAAAAGACCCTGATGCTGGGAAAGATTGAAGGCAGGAGGAGAAGGGGACGACAGAGGCTGAGATGATTGGATGGCATCACCAAAATCGATGCACATGAGTTTGAGCAAGCTCTGGAAGTTGTTGATGGACAGGGAAGCCTGGCGTGCTGTAGTCCATGGGGTCACAAAGTTGGACACATCTGAGCAACTGAATTGAACTGAACCTGTTTCCAACCCTTTGTACATGGACTAATTAATTCTCCCTATTGGGCTCAAAGAATCATACAGGTTCTTTAATTCAATGGGTATACTACAGCCTGAAGTAAGGTCCCTCATTCTCAAAAACTTATTACTTTTGCTCTAATGCTTCAGCTGTGCCTTCAGTAGACCACGGCAGTGATCTATTAGGCTGGCTGGTCTGGATGGTACAGCTTATAGTTCAGCCAATGAATTCTATGGTCATGAGCCTATCTTCCCACTTTCTTCACTAAGTGGGCCACTGGTCAGGTGCCATATTGTAGGGATTCAAAGCTCAGAAGACCAAACATTTTTTAAACCTTGGACTGTGATTTTTCCTGAACCTCTGCAGGAAAGAAAAACAGTATTCAGCATAAGTAACTACTTTTGTGTGCTACGAGCAAAATGACATAGAGACAGACAGACAAACAGGACAGACACGCACACACAACTCCAGCCAGAGGAAAAAAAGGACCACGCGGGTGGTCCGTGGCTTATTTATATAGCTCTCCATTTCCGCATTCCAATCTACATGACTAAGCCCTTTTATTACAGCGCATGTGCAGAGACGTGATCCAATAGCAGAGCAAAGGGAGTGAAGCTTTTGTTTATTCTTAGAGTCTGTTCAGGGCCTCCTTTCCTCCAGATCAGGAGGGAGGTTCCCTCACTCTGCAAGGGACCATTAATCTCAAGGCTGTGTCCAGACTCCCTAGCAGAAGAAGCCCCGCATGCAGGAATCTTCCTTGCATGAGTGGAGAGTTGCTCACGTGGGAACGTCTCCACTTCCCTATCATGGTTACATTAGCTTCCTTCATCTGTGAGAAGGAACTGCTTGTGTTTCCAGAACAGAGGAGGCTCACGATGACTGACCCAAGGAATCAGAAAAATTTATAGAGCATAAAGCTGGCAGAGTACACTCCAAAGTTGTGCCAGGGTGCCAGTTTTCCAAGCAGGGTGCTGACTTTGGCATAATACTCCTGTTTTGGCTGAGCTTTCAATCATCTTTGCAGTTTGGTAATTGTTAAGTCCTGAGTTTAGTCATCAGAATTTTGTACTTTCCCACTATGTCTCCTTTCTTAGAAAACCCTCCAGTCACTACCAGTGAAAATATTAGCACATAGGCCACTGGCTTGTGCCAAGAATAAGGTATTTTGCCAGCAATACTACCTGGGGTAGGATCCTCATTCTGAGCAAGATGGAGCAATTCAGACCACAAATTCCACCTTACTGGCTATTTTATTAGACCTCTGCCAGTACCACTATCCTTGGTAGCTCAGCTGGTAAAGAACCCACCTGCAGGAGACTTCAGTTGGATTCATGAGTCAAGAAGATCCCATGGAGAAGGGATAGGCTACCCACTGAACTATTCTTGGGCTTCCTTGATGGCTCAGTTGGTAAAGAATCTGTCTGCAATGCAGGAGACCTGGGTTTAATCCCTGAGTTAGGAGATCCCCTGAAGGAGGCAAGGCAACCCACTCCAGTATTCTTTCCTGGAGAATCCCATGGACAGAGAATCCTGGCAGGCTACAGTCCATGGGGTCACAAAGAGTTGGATATGACTGAGCAACTAAGCACAGCACAGTACTTGAAGGAGATGAAGGAGTACCACAGGTCAACTGAGTTCTCCAGGAAGCAGATCCTGACACAGAGCTAAGGTACAGAAATTTTATTGGCATTCAACACCCATGAAAGGCAAAAAGGAAAAAGAGAACTGAGTAAGAGATTATGACAAAATGGCTATCAGCCAGTGAGAAGCTCTGATGTAAACTTGCCTATTAGAGTAGTCCCACATTGGGTGGAAGCACCTGCTCTTCAGAGCACAGTCTGAATTAGTCATTGACTATGGCCACCCTAAGAAGCATGAGATCTTGATTCAAAGGCTAAGGTAGAAATGAAAGGGTTAATAGCCAGAGGCTGTCTACTCCCTATACTAATCCAAAGGTACATACCATTGTGCCACAGTTTTACTTCCAAGACCTTGGCAAAAACTTTGAATTTTGGACACTCTAGGACATTGACCTGAAGCCTATGAGTAATAACTACTAAAATAACCTCTGTTGAAGGTCAAATCCTTAACTAAAATAAAAATGTAATTCTTGACCAATCTGGTCCTCTATTACAGATAGTGAACAAGTAAGTATGACAGGTCTTTTACTTTAGTCAAGTGTGGTGATTGTTCCTTAGAAATTTGCTTTCACGAAAGTGTTTGCAAATTGATTTTCTTATAGTTGTTCTTGATGCTTCTTTTGCAGCAAGTCTTATCTGAGTTAATCTATTAGCTTCTATATCACTATGACCATAACTCAGATAAAACATCACACATTTTCATTTTGTCACTCCATTATTTCTACAGTAAGTCAATATAATCTGAGGTGAAGCATGCCTTTGCTCAGCATTTATTGATCTGTTGGTTTGCCCATTGTTTACATCAAAACACCACTTGTCAGTTCTGGACCGATTACAATTATCTTCTCATAGGGGAAATGACAGCTTCAAAGCCCAAATATGAGTCAATTTCCAAGGTGAGTTACTCTCAAGATGCTGGTACAGAATATGTACCCCACTTCCTCCCTCTAGGCATGAATGATGGATAACTTTCATTTTCTAGCTCAAAAAGAGAGAAGCATATATCTATACTAACACAATACCACTTTTTGCAATACAAGAAAAAGTTATTGTCATTTGTATCACAGTGTATGAGCACACAGTACATAGTCAACAAATAATAATAACAATAGCTCAAACAACTGAATATGTCCGGTCATTAGAGGAATTAATTTTGGTGAGGTGGGATGAAGGATGATAAGGCTAGTTGGAGTAAACTTTCTAACACCCACAGAAATTAAATCAGTCTGTCAAACTTCTCACTAGGAATGAATGATGGATAACTTTCATTTTCTAGCTCAAAAAGAGAGAAGCATATATCCATACTAACACAATACCACTTTTTGCAATACAAGAAAAAGTTATTGTCATTTGTATCACAGTGTATGAGCACACAGTACATAGTCAACAAATAATAATAACAATAGCTCAAACAACTGAATATGTCCGGTCATTAGAGGAATTAATTTTGGTGAGGTGGGATGAAGGATGATAAGGCTAGTTGGAGTAAACTTTCTAACACCCACAGAAATTAAATCAGTCTGTCAAACTTCTCACTAGGCAGAAAACAAAATATGCTAAGCTTGATTTCTCAGGTACCTAAGCTTGTTCCTCTTTTATTTTAGAATATTCTGCAACCCCATTAACTCTCTAAAACCATGGAAATATTAGAACTTTATTAGCTTTTTACTAGCTAACTTACTACACTAATATTTTCTAACTTTTTATTTTAAATCTACTCTTATTTCTAAAAAGTAATTTAATCACTAACTCAATCAGTCACTCTATGGACCCAAGCATACATTTAGCACACTAACCATAAAGACTTTTGCTTCCAAAATCCCCTTTAATAAAAATGTCCTTAGCCTTTCCCCTTGTAGGTTAAAGTTATATTAAGCCATTCCTGGGCTCAGCTACAAACCTCCTTTCTTCATGAGTTCTCATGTATAAGGACTGCCTACCTATGTCTCTGTTATCTCCTATAACTTTTATTTTTTTCACAGGTTTTCATACTTGAAAGAGTGTTGCTTTTCATGCCACTTCCATGCACTGAATTTCTTTTATATCACACATTGCAGCCTATCAGACTAACAGAGTTTGTATGATCTTTGGTAAGTCCCTCTGACTCTGTGCGCCTTGATTTAGAAATACTAAAGCCATTGCCAGTCTACAATTTTGCCATTTTATAAGTTGGCTTAAATTCTTACCCTGATATTATGTTCTAAGCAATTTTTATTATTCTCTCCTCATCCACCAAAGTAGTCAACTTAGTACACATAGGAGCATAATAAGTACATGCTGAATCAATGATGAATTCATTAATTTAAGGCTTCACTGACTTAGAAAGTGTACTTTGGGTAGAGAAATGTAGTTGTAATCTCCACTGATTGTTTATGCTATTGAAAACCTTAGCCATTATTCCACTTAGATTTAAAAATGACTTAATGAGTTTTTCTAGACAATAGGATCACAGATATACACACACAAACCTGAATGACAGATTTGAGTGGAACAATCACTTTTATAGGCAATAATTTTTTAATAAGTTGATCATTTGTATTTTTTATTTTTAATATTATTTTTAGTCAAATTGTTGGAAAGGCAATTTATAATAATTATGCTCACTTTGATAGGCAATAATTTTATAATAATTGATCACATTTTTTTTCTTTTTAATATTCTTTTCAGTCAAATTGTTGTAAAGGCAACTTAAAATAATTATGTTCAAAACCATGAAAAAAGCTAAAGAAGCTTAAAATACACACATATGTATATGTGTGCTAAGTCATTTCAGTCATGTCCAACTCTTTACAATCCTATGGACTGCAGCCAGCCAGGCTCCTCTTTCCATGAGATTCTCCAGGCATGAATACTGAAGTGAGTTGTCATGCCCTCCTCCAGGAATCTTCCCGACCCAGGGATCGAGCTCTCATCTCTTAAGTCTACTGCACAGGCAGGTGAGTGCTTTACCACTAGCACCACCTGGGAAGCTATATGTATACAAGCTATTGAAAATGACTGAAAAGGGAAAAAGTAATAGCATAAATCTATCTAAATTTTTAAGTCATGCCAAAAATATTGCCACTCTTTCAAGTTTGTTTAGAAAAATAAAAGTGAAATTCAGGTCAGTTCAGTTCAGTCACTCAGTTGTGTCCAACTCTTTGCAACCCCATGAATCGCAGCATGCCAGGGGTCCCTGTCCATCACCAACTCCCAGAGTTCACTCAGACTCGTGTCCATCGAGGCAGTGATGCCATCCAGCCATCTCATCCTCTGTCGTCCCCCTCTCCTCCTGCCCCCAATCTCTCCCAGCATCAGAGTCTTTTCCAATGAGTCAACTCTTTGCATGAGGTGGCCAAAGTACTGGAGTTTCAGCTTTAGCATCATTCCTTCCAAAGAAATCCCAGGGTTGATCTCCTTCAGAATGGACTGGTTGGATCTCCTTGCAGTCCACGGGACTCTCAAGAGTCTTCTCCAACACCACAAGGTTAATGATAAGGACTTTAAGCGTGATTAAAATCCATCAGCATATGGTGTTTACTCTTATTCTATGAGGATAGAGATGAGATGATTTTGATTACCTCTTACTCACCCTACTGGTGAAAAAGCTATTTTTCCTCACTGGACATGTGATATTGAGAGGAATTTGTTAGTCACATATACATATAGCTAGAGAAAGGGGCCACTACACACCATGCAACACAACACAGCAGTTGCATTCAGGAGCAGTGAACCAACACTGGCTGTGGGTGGAAAGTCTGTAGTAACAAGACAGTGAGGTGCCCCCTTGCTCCTGCTGTAGGATCTGACTGGCTTGTTGCACAATTTTATGGGCTTGTAGGGAAGTGTAATGCTGAAGACCAGCTGGAGCAAAGCTAGTCCAGTTGACAGGGGAACTAGCTGGGTGGGGAGCCTTTCCTGCCAGGGTAAAGTGTATTTGACAAAACCAGAGGAACTCACAGGCCCTGTGAATCCAAGATGTCAAGCAACATTTGAAGTTTTAGGCCTTACGTTACTTGAGACCAAGATCAGTTTATATAAAATGAGAGGAGATTGTTAGACATTTATAATTTTTTAAAAAGTTTTATAATGAATTTGTCCTCTATTAAGTACCTTATGTACATGTTCACCAGAGAAGGCAATGGCACCCCACTCCAGTACTCTTGCCTGGAAAATCCCATGGACGGAGGTGCCCGGTAGGCTGCAGTCTATGTGGTCGCTAAGAGTCGGCCTGACTGAGCAGTTTCACTTTCACTTTTCACTTTCATGCGTTGGAGAAGGAAATGCAACCCACTCCAGTGTTCTTGCCTGGAGAATCTCAGGGACGGGGGAGCCTGGTAGGCTGCCGTCTATGGGGTCGCACAGAATCCAACACGACGGAAGCGACTTAGCAGCAGCAGCAGCAGTACATGTTCGCTTATATGAACATGAAACGAGGGATACTATCTGAATGGGTGAACGTGATTGAATGTTTGACATCAATGGATGTATAATGCTGTAATTTTATTAATTTATGGAGTAATGGAGTCTGAAAGATTATTTATACTGAAAAATAATTTAATTTAGCTCAACATGTAAGTCAGAAAAGAACAAAGAAGAGTAAGAAGCAAAACCAAAAAAAAAAAAAAAAAGGAGGGGGAGGGAAGAAAGATGATGAATAAGAAGTAGAAAAGAAGAAGAAGGAATAGGAAAGTCACTTATTTATCCTTCCTGCTACTACACTCTCAAGTGTAAATATACAGATCTCACTTGAGTTTCTCAAGAGAGAAATGGTCCCCAAAAATATAACTTCAGTTTAAATTAACAAAATCAAATTACAATTTATACAGTGAAAATACAAGTATTAAGAACCCACACTATTTGGCATGAATATATCCACCAAACGGTCAGAACCACAGAATAGCATTTATCCTGACTTTCAACAGTAAGTACTTCAGACTATGAACATCAAGCTTTCCCCCAGGAATTACATTTGCCATTCGAAAAGCCCTGTGGAAAATGTTTCAGACATACTGGCTATGTCCCTGTCAACATTAGACCAGTCCAGGTACAAATCCTAACCATTACCATGCATCTTATAAAACATTCCTATATTCTTTGAGGAAATAAATAATTTAATGCTCATCCATTTTTATCATGATGTGTGCAATACTATTTATTCCCTAGGAAATAAATTATAGCCACACTTTCCTCCAAAAGCTTGCAATGTCTTATCCATCTGTCCTCAAAGCAAAAAGTGCTGTAAGCTGTTAAGGAGATTCTGGAAATACTTTTGGATGGAAAGATCAGGAGGCTCTGATGCTTAGAGGTATAGAGCAGGGCAGGACATGAATAAATGAATATCATTAGTAAAGCTTTGCTTAAAGGATCAATCACTCTGACTCACAAGAATGACAAATTTCCAAAACCACCTAGATTTTGACCTGGATATCTTAAAGGAAAATAATTTTATAAATTCAAGTAGAATGGGATTACCCTATAAATCTGAATGAAGCAGATGGAAACCAAATGGAATTTTTTTAAGTAAATTTAGTTTTTCAGACTAAGGGTTTACATGAGAATGTATGAAATCCTTATATTCTAAAATGGGGCTATAAAATTGAGCTGAAGATTGGTTCCAAAATATGAATATTTTTAAAAGACAGTTACCTTTGTTTAGAATTGCAAATTCTCCCAGCCCTGGACATGTACCCCATCTGCCTCTTCTCCCTGTTGAGTGCAGGTCTTATCAGATTCTAAGATACTCCATGTCTCTCTCCTTCCCCTTTTCAAAGACTATGCTCCAACCATTCCCTCTCTCTTGTATCTTTAGCCTTATTGCTCTCTACTGACTCATCTCTTTCAGTGTTTTAATATGCTTCAATTCCATCTGTATCTTTAAAAAACAAAACTTTGAATTCACACCCCCCACCCTGAGTATCCACACTGTCCTTGCATCACAGTATAAAATTCTTCACAGTTTAGATTATCTCCCACGTACTCATTTCTCATTCCCTCTTCACCTAATTTCACACTGGTATCTACTCCTACCATATTTTTTATAATACTATGGAATATTTCCAAATACATATATTGCTAAACTGAAAGTCCACTTTTCTGCTTGAAACATCTGGTTTATCATTCAAAATAGACTAGATTTTCCCTTTGGTAACAAAAGACTTAAAAGCAACAATGATGCTGTTGAATGGCTGAATTTTCATTTAGTTAGATGACTATCACAGATCAGCTATGGCTAGGCTCCACCTTCAGTTCAGTTCAGTTCAGTCACTCAGTCGTAATGAACTTTTTGCGACACAATGGACTGCAGCATGTCAGGTCTCCCTGTCCATCACCTCCTGGACTTTACTCACACTCATGTCCATTGAGTCAGTGATGCCATCCAATCATCACATCCTCTGTTGTCCCTTTCTCCTCCTGCCTTCAATCTTTCCCAGCATCAGGTTCTTCTCAAATGTCAGATGGCCTAAGGATTGGAGTATTGGAGTTTCAGTTTCAGCATCAGTCCTTTCACTGAATATTCAGGACTTATTTCCTTTAGGATGGACTGGTTGGATCTCCTTGCAGTCCAAGGGACTCAAGAGTCTTCTCCAACACCACAATTCAAAAGCATCAATTCTTCAGTGCTCAGCTTTCTTCATGATCCAACTCTCACATACATACATGACCACAGGAAAAACCATAGCTTTGACTAGATGGACCCTTGTTGGCAAAGTAATGTCTCTGCTTTTTAATATGCTTCTAGATTGGTCATAACTTTTCTTCCAAGGAGAAAGCATCTTTTAATTTCTTGGCTGCAATCACCATCTGCAGTGATCTTAGAGCCCCCCAAAAATAAAGCCTGTCACTGTTTCCATTGTTTCCCCATCTATTTCCCAAGAAGTGATGGGACCAGATGCCATGATCTTCATTTTCTGAATGTTGAGTTTTAAGCCAACATTTTCACTCTCTTCTTTCACTTTCATCAAGAGACTTTTTAGTTCCTCTTCAGTTTCTGTGATAAGAGTAGTGTCATCTGCATATCTGAGGTTATTGATATTTCTCCCAGCAATCTTGATTCCAGTTTGTGCTTCATCCATCCCAGCATTTCTCATGATGTACTCTGCATATAAGTTAAATAAGTAGGGTGACAATATACAGCCTTGACTTTTATTACTTTCCCAATTTGGAACCAGTCTGTTATCCCATGTCCAGTTCTAACTGTTGCTTCCTGACCTGGATACAGATTTCTCAAGAGGCAGGTCAGGTGGTCTGATATCCCCATCTCTTGAAGAATTTTCCACAGTTTGTTGTGACCCATACAGTCAAAGGCTTTGGCATAGTCAGTAAAGCAGAAATAGATGTTTTTCTGGAACTCTCATGATTTTTCAATGATCCAATGGATGTTGGCAATTTTATCTCTGGTTCCTCTGCCTTTTCTAAATTGACCTTGAACATCTGGAAGTTCATGGTTCATGTATTTTGAAGTCTGGCTTGGAGAATTTTGAGTATTACTTTACTAGTATGTGAGATGAGTGCAATTGTGCAGTAGTTTGAGCATTCTTTGGCACTGCATTTCTTTGGGATTGGAATGAAATCTGACCTTTTCCAGTCCTGTGGCCACTACTGAGTTTTCTAAATTTGCTGGCGTATTGAGTGCAGCACTTTCACAGCATCTCCACCTTGCCTTCACCCTAAAATCCAGGCTAATGCTGGTGGAGCATTCTCTACCTGGAACATTGATTTGTTCCATGGATAAAGGGGAAAAGGTAGGTGAGGTATGGCTAGTGGGAAGTGATTCAAGTAGCCTCTAGTGACAGCAAGTCCATTGCCATGAGAGAGGCAGTGAATATTGGTGAAGAGTATGTCAACTTGGCATGCCAACTATTTTCCATAGTTGAATACTCATTCATTTGGGTAACACTCAACACTTGGCTTCCATGACACTGTCCTTTCCAGATATTCCTCTTTCCCCCTCTGGCTGTTCTTTTCAGCCCCTTTTGTTGACTACTTTTCTTATCTAACCTCTGAGATTTGGAATTCCTCAGGGTTTAGTGTAAGACTTTTCATTACTGTATACTCTCTTCTTAAATGTCTTATCCATGTCCATGATTTAAAATATTAATGATGTATTTATAATTCTTAAATGTATACCTATAGTTTTTCTAAACTCCAGGTTTATCTATCTATCTCTTAGACACAGAGTCACTTAGATATCTCACAAGCATCTCACATTTGGAAGATCTAAGACAAATTGGATCGCCTGCCAACCTGTTTCTTCTTCAGTCTTATCATGGTAAATAGAATACTCAGCCTTCTAATTCTTTGTGCCAGAAACCTGGGAGTTGCTCTTAATAGCTTCCTCTCTTTCACATGAAAGTGAAAGTGAAAGTTGCTCAGTCCTGTTCGACTCTATGCAAACCCACGCACTATACAGTCCATGGAATTCTCTAGGCCATAACACTAGAGTTGGTAGCTTTTCCCTTCTTCAGGGGATCTTCCCAAGCCAGGGATTGAACCCAGGTCTCTCACATTGCAGGAGGATTCTTTGCCAGCTGAGCCACAAGGGAAGCCCCTCTTTCACCTGACATCCAATCTATTACCAAGTTCTGGTGAGTCTACCTCCAAAAATCTTAAAATTAAAAGACGCTTGCTCCTTGGAAGAAAAGCTATGACAAACCTGGAGAGCGCATTAAAAAGCAGAGACATCACTTTCATGACAAAGGTCCATATAGTCAAAGCTATGGTTTTTCCAGTAGTCATGTATGGATGTTAAAGTTTGATGCTTTCGAACTGTCGTGTTGGGAAGACTCTTGAGTGTCCCTTGGACTGCAAGCAGATCAATCCTAAGGGAAATCAACCTTGAATATTCATTGGAAGTACTGATGCTAAAACTCCAATACTTTGGCCACCCAATGCAAGGAGCCAACTCATTGGAAAAGACCCTGTTGCTGGGAAAGATTGAAGACAGGAGGAGAAGGGGATGACAGAGGATGAAATGATTGGATGGCATCACAGATTCAATGGACATGAGTTTGAGAAACTCCAGGACATAGTGAAGGGCAAAGAAGCCTGACATGTTGCAATCCATGGGTCTCAAAGAGTTGGACAGGACTGAGTGAATGAACAACAACAATTGTTCAAAATATTTCCTAATTTTTGTTTTAATGTCTATAGGATTTAGATTGTTGTCTTCTTTTTTTCATTTCTGATGTTGACTATGTGTTTATTCTCTAATTTTTTCTCTGATAAATTTAGGTAGATTTTTGGCAACCACTCCAGTGTTTTTGCCTGGAAAGTTTCATAGACAGAGGAGACTGACAGGCTAAAGTCCATGGGATTACAAAGTCAGCCACATCCGAGCAACTGAGCACACATGAAATTCATTACCAATTTTAAAGATAAGCTTTCAGTTTTATAGCTTTTTTTTTCTATTTCACCACTTCCTCACTATTATTTTTTTTCCTTTAGGACATAAATCTTAGGCATTTTTCTTTCTCAGCATACAAATTTACAGTTGAGCCTAATATAATCACATGAGTCCTTAAAAACAGAGTCAAAAGAGGAAGAGAGAAAAATGCAGTAGAAGGCAGAGAGACCCAAGGCATGAGGACTTCATGCACTGTTGCCAGCTTTGAAGAGTCAGAGGCAATGATCAGAATAAAGAAGCCTAACTAGAAAGCAAGAATAAAATATGGCCAAAGACCTATGAAGAAATGAGGACTTCAGTCCTATGACCACACAGAATTGAATTTTGCTAACAAACTAATGACCCTGGAAATGGACTATCCCCCAATCTTGAGACAAGAGCCCAGACCAGCTGATACTTGACTCTGGCCTTCTGGGAGCCTAAGGCAGAGTATCCAGTTAAGCCTGCCAGACTTCTGTCCTTGAAAGTAGTTACAAAACTATAATTTTTGCTTAGTATACAAATTTAAAGCTTAAAACTGCACTAAGCACTACTTTGGCTTAATGGGGGGAAATGTATCATTTTCATTATCAATCAGCTAAAAAGATTCCCTACCCTGTGCAAGATGCCTCATCCAAACAACAAACAAAACAAAAAAACCCAGTCATCCAGACAGGATGATTACCAGCTCACTCAGCCTTGCCCATCATAGGGAAAAAAAAAAAAAAAAAAACTCATCATAAATCTCACCCTATATGAAGTTTACACAATCCACTGGACCAAACTTAGGGGGATAGAAACCAAAAGGAAGAAAGAATTCAACCTTGAAGCCTGGGAAAAGGAGACCTCAAACACAATAAGTTAAAAAAAAAAAAAAGAAAGAAAGAAAAGGTAGAGAAATACTGCACAAATAAAAGAACAAACTAGAAACATAGAAGTCCAAATAAATGAAAAGGAAATAGGCAAAATACCTGAAAAATAATTCAGAATAATTATACTAAATATGATCAAAAAGCTTGAAAACAGAATGGAGAAAATGCAAGAATCAATTAACAAAGACTTAGAAGGATTAAAGAATAAACATAAGAGAAAAACAACACAATTACTGAAGTTAAAAATACTCTTGAAGGAATCAATAGCAGAATATCTGAAGCAGAAGAATGAATCAGTGAGCTGGAAGATAAAATGGTGGAAATAACTTCTGAAGAGCAGAACAGAGTAAAAGAATGAAAATAACTGAGGATAGTCTCACAGGCCTCTGAGACAATATAAAATGCACCAATATTTGAATAATAGAGGTCCCAGAAGAAAAAGGGGAAAAGAAACTGTATGATAAAAGTTTTGAAGAGATTACAGCTGAAAATTTCCCCAACATGGAAAAGTAAAAGCCAGTTAAGTCTAAGAGGCACAAAGAGGATAAACCCAAGGAGAAACATGCCAGACAACATAATAATCAAACTAGCAAAGACTAAACACAAAGAAAGAATATTAAAAGCAGCGAGGGAAAAGCAACAAGTAACATACAAGGGAAACCCCATACAATTAACAACTGATCTTTCTGCAGAAACTCTGCAGGCCAGAAGGGAATGGCAGGATATATTTAAAAGTACTGAAAGGGAAAAATCTACAACAAAGATTACTCTACCCAGCAAGGATCTCATTCAAAACTGATGGAGAAATCAAAAGTTTTGCAGACAAGCAAAAGTTAAGAGAATTAAGTACCACCAAACCAGCTTTACAACAAATATCTTATAGTCGAGAATAAAAAGAAGAAAAATATCTACAAAACCAAACCCCAAACTATTTTAAAAAATGGAAATGGAACATATACATCAATAATTACTTTAAATGTAAATGGATTAAATGCTCCAATCAAAAGATACAGATTGGCTGAAGGGAAACAAAAACAAGACCCATATATATGCTAATTACAATAAACCCACTTCAGACCTAAAGACACATATAGACTGAAAATGAGAGGATGGAAAAATATATTCTATGCAAATGGGAAGCAAATGAAAGCTGGAGCAGCAATCCTCATATCAGACAAAATAGAACTTAAAATAAAAAAAAAGATTACAAGAGATAAGGAAGGACAATACATAATGATCAAGGGAATCAATCCAAAAGGAAGACATAACAATGGTGAATATCTGTGCACCCAACATAGGAGCACCTCAATACATAAAACAAACAGTAATAGACATAAAAGGAGAAATTGACAGTAACACAATAATAGTAGACTTCAACACCCCACTTACATCAATATACAGATCATCAAAACAGAAAATTAATAAGGAAACACAAGTCTTAAATGATACATTTGATGAAATGGATCTCATTGATATCTTCAGGACATTCTATCCAAATGCAAAAGAATATACCTTCTTCTCAAGTGCACACGAAACATTCTCCAGGATAGATCACATCTTGGGTCACAAATCAAACTTCAGTAAATTTAAAAAATTGAAATCATATCAAGTATCTTTTCCAACCACAATGATATGAGATTTTCTATGAATTACAAGAAATAAAAGAAAACATAAACACATGGAGATTAAACAAGACATTTCTAAATAACCAACAGGTTACTGAAGAAATCAAAAGAGATTACAAAAAAATTCTAGAAACAAATGACAATGAAAACACAACTCAAAACCTATGGGATTCAGCAAAAGCAGTTCTAAGAGGAAAGTTTATAGCAATACAATCCTACCTCAAGAAACAAGAAAAACATCAAATAGACAACCTAACTTTATACCTAAAATAACTGGGAAAAGAAGACTATCAACAACAATAACAACAACAACAAAAATTAGCAGAAGGAAAGAAATCATAAAGATCAGAGCAGAAATAAAAAGAAATTTAAAAAACAATAGCAAAGATTAATAAAACTAAACGCTTTAGGTTCTTTGAGAAGATAAAAAAATTGACAAACGTTTAGCCAGACTCATCAAGAAAAAAAGAGAGAAGAATCAAATCAACAAAATTAGAAGTGAAAAAGGAGAGGTTACAACAGACAATGCAGTAATACAAAGGATTATAAGAGACTGTTATGAACAACTAGATGGCAATAAAATGGGTAACCTGGAAGAAATGGACAGATTCTTAGAAAAGTTCAATATTCCAAGAATGAATCAGGAAGAAATAGAAATTATGAACAACCCAATTACAAACACTGAAACTGAAGCTGTGATCAAAAAATCTCCCAGAAAACAAAAGCCCAGGACCAGATGGCTTCACAGGAAAATTCTATCAGATATTTAGAGAAGAGCTAATGCCTAACCTTCTAAAACTCTTTCAAAAAATTGCAGAGGAAGGTAACACTTCCAAACTTATTCCACCAGGTCATCACCACTCTGATATCAAAACCAGACAAAAACAACACACACAAAAAGAAAACTACAGGCCAATATCACTGATGAACATAGAAGCAAAATCCTCAACAAAATTTTAGCAAACAGAATTCAACAACACATAAAAAGATGATCAAGTTGGGTTTATTCCAGGAATACAAGAATTTCTCAATATATGCAAATCAATCAATGTGATACACCATATTAATGAATTGAAAGATAAAAACCATATGATAATCTCAATAGATGCAGAAAAAGCCTTCACAAAATTCAGCACACATTTATGATTAAAACTCTTCAAATAATGGGCATAGCAGGAACCTACCTCAACATAATAAATGCCATAGATGATAAGCCTACAGCAAACATTGTAATCAATGGTAAAAAACTGATCTACCTATGATCAGAAACAAGACAAGGGTCTCCACTATTATTCAACATAGTTTTGAAAGTCCTGGCTATGCTGCTAAGTTGCTTCAGTCGTGTCTGATTCTATGCGACCCTATAGACGCCAACCCACCAGGCTCCCTAGTCCCTGTGATTCTCCAGGCAAGAACACTGGAGTGGGTTGCCATTTCCTTCTCCACTGCATGAAAGTGAAAAGTAAAAGAGAAGTTGCTCCGTCATGTCCAAATCTTAGCGACCCCATGGACTGCAGCCCATAAGACTTCTCCATCCGTGGGATTTTCTAGGCAAGAGTACTGGAGTGGGGTGCCATTGCCTTCTCCAAGTCCTAGCTATAGCAATCATGTCAGAAAAAGAAATAAAAGGAATCCAGATCAGAAAAGAAGAAATAAAGCTCTCATTGTTTGCAGATAACATGATATTCTACGTAGTAAACTGTAAAGATACTATCAGAAAACTAGTAGAGCTAATCAGTGAATTTAGCAAAGTCACAGGATACAAAATCAGTACACAGAAACCAATTGCATTTCTATATACTAACAAAGAAAAATCAGAAATAAATTTAAGGAACAATCCCATTCATCATTGCAACAAAAATAATTAAATATACAGGAATAAACTTACCTCAGGAGACAAAAGAACTATACACATAAAATTATAAAACACTGATGAAAGAAATCAAAGATGACATAAACAGATGGATAGATATTCCATGTTCCTGGGTAGGAAGAATCAATATTGTGAAATGACTATACTACCAAATACAATCTACAGATTCAATGCAAACCATGTCAAATTACCAATGTTATTTTTCACAGAACTAGAACAAAAAATTTCACAATTCATATGGAAACACAAAAGACCCCAAATAGTTAAAGCAGTCTTGAGAAAGAAGAACGGAGCTGGAGGTATCAAACTTCCTGAATTCAGATTATAATACAAAGCTACAGTCATCAAGACAGTTTGGTACTGGCACAAAAAAACAGAAATATAGGCAAATGGGACAAAATAGAAAGGCCATAAACAAACCTACCCACCTATGGGTGCCTTATTTTTGACAAAGGAGGCAAGAACATACAATAAGGCAAAGACAGCCTCTTCAATAAATGATGCCAAGGAAACTGGACAGCTACATGTAAAAGAATGAAATTAGAACACTTCCTAACACTGTACACAAAGATAAACTCAAAATGGATTAAAGACCTAAATGTAAGACCAGAAACTATAAAACTCTTAGTGGAAAACATAGGCAGAACACTCAATGACACAAATCAAAGCAAGATCCTCTATGACCCACCTCCCAAAGTAATGGAAATAAAAATAAAAGTAAACAGGTGGGATTTGATTAAACTGAAGTTGCTCAGTCATGTCCGACTCTTTGCGACCCTGTGGACTATGGCCTACCAGGCTCTTCCGTCCATGGGATTCTCCAGGCAAGAATACTGGAGTGGGTTGCCAGTTCCTTCTCCAGGGGATTTTCCCAATCCAGGGATTGAACGCGGGTCTCTCGCATTGCAGGCAGACGCTTTAACCTCTGAGCCACCAGGGAAGCCCTGATTAAACTTAAAAGCTTTTGCAAAACAAAGAAAACTATAAGCAAGGTGAAAAGACATCCCTCAGGATGGGAGAAAATAATAGCAGATGAAACAACTGACAAAGGATTAATTTCCAAAATATAGAAGCACTCGTACAACTCAATACCAGAATGTGTAGCAAAACGAATACAGTATTGTAAAGCAAAACAAACTAAAAAATAAAAATTAATTAAGAAAAAAAAGAAATAATGGTACAACCACATTTTAAAGCATTAAAGCATTAAAATGTCTATAAGCATTAAAATGAATTTTTTAAAGAGCATTGAAATGACACAATAAAATGTTTACATTTTTGATACATGAAAACCAGCGCCATCAACTAAAACTCTGTTGACATCTGTAAAAGCTGTAAAACCTTCTCATAAAGTATACATTGTAAATATTTAATGAAAAATAACTTTCTGATAAATAAACTATCTGGACATCAAAAAAAAAAAGTGGGAAAAAGACCTAAACAGACATTTCTCCAAAGAAGACATACAGATGGCTAACAAACACATGCAAATATACTCAACTTTGCCCATTATTAGAGAAATGTAAATCAAAATTACAATGAGATATCACCTCACACCGGTCAGAATGGTCATCATCAAAAAGACTACAAACCATAAATGCTGGAAAGGGTGTGGAGAAAAGGGAACACTCTTGTACTGTTGGTGGGAATATAAATTGATACAGCAACTATGGAAGATGGTATGGAGATTACTTTAAAAACTAGGAATAAAACCACCATATGACCCAGCAATTCCACTCCTAGGCATATACCCTGAGGAAACCAAAACTAAAAAAGACATATATATCTCATTGTTCACTGCAGCACTATTTACAATAGCTAGAACATGGAAGCAACCTAGATGTTCATCAACAGATGAATGGATAAAGAAATTGTGGTATATATACACAATGGAATATTTCTCAGCCATAAAAAGGAATGCATTTGAGTCAATTCTAATGAGGTGGATGAACCTAGAACCTATTATACACAGTGAAGTAAGTCAGAAAGAGAAAAATAAATATCGTATACTAATGCATATATACAGAATATAGAAAAATAGTACTGAAGAATTTATTTGCAGGACAGAAATGGAGAAACAGACATAGAGAACAGACTTATGGACATGGGGTGGGGGGGAAAGGATGAGATGTATGGAAAGAGTAACATGGAAACTTACATTACCATATATAAAATAGATACCAATGGGAATTTGCTCTATGTTTCAGGAAATTCAAACAGGGGCTCTGTATCAACCTAGAGGGGTAGGATGGGGAGGTAGATGGAAGGAAAGTTCAAAAGGGAGGGGATATATGTATATCTATGGCTGATTCATCCAACCAGTCCATTCTGAAAATCAGCCCTGGGATTTCTTTGGAAGGAATGATGCTAAAGCTGAAAATCCAGTACTTTGGCCACCTCATACGAAGAGTTGACTCATTGGAAAAGACTCTGATGCTGGGAGGGATTAGGGGCAGGAGAAGAAGGGGACGACAGAGGATGAGATGGCTGGATGGCATCACTGACTCGACGGACGTGAGTCTGAGTGAACTCCATGAGTTGGTGATGGACAGGGAGGCCTGGCATGCTACAATTCATGGGGTCGGAAAGAGTCAGACACGACTGAGCAATGGATCTGATCTGATCTGATGGCTGATTCACGTTGAGGTTTGACAGAAAACAACAAAATTCTGTAAAGCAATTATCCTTCAATTAATAAATAAATAACTTTTTAAAAAATTCCCTAATTTTCCTTGTGTTTTTTTCTGATTTGTGGGTTTTTATAAATATGTAAAGAAATTTTCTTCTCATTATTAAAGAATTTTAATTTTACATTATTTGTGCTCAAAAACACTATGTATATATGTATGTCATATATAGGTATATTAATATTTCTATTATGCTTAGTATATTATTTTAGTGAATGTTCCATGTGCACCTTAAAAAGTGCATTCTGTCAAAGGTACAGAATTCATAATTGTCAATTTGGTAGAATTTTTTGATAGTATGGTTCAAATACTCTATCTCTTTAGTAATTTTCTGTCTTCCTGTTCTATTGATTACTCATAGAACAGTACTGAAATATCTAATTATAATTGAAAAATTGTCTATTTCTTATTTTACACATTTAGTTTTTGATTTATGTATTTCAAAATTTGCTATAAGCTGCATATAGTTTTAAGATTCTTAAAATCTGCCTGTCTTCCTGATAAACTGACATTTTAATGCTGTAAGATTAGAAATACTTTTGCGCTTAACGTCTATATAATCTATTGTTAATATACATTGTGGTTTTCTTATGATGAAGGTTTGCACAATATAACTTTTCCATTATTTACTTTGACTTATCTGTGTAGGTGATGTAAAGTGCATTTTTTTGGTAAAAAGCATAGGGTGTTTTTTGACTTCCCAGGTGCTACTAGTGGTAAAGAACCTGTCTCCAATGCAGGAGACATAAGAGACTCAGGTTTGATCCCTGGGTTGGGAAGATTCCTGGAGGAGGGCATGGCAACCCTCTCCAGTATCCTTGTCTGGAGAATCCCATGAACAGAGGAGCCTGGCAGGCCACAGTCCATGGGGTCACAAAGAGTCAGACATGACTGAAGCAACTTACCACAGCACAGCTTCTAGATTTTTAATCCAATTTGATCATCTCTGATTTATGGAGTATTTAGACTATTTATGTTTAATAAAATTTTCAGTATAGTTGAGTTTAAGTCCACCATTTTCCTGTGTTCAGTTTATGCTATCTGTTCATTATTTCTTTTTTGTCATTCCCTGCCTTCACTTTATTAATTGAGGTTTCTTTATATATTTTATCTTCACTGCTGATTATTATTTACACCATTTTATTTTATATCTTTAATGGTTGCTCTAGGGTGGACATGTGCATCATAAACTTATCACAATCTGCTTTCAAATAATACTGCATCATTTTGAATAACATAAAAATTCAGTATACTATAATTGCTCCCTCTCATAATCCTTTGTGCCACTGGGTTGTAAAATTTTACTTCTGTAACTTATTTTACCTCTTCTTCCTTCTGTACTTATACCTCTCCATCAAGATTCATTTCTTTAATTGAAGATGATTCAAAAAAATTGAGAGATATCCCATTCTCTTGGATTGGAAGAATTAATAGTGTTAAAATGGCCATACTACCCAAAGTAATCTACAGATTAATGTGATCCCTGTCAAATTACTCATAGCATTTTTCACAGAACTAGAACAAATAATCCTAAGATTATATGGAATTACAAAAGACCCAAAATTTCCAAAGCAACCCTGAGGGGAAAGAACAAGGCAGGAGGTATAACCCTCCCAGATTTCAGACTACACTGCAAAGCTACCATAATTGAAATAGCACAGTATTGGTACAAAAATAGACATATGGACCAGTGGAAGATAATAGAGGGCCAGAAATAAACCTACACACCTATGGTCACTTATTCTCTGACAAATGAGGCAAGAAAATACAACAGGGAAAGGACAGTCTCTTCAGCAAGTAGTGTTGGGAATGTTGGACAGCCACATTTAAATCAATGAAGTTAGAACACACCCTCATATCACACACAAAAATAAATTCAAAATGGCTTAAAGATTTGAATATAAGACATGAAGCTATAATCTTCCTAGAAGAGAACATAGGCAAAACATTCTCTGAAAAAAATTGTACCAATGTTTTCTTAGGTCAGTCTGCCTTAACAAAAATTTAAAAATGGGACCTAATTAAATTCAAAAGCTTTTTCATGGCAAAGGAAACCATAAATAAAACAAAAAGGCAACCTATAGAATGGGCTATAATACCTGCAAACAATGTGACTTCAGTTCAGTTCAGTCACTCAGTAGTGTCTGACTCTTTGCAACCCCATGAATCGCAGCACACCAGGCCTCCCTGTCCATCACCAACTCCCGTTCACCCAGACCCATGCCCATGGAGTCAGTGATGCCATCCAGCCATCTCATCCTCTGTCGTCCCCTTCTCCTCCTGCACCCAATCCCTCCCAGCATCAGAGTCTTTTCCAATGAGTCAACTCTTCGCATGAGGTGGCTAAAGTACTGGAGCTTCAGCTTCAGCATCATTCCTTCTGACAAGGTATTAATTTCTAAAATGTACAAACAGTTCAACCAGCTCAACATATTAAAAAAAAAAAATCAGAAAATGGGCAAGACCTACAGAGACTTTTTTCCAAAGAACATATACATACGGTCGATAGGCACATGAAAAGATGCTCAACATCACTAATTAAAAGAAATGCAAATCAAACAATGAAGCACCACCTCACACTGGTCAGAATGGCCCTCAATGAACAGTCTACAAATAACAATCCTGGAGACAGTGTGGAGAAAAGGGAAACCTCCTACACTGTTAGTGGAAATATAAATTGGCACGGCCACTAAATAAAAAAGTATAGAAATTCCTCAAAAAACAAAAAAAAAAAAAAAAAAAAAAACCAAACTATGATCCAGAAATCCTACGCCTATGCATGTATCCAGATAAAATAATAACTGGAAAAAATACCCACACCCCTATGTTCACAGCAGCACTATTTACAATAGCCAAGACATGAAAACAACCTAAATATCCATTGATGGAGGGATTAAGAAGATATATATATACATGGACATACACATATGCACACATGCACACACATGTATACACAAAATGGAATATTACTCAATCATATAAAAGAATGAAATAATGTCATTTGCAGCAACATGAATGGACCTAGAGATTATCATACTAAATGAAGTCAGAAAGTGAAAGACAAATATCATATGACATCACTTACATGTAGAATCTGCTGCTGCTGCTGCTGCTGCTGCTAAGTTGCTTCAGTCATGTCCGACTCTGTGCGACCCCATAGACAGCAGCCCACCAGGCTCCCCGTCCCTAGGATTCTCCAGGCAAGAGCACTGAAGTGGTTGCCATTTCCTTCTCCAATGCATGAAAGTGAAAAGTGAAACTCAAGTCGTTCAGTCGTGTCTGACTCTTTGCGACCCCACGGACTGCAGCATACGAGGCTCCTCCACCCATGGGATTTTCCAGGCAACAGTACTGGAGTAGGGTGCCATTGCCTTCCCCAACATGTAGAATCTAGAATGACACAAATGAACTTACATACAAAATGAACAGACTCACAGACATATATATATATATATATATAACTGAATCACTTTGCTGTATACCAGAAACTAACACACATTGTAAATCAACTATAGGCTTCCCTGGTGGCTCAGACAGTAAAGAATCTGGCTACAATGCAGCAGACCCAGGTTGGGCTATAACCCAGTTCATGGGCTTATAAAGAGTCAGACATGATTGAGTGACTAACACTTTCAACTATGTGTATGTGTGTGTTAGTGGCTCAGTTGTATCTCAAAGAGAGACCCCATGGGCTGTAGTCTGCCAGGCTCCTCTGTCCATGGAATTCTCCAGGCAAGAATACTGGGGTGAGTAGCCATTCCCTTCTCCAGGGAATTTTTTTAAAAAGCTGCTGATTAATAAAACTACTCAGTAAGCCACCTGGGACCCTCTGATGGCTCAATTGGTAAAGAATCTTCCTGCAAAGCAGGAGACCTGGGTTTCATCCCTGGGTCAGAAAGATCCTCTAGAGAAGCAAATGGCAGCCCACTCCAGTATTCTTGCCTGGAGAATTCCATGAACAGAGGAGTCTGATGGGCTACAGTGTATGGGATCACAGAGTCAGACACGACTGAGTGACTAACACTTTCACTTTCTTTACCATCTGACCCACCAGGGAAGCCAACACTTTCAACTATACTTCAATGAAATACATTTTTAAACTAAAAAAAATAAATATGAGAAGATCTTTTTTAAAAAGATTCATTTCTCTTTATCGATATCTTTTTTAGACAATAATTGTTCAGTAATGTTCCCTAGGAATAACTACCTAAGAGATTCACCTCCAAAGCTTACTATTGGAAACTCAGAGTTGCTGAGATAAAATAATATGCTCAAAAAAAAACACTATAATCTTTAAAAGGAACTACACATGAGGCCTTCATGTTTCCAGGAGTATTTTCACAAGTAACATATGCAGTCCTTAGTAGAAACATAATAAAGCATCTATTGAAGTTCAAAACATTGAAGTGTTTAAAATATGAATGGGCATGAATGCAATTCAGACCAAGCTAGAATTTATTTTTGTAAATTCTGTAAACTAGAATTTGATAAGCAAAGAATACTATAAACATGGCAAATACTTAGCATACTTAACTGTGAAAGGCAGCAAACAACATTTAAAGCACCACAGTATCAATATCTTTATATTAAAAGAATTAATACAGTAAAATCTGATTGAAAAGCAAAAATGGACACCTATATGAATGCTCTGTTCCATCCTCTCCTTCTCAGTCAGCGGTTATTCATTATAGCCCAAAGTTGTAAGGCTATATTTCTTCTGAAATATACTATAATTCAGATTTTACACAGTGTTGTGACCTTCCTTTCAGTTACTGTGAGTTAGTGAGGTTTTAAACTATTCTTTATCACATAAATATTGTAAACAGTATTTGGACCTACAGCTATCCCTCTACACTAGAGAACTGGGTGCTGGAGAGGTCTAAAAAGGGAAGAGGTCATTTCATTGCATCATCTTTGCACTGCTTGAATTTTTTCCATGAATATAAATGACTTTTCCAATTTAAAAAAAAACTGCTGGTTAATAAAACCATTAAGTAATCTAATTTCATAATTTTATTGTGCATAGTCCCTTATGGATTACAAACTGCAGTAAGCATGCACACCTAGCTTTTATTAGCATTATATCTGAAAAGGTATTTGTGGTACATAACTGACTACCATTTATTACACTTTATGACTTAAAAGCAAAGCATTCATATACTAAATACAGTGATTAATAAAAGCATTTTTTTCTTGACAGTGTTAAATAGCTAATAAAATATCAAAACTTCATTGATTTCCATTAAAATTAAAATTCATTTAATGGACTCATGGTTAAGACCACTACACAATTGTTTCAATGGGTCTTTGGAAGTCAGATAAGGATGCATGAATTCTTTCGAATGTCATACGTCCCATATATTTTCTGCAGAATGTTAAAAACGGCAAGCAGTGGTGTAATGAAGTGTAACCTCCCATTATTTCAGCATGGTTCATCATTATATCACTGAAGCAAGGACACTGCCTTATAAAATCTACTAGCTCCCTCCAATTTACATTTATAGCTACAGAAAATTAAATAAGAGATGTAATTAGGCTGTTCTTGTGAAAAAAAATCTAAGAAGCACTGTGTTTTCAAGGCCTCCCTTTGCAAACATTAATGCTTTATCCTTCAAATATGCTGTCCTGTCAACACTGGATTGGGAGCTGGGAGAATCTGACAAATTGGCACTAAAGTAGACATTTCAGAAATAAGATCAGCTCTGAGAACCTGGAAAACTATAGAGAAAATTCCATTTTCTTCTTACCTATTTCTTTCCATTTAAATTTGGAGACTATTCTAGAATATCAATTCTTATAAAACAGCTAAGGAGAAAATTATTCATATCCTATACAGGTTCTTTTTTTTTTTTTTCATATCCTATACAGGTTCTTATCATGCCTGAAGAGTAGCTCTGTCTTCAGTAAGGATTTCTGTAATTGGAAGAGAGTTGTGTGTCAGTTGATTATTGATATATAGGTTTAAAGCAATTCCTATCAAAATCCCCACAAGGCTTTCTGTAGGTATAGACAAGGTTATTCCAAAAATTATACAGAAAAGCAAAGAAACTAAAAGAACTAAAATAATTTTGAAGAAGAAGAAAGTGGGAAGAATCCGTTTATACCATTTTGAGACTTTTAGCTACAGTCTAGCTTGTGGTAGAGGGATAGCCACATAGATCATTACAATAAATGAAGACACGATTGATAAACAGGGTCAGAAATTGGAGCAAGAGCTCGGAGGCCAGACCCAACAGAGGCACGAGGCACATAGAGGATGGCACAGGAGCAGCAGCTGGGGTAGAGGGTGGCAGGACCAGCCCGAGGAGGAGGGCTGGTTGGTACACCCCTTTGGAGCCTTGACAGACAACACTTGCCTCACACCAAGACCTCAGTCCCCAACACGTACAAAATCTTCCTCAAATATTGTTTCTGACTCACACTTTGAAGAGGATGGAAGTTTCACAGGAAGAGTTTGCCTGGGGCCACAGCCACAGAGAGAAAAAGAGCCAAGCCAAGATGGTGACTACAAACTGACTTTGAGAATCCTCAGCTGTGGGCAGATTCCATACTGAGGGTGGGAAAATCTTGCTCGCTTTTTGGTTTGCAGGTGCATGTCTGAGTGTATTTTGGGGGTGGGTGAAGTGAACTACTTGAGTTGTGATTATTTTTCTGTTAAAATTATTTATAAACTGAAAACTGTATCCTCTAGATATTTGTTTAAGCTTAAACTCTCAGATATTCAAAACAAGTTAGTTGTCAATAAGTGAAATACTGTTAGTGAAATTCAATTTATACCAGTTGGAATGAAAAATTTCAAAGAGTCCCAAAGCTATACAATGCATACGTCTCTCGATATCTTACACCTTAAGTGATAAAGAAAGTCTAAGTTTCTCAAGGTAACCAGCTCTCCACTTCCCTATCAGGAGAGTGTGCTATATTTAGAACAACTGACTTGGATTCAGCAGCATCAACAGGTGCAACCCTCTCTAAGTATGTCCATAGGTACATTCTTTTTCTTTTTAATAAATCAACCTAAAGTTTATAACAGTTTCTCTGGAAACAGTTAACACAGTTTTTTTTACAATGAAGAACTGTCTAACTCTGAACATACTATACACGGCAATTAGAAGTTGTTATGGTAAGAAAAATACACAGCCCACTTTCTGCAACCAACACAGAAACAGTAAGGGAAATTTAAGGACAAAGGTGGGGTTTGTTTTTATTATATATATTAAAAAAAAACTCCTCAGGAGTCTTAACAAAAGAAGAGAATATTTCACAGTCAGAAAACAGACACCAAGATACAAAATTAAAGCTGTTTGGACTCCAGACCTATCCCATCGCCTCCAGAGCAGAAATGGGGAGGAGACAACTGAAACAAACAAGCAATTTTGTAAATCAAAGACTTAGAAACCCTACAAATATGATTAAAATATAAACTTCTGCTTTGCTTTTTTAAAAAAAATATATTTTTACTATATCGAAAGATCTGCTTTAGTGACATGCTAGTTCCACCAGAAAATAACCCCATTACTCCCTTGTCAGTAACATGCTCAAGGTGACCAGTCAACTTATATTTCCAAATCCCTGTATATATAAGTACGTGTGTGTCTTTTAAACCAAAGCCTGGGGCTCAGGAGATAGCTGCTGTTATCATGGGCTTCCACCTTAACGTTAACCAACAAATTCAGCCTCCCCAAAAGGGTGAGCAGGGCACAGAGAAGCCCTGAAGTGGTAGTGAGAGAATAAGTCCCAAACAGCCAACTTTTCCAGCGTGGCCTCCCCAACCCACACCCCTACTGAAAAGGAGATCCTTATTTCTAACCAGACTATTCAGCTCAAATTTGGACTGCCTGTAACCAGAATGGCTTTTTCTACCTAAAAAGAAAACACACATTTATCTGCACACCCATCCATATATATAATTTTTTTTGTTTTTACATCTAAATATAAAATACTACTCTGCTTTGTATTATAAATGGAGGACCACACAAAGAGAACTTTTTCCTTTAAGGTAGGGCAATCCATCCATTTATGCTGAGGCTGTCATGGCGTTGAGCTTCAGACAAGTAAAGCACCACACCAGAAGATCTAGAGCATTTTCCTAACTGACTACCCATCTTTCCTTCTCTCGTAATTCTCACCTTTAATAGAAAATCAGTTACAACCTTTTAAGTAATGGAACTTCCCAATCAGTAGATTCCTTCAGTTCACTTCAGTCACTCAGTCGTATCCGACTCTTTGTGACCCCCTGAATCGCAGCACACCAGGCCTCCCTGTCCATCACCAACTCCCAGAGTTCACTCAGTCTCGAGTCCATTGCATCAGTGACGCCATCCAGCCATCTCATCCTCTGTCGTCCCCCTGTTCTCCTACCCCCAATCCCTCCCAGCATCAGAGTCTTTTCCAATGAGTCAACTCTTTGCATGAGGCGGCCAAAGTATAGGAGTTTCAGCTTTAGCATCAATCCTTCCAAAGAACACTCAGGGCTGATCTCCTTCAGAATGGACTGGTTGGATCTCCTTGCAGGCCAAGGGACTCTCAAGAGTCTTCTCCAACACCACAGTTCAAAAGCATAAATTCTTCGGTGCTCAGCTTTCTTCATGATCCAACTCTCACATCCATACATGACCACTGGAAAAACCATAGCCTTGACTAGTTGGACCTTGTTGGCAAAGTAATGTCTCTGCTCTTCAATATGCTATCTACGTTGGTCATAACTTTTCTTCCAAGGAGTAAGTGTCTTTTAATTTCATGGCTACAGTCACCACCTGCAGTGATTTTGGAGCCCCAAAAAATAAAGTCTGACACTGTTTCCACTGTTTCCCCATCTATTTCCCATGAAGTGATGGGACCAGATGCCATGATCTTCATTTTCTGAATGTTGAGCTTTAAGCCAACTTTTTCACTCTCCACTTTCACTTTCATCAAGAGGCTTTTTAGTTCCTCTTCACTTTCTGCCATACAGGTGGTGTCATCTGCATATCTGAGGTGATCGATATTTCTCCCGGCAATCTTGATTCCAGCTTGTGCTTCTTCCAGCCCAGCGTTTCTCATGATGTACTCTGCATATAAGTTAAATAAGCAGGGTGACAATATACAGCCTTGATGTACTCCTTTTCCTATTTGGATCCAGTGTGTTGTTCCATGTCCAGTTCTAACTGTTGCTTCCTGACCTGCATACAGATTTCTCAAGAGGCAGGTCAGGTGGTCTAGTATTTCCATCTCTTGAAGAATTTTCCACAGTTTATTGTGATCTACACAGTCACAGGCTTTGGCTGTAAAGGAGGCTTCAAATATGGAGGCTCATAGTTCTTAGCGTATAGTACTTACGGTGAAGATTTATTATAGCCAAAGGATAAAAAGCAAAATCAAGATGAGGAAAAGGGACATGTGGTGATGTCCAGAGGAAATCAGCATATGCCTCCCAGAGTCTTCATATAGTGCTTGCATGTGTGCTCAGTTGTGTTAACCCTTTGCAACCTTATAGACTATATATCATTCAATCTGCCAATAATGAACTGTGACACCGGTATGAAATGATTCCACCAGGGAGGCCTATTTTAGACTCAGTGCTGAAGCTTTGACTGGAAGTTGGTCTTTAAGCACCTCTGCTTAGCATATACTAAAATTCCAGATTTTGTGGAAAGAAAGTAGGTATTCAGCATAAATCACACTATATATAAATTATTATAGAAATAACTTAGGCAAACTACCTCATCAGTTAGGAAATGTTAGGACACATCTTGAAATCCAATGGATAGCTTTGATTCATTGAAGGCCTTGAATTGTCAAACATTATGACTACTCTAGGCAAGGTATTGTATGACTTTTACTATGTCACAATTTGAATTTTTATTACAAATGCTTTGTAACTTTGCTGCATACCTGTCTTCTTTTTATGACAAATAGCTTTCTTATTTTTTAGTGTACCCACTTGTAAAATCTATATTTCTAATGCTATCTACCTCATAGGTATTTTGAGGATTAAATGAGTTATTAAATATACCTGAAGGTTATGCAATGCCAAAGGGCTCTAGAAGACAAGAGTATCAACCTACTCAGCCATTTTAAAATATAACTTTAATGCAACTAATATGTAAAGAACAATCAGAGAACCACTTCTTATCTTGAAATGCATTAAAAAATCATGTTATGTGGCATTTGCATTCCTGGAATCATCCTCTCTAGATGCCTTGCTTTTAGAATCTTTTCAGAAAACATATATATTAGTATGTATGTGTATGCTCAGTCATATCTGACTCTTTTGTGACCCCATGGACTGTATTCTGCCAGACTCCTCTGTCCATGGGATTCTTCAGGCAAGAATACTGGAGTAGGTTCCGCTTCCTTCTCCAAGATATTAGTATGTGTAAACACTCAAATTTTCAAGAAAATACAAACATGTAATTTGGTTTCCCTTTATTAAAGGAAGAACTGAAAATATTTTTAGAAGAAAACTGTTGTGTGTGTGTATTTTGCCTACCCTATCCTTTAACTTTAAAGTAAGTAAATCTGGTCAATAGTTATATGTAAGGCATTTGTTTCTTTCTATTTATTGGGATAAGCAAAAATGTATAAATAAAAGCTTAATCTTTCTGTGCCTTAATTTTCATATACAAAATGAACCTACCAGTAGTGCTTGTGGCTTTCCTGGCGGCTCAGATGGTAAAGAAACTGTCTGCAGTGCAGGAGACCTGGATTCGATCCCTGGGTTGGGAAGATCCCATGGAGACAGAAATGACAAGCCACTCCAGTATGCTTGCCTGGAAAATCCCATGGACAGAAGAGCATGTCGGGCTTCAATCCATGGGGTTGCCAAGAGTTGGACACAACTGAGTGACTGAACAACAATATTTATACATATGTGTGTGTGTGTGTCAAGAACACATATGTATTTATACTGTTGTTCAGTCATTCAGTCATGTCCAACTCTGTGACACCATGAACTGCAGTATGCCAGGCTATTTTGTCCTTCATTATCTCCCAGAAATTGCTCAAACTCATGTTCATTGAATCAGTGATGGCATCAAACCATCTCATCCTCTGTTACCCTCTTCTCCCCCTGCCCTCAATTTTTTCCATCATCAGTGTCCCTGTCAGTGGCTCTTCACATTAGGTGGCCAAAGTACTGGAGCTTCAGATTCAGCATCAGTCCTTCCAATGAACATTCAGGGTTGATTTCCTTTAGGACTGACTGGTCCCTGCTGTCCAAGGGACTCTCAAGAGTCTTCTCCAACAACACAATTCGAAAGCATCAGTTCTTTGGGACTCAGACTTCTTTAGGCTTTCCTGGTGGCTCAGTTGGTAAAAAAAGAAAATGAAGTTGCTCAGTGATGTCCGACTCTGCAACAACATGGACTGTAGCCTACCACACTCCATCCATGAAATTTTCCAGGCAAGAGTACTGAAGTGGGTTGCCATTTCCTTCTCCAGGGGATCTTCCAGACTCAGGGATTGAACCTGGGTCTTCCTCATTGCAAGCAGACGCTTTAACCATCTGAGCCACCAAATACAGGAGAACAGCTGCAGTGCAGGAGTCCCAGGTTTGATCCCTGGTTTGGGAAGACCCCCTCCAGTATTCTTGCTGAGAAATCTCATGGACAGAGGAGCCTGGTAGGCTACAGCCCATGGGGTTGCAAGAGTCAGACACGACTTAGCAACTAAACCACTACCAGCCTTCTTTATGGTCCAAATCTTACATCTGTACCTGGTTACTGGAAAAACCATAGCTTTGACTATATAAACCTTGGTCAGTAAAGTGATGACTCTGCTTTTTAATACACTGTCTAGTTTTGTCATACCGTTCTTTCCAAGGAGCAAACATTTTTTAATTTCATGGCTGCAGTCACTTTCCACAGTGATTTTGGAGCCCAAGAAAATAAAATCTGTCACTGCTTCTACATCCCCCACTTCTATTTGCCATGAAGTGATGGGATCAGATGTCATGATCTTAGCTTTCTGAATGTTGAGTTTAAGCCAGCTTCTTCACTCTCCTCTTTTACCTTCATCAAGAGAGATTCTTCAATTCCTCTTCACTTTCTGCCATTAGAATGCTATTATCTGCATATCTGAGGTTGTTGATATTTCTCCCAGAAATCTTTTTTTTTTATAAACAAGTTTCATGTTTATTGAAATGGTTCATATAAAGGAGTTTAACAACTATAGAAAAGAATAAAAAAACTGACCATTTTTTAAGGCTTGATCATGGTGACACAATTTGGTTAAACATCAGATTTTGCTAGGATTTATTTATCCAAATCATCACTATTCATTTCATTTTTTAAACTTCTGTAAACTTTTACAACTCCTGTATTTTTTTTCTGCTTTCTATCTGCATCACTTTTGTCTTGCCTCTCGGATTTGCTCTCCCAGACTCCATTTATTTCTTCTTTCCTCTTACATGCCCCAAGCCTTCTCATTGTCTTCTTACTGGCTTCCAGTGCCTGCCATGGATCCAGCCATTAGTCTGTGCACATGACCAGAAACTCCCAGTTTTGTAGTAATTAGCGTTTTATATTGCTCAAATGCCATAAACTGGATTGCACCATAGGGAAAAATTCGAATCATCATTGCACCGTTCCCTTTATACAATCCAAGGTATCCCTCCTTTTGGGAACAGCACGCAATGTAGAAAATACTCCCAAATGTCTATAATGGTGGTTGTGAGCTTGTAACAAAACCTTTACTCGATCCATGGGAGCAACTGTTGTTTTGGCACAGCATCCAGCAATACCTCCAGCCAGGAAGGAGCGCAGCCAGTAGAAGTCTCGGCGGGCGGCCGGCCCTCCGGCTCCTGCCGCCTGCGGCTTCGCGGGAGGTGGCTCAGCGGCTGCCAGGGCCGCCGCTGCCGCCGCCGCCGCCATCAGGACCAGGGCCGCGTCGGGAGCTTTGGTCGTCAATTTACAACCCAAGGGCCCTAGCCATGGACGGAGCAGGCAGTGCCAGGGCACCGACCGCCGCGCGGGCGGGGCGGAATACCCTCTCCCAGAAATCTTGATTTCAGCTTTTGATTCATCCAGCATGGCATTTCACATGATGTACTCTGCATATAATTTTAAAAAACAGGGTGAGAATATACAGCCTTGACATATTCCTTTCCTGATTTTAAATCAGTCCATTGTTCCATGTACAGTTCTAACTGTTGCTTCTTGACCTGCATACTAGAGCTTTCTCAGAAGGCAGGTAAGGTGGTCCGGTATTCCCAGATCTTTAAAAGTTTTCCACAGTTTATTGTGATCCACACAGTCAAAGGCTTTAGCCTCCTGTACAATGTTATGAACCTCTGTCCATAGTTCTTCAGGTGCTTTGCCTACCAGATCTAATCCCTTGAATCTCTGTCATCTCCACTGTATAATCATAAGGAATTTAACTTAGGCCATACCTGAATGGCCTAGTTTTTCATGCTTTCTTCAATTTGAACCTGAATTTTGCAATATGAAGCTCATGATCTGAGTCATAATCAGCTCTATGTCTTGTTTTTGCTGACTGTATAGAGTTTTTCCATGTTTGGCTTCAAAGAATATAATCAATCTGATTTCAGTATTGACCATTTGGTGATGTCCATTAGTATAATCATCTCTTGTCTGGTTGTAAAAAGAGTATTTGCTATAACTAGTGTGTTCTCTTGACAAATTGTGAGCCTTTGCCCTGCTTAATTTTGTACTCCAAGGCCCAACTTGCCTGTTACTCCAGATATCTCTTGACTTCCTCCTTTGCATTCCAGCCCCCTATGATGAAAAGAACATCTTTTTTTTTGTTTTTGATGTTAGTTATAGAATTCAATTTCAGCTTCTTTGCCTTTAGTGTTGGAGCATAGACTTGGATTAATGTAATACTGAATGCTTTGCCTTGGAAACAAACAGAGATCATTCTGTCATTTTTGAGATTGCTTCCAGGTACTGAATTTCATACTTTTTTGTTGACTATGACTGGTCCATTTCTTCTAAGTGATTCTTGCCCACAGTAGTACATATAATGGTCATCTGAATTGAATTTGCCTATTCCAGTCCATTTTAGTTCACCGATTCTTAAAATGTTGATGTTCTCTCTTGCCATTTCTTCTTAGACCACTTCCAATTTACCTTGAGTCATAGACCTAACATTCCAGGTTCCTATGCAATTTTGTTTTTACAACATCAGACTTTACTTTCACTGCCAGACACATCCGCAACTGAGCATCGTTTCACTTTAGCTCAGCCTCTTCATTCCTTTTGGACCTATTTCTCCACTCTTCTCTGATAGCATATTGGGCACCTACTGACCTGGGGAGTTCATCTTTCAATGTCATACCTTCATCCCAACTATTGATAACTGAAAAATAAACTTGATTAAACAAATGATATTACAGATATCTTGACATATGAGGAAGCAATAAAAGAGTGTTCAGCCAGTGAATGCAGGATAAAAGATTATAAAGGTGAGTTAGGTAATAAAAATATGGTATTCTTTTCAATTGTTTGTAATATCAGATATAAAATTTTTCTATTTTTTTGTTTTTCAGCTTTATTTTTTAAATGTATTTATTTTAATTGGAGGTTAATTACTTTACAATATTGTAGTGGGTTTTTCCATACATTGACATGAATCTGCCATGGGTGCACATGCGTTCCCCATCTTGAACCTCCCTCCCACTTCCCTCCCCATCCTATCCCCAGGGATGCACCAGTGCACCAGCCCTGAGTATCCTGTCTCATGCATCAAACCTGGACTGGTGATCTGTTTCACATATGATAATATACATGTTTCAATGCTTTAAAAAATGTGTAGTGTTTTAATGTAAGTTTCTCATTGGTCTTATTTAACTTGGGCTGCCACAACAAAAGCACCACAGACTAAGTGATTTAAACAACAAACATTTATTTCTCATAGTTCTTCAATCTGGTAAGTCTAAGAACAAGGTGTCAGCAGATTTGGTGTCTGGTGGGACCCTGTTTCCTGGTTCATAGGTGGCTGTCTTCTCATTGTGTCTTCATGTGACAGTAGGGGTGAAAGATTTCTATGGATTTCTTTTATGAAGGCATTAATCAAATTTATGAGGGCTCAAGAACTAAATATCTCCCCAAATCCTCACCTCCTAATACCATCACATTAAGGATTTAGACTTCAGCATATGAATTTTTTGGGGGGTAGCAAAAATATTCAGTCCAAAACATCATTCTAAATAAATATTCACTTTCATAATAATTTTGCATTTGTAACTTTGTACTTTTTTCTTAAAGAAGTGTTTATAAATTGTCTCCCCAGCTCCTACTGAGTTATGATGATTGAATGGTATATGTGGAAGTAGTCTTTCTATTCTATGTGACACAGTGAACTGGCTTCTTCTGTATTCCAAGCATATGAATTACTGAAAAAGATAAATGTGATTTAAAAGAAATTGTTTGGTCAGCACATTCAATTTATAGAAAATAAATACTCTTTGTGATTGGTTTATTAGTCATGGATAACTTTTCTGTACCATAGGATTTTCTGTATCATTTTCTAAACTGATGAAACATCATTTGGGATTCTTTAAATGATTTGTGATGTTTTTCTATTTATTTTTGACTCATTTTAGCCCATTATGCATATTGTGCTGATTTGCCAATATTTTCATGCTTATTTTCAATTGTTTAAATATGAGTCACCAGTATATTTTTAAATAAATTTTATCCAGAACACATCATTAATTTTTAGTCACTTGTTTTAGTTTTGTTGGCTTTCCATAATTATATTTGCTTTTGTAGATATTAAGTCATTCTTAGCCAGAAATTAATTTATCCATTTGTTCTTATTTTCAAGTCTACTTTGTTTTACACTCAGTTTCCTTTAACTTAGGACAGTTTTTATATATTCATAATACAATATTACTCTTGTTTGCCATATTCTGTCTCTTGTTAAAGGTACATTGCAATCTTGTAATTGTGGGGATTATCTGAGTTTCCTTAGAATAGGAATAAGGATATTGATTTCAGAAGGTACTATTCCATTTTATGAATATGAAAAATAAAGTTCTTTACAGGGATAGTGGTTGTCACTTGGCTATATGTGGGTGTTGGTCTCTGATCTGAGTGAAGGCTGACTTATGGAATAAGGAAATGAAGGTTGAGGTTGCACAAGATGGTATGGAGACATGAAGGGATTCTCCCTTTTCTGTATTAAGGTTGGCCTGCTGTGAGAAGATAATAATCTGTAATATACTGATTAAGAGAGCTTAGTTCCTCTTATAAAATGCTTTCTGCCTGTGGAATATCATGGTCCTATTTCCCTTTTGTTGATTATACAATAACAGGCTTTCATACTAAAAGTTCTAACATTATGTTTTGATCTAGAATTGTCTCTCTTAAGGTGTTTCTAGTGTAGATGTCCTTCTCACTGCCAGAAAATCCCAGGAAGGTGAGCAAATAGATGGAGCATCTTACACTATGAAGGTTGTGGTAAGCAGCCTCTAGGATGGTCCCCAATGACACTGCTTCTTGATAGTCATACCCTGTGTAATATCCTTCCCTGGGTATGAGTTGAACCTAGCAACTTGCTTCTAATGAATAAAATGGGCAGAATTAATGGGATACCACTTCCAAGATTATGAAAAACTCTGGCTTCTGTCTTGTTCACGCTATCTTGCTTTAATTTTCTCATTTTAATGGAAGTGAGTTCCATGATGTCAGTTGCCATATAAAGAGACCCATGTTGTAAGGAAATGAGGGCAGTCTCTAACAACAATCAGGAAGGAATTGCAAGCAATAGCTTATAACAATTTGAATCTTTCCAAAAACCACTTGAGTGAGCTTGGAAGCAAATCTTCCTAGTCAAACCTTGGGAGAAGACTAACACCCCATCCAGAACCTTAATTGTGGTCTTATATGAAACCTTGAGGCAGAAGCACCCATTAATCCATGCCTGGATTCCTGACCCACAGAAATTGTGAGATAATAAATGGAGTTAGGATTCTGTGTAGGAATATATTCTGATGATACAACTGTGGTGACAGGAAAGCATTCAGGATTAGTTACCCATTTCAAGAACTGGTCACAGAATGCAAATCAACATATCACTTCCTTCCTTAAGTATTTTCCTTCAAAAATTTTGCTACGAAAGTCAGCTGAACTAGACAAAATCTATGGATCTGAAATTCTTGTCTTTCATAGGAAACTAATTTAAATTTCATTATGATCTCAGAGGATAAGTTGCTGGAATTGGCTATTGATGGATTGAGATGATCTTGCTCTGTTTTATATAAAAAAAATCTTAAATTAGAAACTTAAGCTTGTTCAAATTGTGCTTAAATTTCTTCCATTCCATCAAATACCCCTGTAAAACTAGTTTCCCCACTAACAGTATTATTAAAACAAACCATGGAAACAGTTAATAAATAAATAAATATTTATGGCTTTACGCTTTAAAGTTTGGAGGTAACTTATTATGCATTCATGGATGACTAATACAAGGTACACTTTTTCCTACAGGAAATTAGGTGGCCCTAGTCCACTGAACTCATCATTAATCTGCTCTATTCCTTCACCATTGACTCCTTCACCCATCACACCAATCGTAGAGCAGTACATGAGGAAGCTATATATCACAGAGAATGGCTTTTAGATCATCCACAGTGAACAAGAAAAAGAAAAAGTCCCAGAACCCTTCAGAATTCAAATTATCTTTAATTATTCTATAATTGATCTTCCTGAGCTCACTATTTTTTTTAAGACCATCCCACTCCAAATGGATAACTAGTTGGATCTTGGCTTTAACTTCATGCTTTATTACCTGGTCATTCACCAATATTTAAGGACAAGGTACAGTTTCTATGGAAAACTGGCAAAGACTCTTATAAGAAAATGAAATATGCATGGAGACTCTTGATCTGCTTTGTTAAGTTATTTTACAAAAAGGTTTTGTTGCTTCAGGTAAGTATCCCTGTCAATTCTTCATGCTGTTAGAATATTACTAGTGCTGAATCCAGTTTGTCCTTTTAATTTCTTTTATCACCAAAAAAAGCCTTTATTTCCTAAGTAAAAAGGGATAAAATCCTTCCCAGAGTATGTTAGATGCACAGACAAAGATGAAATCATATGATAGAATACACAATGAAATACACAAGTCCATATCTGATTCAAATTTATTTTAATTAAATACAATACATGCAATAGATTGAATATAAAAAGGAACCAGTATAGTTCTGCTTGAGATGTGTTTTTTCCCCATTAATAATCTCTATAAATCTAGGGAATATCATAGAAAACCACAAAAGATCACTACATTGGCCATATAATGTTGCTATCATTCAGGGAAAAAGCTAATTAAATAACCTCAGATTTCAATGGCTCAAATTATGGATAATAGTGGCTTCTTCAGGAATTCTGTTAGGGAAAGTTACAGATTAGAAAATTAAAAGAAATTTTCTGACATAATTTGTATGTATTTTTTTCTTTTTTTTATTTTTTAGTTTGTTTTGCTTTACAACACTGTATTCATTTTGCTATACATTGACATGAATCAGCCACGAATGTACATGAACTCCCAATCCCGACCCCCACCTCGCCCCTCCCACCCCACATCATCTCTCTGGATTATCCCCGTGCATCAGTCCCAAGCATCCTGCATCCTGCATCAAACCTAGACCGGCAATTCGTTTCACTTATGATATCATACATGTTACACTGCCACTCTGCCAACTCATCCCACCCTCTCCCTCTCCCACAGAGTCCAAAAGGCTGTTCTATACCTCTGTGTCTCTTTTGCTGTCTCGCGTACAGGTTTACATTACCATCTTTCTAAATATTAAAAGCAGCAAGGGAAAAACAACAAATAATGCACAAGGGAATTCTGATATATTTTAAAAGTAAAAATTATATTATATTAATAAAATTACTTTTGAAATTATGGGATATCAACAAACACCAACAATAAATAATAAACAGGAAAACAAAGTGAGTGCCTATCTAGAGAGAGCTAAATGAAATTCATCTATGTTAAGTGAAAACCCAAATTCCTTAGTTGTCCAATATTTTCTGGCTAATAGCATATATGAAGAAATCAAATAAATGAAAATTATATTCACTATTTAATGCCAGGATGACATTTCTGCCTGCATTATTTGACCATCTGCAGTAGGTGGTCAAATAATGAAAACATGAAAGAAATATGACATTCTATAGTGGTTTTCAAATTTACTGTGCATAAGAAAAAAACATGAAGAGCTCATTAAAGCATAAATTCCTGGTCCCTTTCTCCAATAGGCCTGAAGTGGGGTCCATAAATATTCATTTCTTACTCTCAGATGATAATGATTCTGCTGATCCAATGACTATAATTTGAGTAGTACTGACATATCCTGGAACTTATGAATGGGACCAAGAGTCATAGTGTTTTGATAATATCCTGTGAGTTTTGTCCTTGTAAAAAGTTTCTGGGTTATTTTAATAATTCTTAGCAAAAGATTTACACAGTTATAAATTTTCTTGATTTGTTGCTCAAAGTGGAGACAGTCAAATAAGCCTGCATCTCTGAAGGTGGAGACTTTTAAAAATAGGATCAGGGATAACTTGGCTGGGCCTATATTTGCAATTGTGACTTCAAATACTTCATGGCTACCAGCTGATGGACACTCTACATTTGGAAAGACTATGTGCACTTCTGGAAAAAAAAAAAACACAACAACAGGTATTTAATACAGGTGCTTAGGATCTATTTTCAGTAGCAAACAACTTTTTTTTCCTGAATAATGTGAGTGCCTCTTAAAAACAAATGAGCAAGTGATGTCACTGAGAATGGTGGAGTAGGAGTTCCAAAGATCTGTACCATCATAGAAACTGCTGATAAGGTAGTAAAAGCTATCAGAAACAACTTTTTCAGAACTCTAAAGTAGAAGCAAAAACTTAAGGGGAATGCTTAAAGTGCTTAGTCGCTCAGTCATGTCCGACTTTTTGTGAATCCATGGACCGTAGCTCACCAGGCTCCTCTGCCCATGGGGATTCTCCAGGCAAGAATACTGGAGTGGGTTTCCACGCCCTCCTCCAGGGGACCTTTCCAACATGGGGATCAAACTCAGGTCTCTCACATTGCAGGTGGATTTTTTTTTTTTACCATCTGAGCCATGAGGAATGCTTAATGAAGAGGCTGCAAAACATCATAAGATAGCCTTAGAACATTTTCACTTACCAATCTCCTATCCTCCACTCCCCAGTTCAGCAGTTGGCATGGGAACAGTGGCTTACTTTCTTTGGATGGCTTACTGGCATCAGAGGGGGCAGTATGGATGCAGTTCTCAAAAGACTGTAGTTGTTTACTTTTGTGTCTGATGGCACCCTGAGAGATTGACTCAGGGACCTGACTTGGTTTTGCCCTCTCCACTCAGAAGTCTATCTGAACTAGAGGTGCCTCTTGGGAAGTATTTTTAAAAATCATTTAAAGTAAAATATACTAATTGCAGCTGTCTGTGGTAAGGGACAACAAAAGAGGCAAACAGCAAAAGACTGAAAATGTAGGAAGGGAGAAGTTTGGGTAATGAGACAGATGGGGGAATAAGGGCTTAGAAAGGATTTTGTATACACCAAGAAGTTCACAACACCATGTGTATGCCCACAGTTAGATGTGCACTAAGAAAATACCAGAGAAAACCCCAAGTTTTTACCTTACCCTGATCTTTAAGTTTCCAGTAGCAGAAAGTGAACTAAAACAGGGCTACAAGTGGCCTGACTAAGCTTTGAAGAAATGCCCCAACTCAGAGCCAATCTGCATAAACAACTCCAAAAAAGCAAAAATAACAAAACCTAGAGAGGAGAATCTGTTTTCTACAATTATTGATTGTAAATATTCAAAATGTCCAGACAACATAAAGTAGGCAGAGTCTGGCCCATTTTTTAAAAAGTGAAATTAACAGAAACAGTTTCTGAGGAAGCCCCAGCATTGGACTTACTAGGAAAAGACTTTAAATCAACTGCTTAAAATACACTCAAAGAGTCAAAAGAAACCTGGCATAAATAAGTAATACAATCCAGGGGAATGATGTTTCAGCAAAAAGAATATCAATAAAGTGATGGAAATTATTTAAAGGAACCAATAGATTCTGAACCTGAAAAGTACAATAACTGAAATGAAAAATCCACTGTGGAATTCAACAGTGTATTTGAGCAAGGAGAAGAAAAAATAGGCAAATGTGAAAATAGATCAATTGAAATTATTTAATCTGAAGTGCAGAAAGAAAAATAATAAAGAAAAATAGACTTTAAGGTATGCATGGTACATCATTGAGCATATGGGATTCCTAGAAGGAAAAAAAAGAAATATGAGGACAAGGAGAAGCTGGTATCAACTCAACTAGATTGCCATCATTTAAAATGTTAATTGCAATATCCTAGTAACCACTAAGAAAATAAGAACAGCAACAAATGCCAAAAGAAAATAAGGAGGGAATCAAAATGGTACACTAGAAAAAAATCAATTAAACACAAATCAAAGCAATAATATAAGAATAGAAGAACAAAAAAAACCTATAAGAAATGTAGAAAACACATAGCAAAATGGCAAAAATAAATCTTTATTAGTAATCACTGTAAATTTAAATGGAATAAAGTCTTTACATAAAATTCAGAGACTGGCAGACTGGATTTTTTTTTTTTTAAGAAATATGGTTCAGGACTTCCCTGGTGATCCAGTGGCTATAGACTTCATGCTTCCACTGCAGGTTATGTGGGTTCAATCTCTGGTTGGTAAAGTAAAAATCCCACAGGCCACACAGCAAGAGCAAAACAAAACAAAACAAAACAGAAATGTGGCTCTTCTATATGCTTTCTACAAGAGACCAGATAGATCCAAAGACACATATAGGTTGAAACAAAGAATGGAAAGGGAAATAGGTACTGAGAGTTGCGATGTATCTACCATTAATCAAACAAAGTAGACTTTATTCAAATGTTACAGAGACAAAAAAGGATATTGTATGTTGATAAATGGTCAATCCATCAAGGAGATGTAACAATCATAAATAAACACACATCTGACAACAGAGCCCTAAAATACATGAAGCAAAATTTGAAGAAATGGGAGGAAGAAATAGACAATTCTAAATTAACTGAAGGGGTAAATACATCATATTGAAAAATGATTAAGACGACATGGCAGAAAACCAGTAAGGAAATAGAAGACTTCAACAAAACTAGAAGTCAACTACATCTAACAGACTTACACAAAACATTGAACTCAACATTAGCAGACTACCTACCTATTCTTCTGAAGAGTACATGGAGTGTTCTCCAGAATAGATTGCATGTTAGACCATATAGCAAATATCAACAAAATTTAGAGAGATTAACACACAGTATTGGTGTTTAGTATGGCAAAACCAATACAATATTGTAAAATAATTAACCTCCAATTAAAATAAATAAATTTATATATAAAAAAAGATTAACATACAAATTGTGTTATTTGAATGAAGCTAAATATTGACAAGAGAGTGAAATTGAAAATTCAGAAATTTGTAGAATTCAAACATTTCAACAACCAATGATTCAAAGAAGAAATAACAAGAAAAATTAGAAAATACTTTGAAATGAATACAAATCAAAATTGTTGTTGTTTAGTCTCTCAGTTGTGTCCAACTCTTTGCAACCCCATGGACTACAACATGCCAGGCTTCTTTGTCCTTCACCATCACCCAGAGATTACTCAAACTCATGTCCATTGAGTTAGTGATGCCATCCAACCATCTCATCCTCTGTTGTCCCCTACTCCTCCTGCCCTCAGTCTTTCCCAGCATGAGGGTCTTTTCCAATAAATTGGCTCTCACATCAAGTGACCAAAGTATTGGAGCTTCAGCTTCAGCATCAGTCCTTCCAATGACTATTCGGGTTGATTTCCTTTAGAATGGACAGGTTGGATCTCCTTGATGTCCAAGGGACTCTCAAGAGTCTTCTCCAATACCACAGTTCAAAAGCATCAATTTAGCAGTGCTCAGTTTTCTTTATGGTCCAACTCTCACATCCATACGTGACTACTGGAAAAACCATAGCTTTTATTGGATGGACCTTTGCTAGCAAAATAATGTCTCTGCCTTTTAATATGCTGTCTATTTTGTCACAGCTTTCCTCCAAGGAGCAAGCATCTTTTAATTTCATGGCTGCAGCAACGCTCTGCAGAAAATAAAGTCTGTCACTGTTTCCATTGTTTCCCATTTATTTGCCATGAAGTGACGGGAATGGATGCCATGATCTTTGTTTTTTGAATGTTGAGTTTTAAGCCAGCTTTTCCACTCTCCTCTTTCCTTTTTATCAAGAGAGTCTCTAGTTCTTCATTTTCTGCCATAAGGATGGTGTCATCTGCATATCTGACATTATTGAAATTTCTTGCAACAATCTTGATTCCAGTTTCTGCTTCATCCAGCCCAGTGTTTTGCATGATGTACTCTGCATAGATATACTCTGCACAGTTAAACAAGTAGGGTGACAATATACAGTCTTTATGTACTCCTTTCCCAATTTTGAACTATGTAGTTCCATGTCCCGTTCTAATTGTTGCTTCTTGGCCTGCATACAGATTTCTCAATAGGCAGGTAATGTGGTCTGGTATTCCCATCTCTTTAAGAATGTTCCACAGTTTGTTGTGATCCACAGAATCAAAGGCTTTAGCATAGTCAATGAAGCAGATTTTTTTTTTTAATCTCTTACTTTTTCTGTGATAAACATATGTTGGCAATTTGATCTCTGGTCCTTTGCCTTTTCTAAATCCAGCTTGAACATCTGGAAGTTTTCAGTTCACATACTGTTGAAGCCTAGCTTGGAGATTTTTGAGCATTACTTTGCTAGCATGTGAGATGAGTACAATTGTGTAGTAGTTTGAACATTCTTTGGCATTGCCTTTCTTTGGGATTGAATGAAAACTGACTTTTTCCAGTCCTGTGGCCACTGCTGAGTTTTGCAAATTTACTGGCATGTTGAGTGCAGCACTTTCACAGCATCATCTTTTAGGATTTGAAATAGCTCAGCTGGAATTCTTTCACCTCCACTAGCTTTGTTCATAATGATGCTTCCTAAGGCCCATTTGACTTCACATTCCAGGATGTCTGGCTGCAGGTGAGTGATTACACCTTTGTGGTTATCTGGGTCATTAAGATTTTTTTCTATAGTTCTGTGTATTCTTGCCATCACTTCTTAATATCTTCTGCTTCTATCAAGTCCATACCTTTTCTGTCCTTTATTGTGTCCATCTTTGCATGAAATGTTTCCTTGGTATCTCTAATTTTCTTGAAGAGATCTCTAGTCTTTCCCATTCTATTGTTTTCCTCTCTTTCTTTTCATTGATCACTTAAGGGCTTCCCTGGTAGCTCAGATGGTAAAGCGTCTCAATTCGGGAGACCTGGGTTCAATCCCCAGGTCGGGAAGATCCCCTGGAGAAGGAAATGGCAATCCACTCCAGTACTCTTGCCTGGAAAATTCTATGGATGGAGGAGCCTGGTAAGCTACAGTTCATGGGATCACAAAGAGTCAGACACGACTGAGCAACTTCACTGATCATTTAGGAAGGCTTTCTTATTTCCCCTTAATGAATTCTCTAGAACTCTGCATTCAAATGGATATTTCTTTCCTTTTCTCCTTTTTCTTTCACTTTTCTGAGCTATTTGTAAGACCTACTCAGACAGCCATTTTGCCTTTTTGTATTTCTTTTTCTTGGGAATGGTTTTGATCACCCCCACTTGTACAGTGTTATGAACCTCCATCCATAGTTCTTCAAGCACTCTGCCTATCAGGTCTAATCCCTTGAATCTTTTGTCACTTCCACTGTATAGTCACAAGGGATTTGATTTAGGTCATACCTGAATGGCCTAGTGATTTTCCCTACTTTCTTCAATTTAAGTCTAAATTTTGCATTATGGAGTTCATTATCTTAACCACATCAGCTCCCAGTCTTGTTTTTGCTGACTGTATAGAGCTTCTCCATCTTTGGTTGCAAAGAATACAGTCAATCTGATTTTGGTGTTGACCATCTGGTGATGTTCATGTGTAGAATCATCTCTCATGCTGTTGGAAGAGGGTGTTTGCTATGACCAGTGCATTGTCTTGTCAAAACTCTGTTAGCCTTTGCCCTGTTTCATTTTGTACTCCAAAGCCAAACTTGCCTGTTACTCCAGGTGTCACTTGACTTCTTCCTTTTGCATTCCAGTTCCCTATGATGAAAAGGACATCATTTTTGGGTATTAGTTTTAGGAGGTCTTGTAGGTCTTCATAGAAACATTCAATTTCAGCTTCTTTGACATCAATCTTTGGGGCATAGACTTGGATTACCGTGATATTGAATGTTTTGCCTTGGAAATGAGCAGAGATCATTCTGTCATTTTTGAGCTTGCGTCCAAGTACTGCAACTCTTTTGTTGAGTATGATGGCTACTCCATTTCTTTTAAGGGATTCTTGCCCACAGTAGTAGATATAATACAATAACTGCAATGAAATATTTACTACATGGCTCATCACACTTTTGAAGTTACAGAAGACAGAATCAGCCAACTTGAAAATAGGATATTTGAAATTATTGAGTCTGAGGAACAGGAAGTTAAAAGAAATAAGAAAGGAACCAGGGTATAAGAAATTTAAGGAAAACTATCAAATGGATTAATATATGCACTATGGATGTCCCAAAAGATGAAGAGAGAAAGGTGCAGAGAGGCTATTTGAAGATCTAATAGCAGAGAATATCCTAAAGTTGAGGAAAGGCTTGAAGCTAGGAATCCAATCTCAAGTAACTCTAAATTGAAAACACTCAAGACCCACTTTGAGATATATAATCAAATTATTGAAAGACAAAAAGTGTCTTATAGGCATCAAGAGAAAAGAGACTTGTCAAGAGATCACAAATTAGATTATAATCTGATTTGTCAGTGGAAACCTTGGAGGCCAGAAGTTGGTAGGATTATATATTTAAGTGCTGAAAGAAAAACTATCAACTAAGAACTCTCTGTCCCTCAAAAATCTTCTTTAAGAATGAGAGATAAATTGAGATATTCTCACATGAACACTAGCTGAGGCAATGTATTGCCATTATGTCTTCCCTAAAATAATTACATAAGGGAGACCTTCAGACTGAGATAAAAGAATGTTAGACAGCAATTCAGAGCCCTGTGAAGATAGAGATACCTCTGTTACATGTAACTACACTAGCAAATATAAAAACAAGGACTTTTATAATTTTGACTTTTACTTTTTATTTTGTACTGGTCTTAAAAGACAAATCCTTAAATATATATATCTTTCTTTTTATTTCTTGTGTGCAAATAAAAATGTTTCTATTTTTTTATTTTTTTTAATATAAATATATTTATTTTAATTGGATAGGTATAAAATAATAAAGATGTTATTAGGGATATAAATAACATAAATTTGGATGGCATAGTTGTAAAGGAGTAGAGTTTTGTATGTGATTGAACTTAAAGTCGATATTAAATTCAAAACTGATTATTGTAACTTCAAGATATATATATATATAATTCCCATGTCAATCACAATTGACATCTATAAATAACACAGAAAAGGAAATAGAATCAAAGTGCATCACTACAAAAAAAAATTAACCAAATGCAAATGAATGCCATAATGGAAGAAATGAGGGACAAAAAGGTATTGGGTATACATAAAACTCATTTAATAACAATGCTACAAGGTTATTGTTCAGTTGACCAGTTGTGTCTGACTCTGTGACCCTATGGACTGTAGCATGCCAAGGTTCCCTGTCCATCACTATCTCCCAAAGTTTGCCTAAGTGCATTTCCAATGCATCGGTGATGCCATCCAGCCATCTCATCCTCTGATGCTCTCTTCTCATTCTGCCCTCAATCTTTCCCAGCGGCAGGGACTTTTTCAATGAGTCTGATGTTTGCATCAGGTGACCAAAATACTAGAGTTTCAGCTTCAGCATCAATCTTTCCAGTGAGTATTAAGGGTTGATTTCTTTCAGATTGACTGATTTGATCTCTTTGCTATCCAAGGGACTCTCAGGAGTCTTCTCTAGCACCACATCTCAAAGGTATCAATTTTTCGATGCCATGTCTTCTTTATGGTCCAACTCTCATAACTGCATGTGACCACCAGAAAGACCATTAGCCTTGAATGTACAAGACCTTTGTTAGCAAAGCGAAGTCTCTGCTTTTCAACACACTGTTTAGGTTTGTTATAGCTTTCCAGCCAAAAAGCAATTGTCTTCTGATTTCATGGCTGCAATCACCATATGCAGTGATTTTAGAGCCCAGGAAGAGGAAATCTGTCACTGTTTTCACATTTTCCCCTTCTATTTGCCATGAATTGATGGGGCAAGATGCCATGATGTTAGTGTTTTTTTTTAATATTTAATATTTAACTAATATTTAGTTTTAAGCCAGCTTTTCCACATTCCTTCTTCACCATCATCAAGAGATTGTTTTAGTTACTCTTCAGTTTCTGCCACTAGAATGGTATCATGTGCACATCTGAGGTTATTGATGTTTCTCCCACCTGTCTTGATTCCAGATTGTAACTCACCCAGCCTGGCTTTTCTCATGATGTACTCAGTGTATAGGTTAAATAAGCAGGGTGACAACAGAGAGCCCTGTCGTACTCCTTTCTCAATCCTGAACCAATCAATTGTTCCATACAGGGTTCTGTTGCTTCTTGACCCACATACAGATTTCTCAGGAGATAGGTAAGATGGTTTGGTATTCCCATCTCTTTAAGAGCTTTCCACAGTTTGTTATGATCCACACAAAGACTTTAGCATAGTCGATGAAACAGAGGTAGATGTTTTTCTGGAATTCCTCTGCTTTCTCTGTGATCCAGCGAATATTAGCAATTTGATTTCTGGTTCCTCTGCCTTTTCTAAACCCAGCTTGGACCTCTGGTAGGCATTATCATAATTCTCTTATTTACTAATGGTAAAATATAGATAACATAAAAATTTACCATCTTAATCATTTTAACTGAAAGGTTCAGTGGTATTAGTACATTTACATTGTCGTGCACCATCATGACCAAAACTCCTTTCACCTTGCAAAACTGAGGGGAAATTATAATATATACAGCAAATTATTAATAAATCTGGCAATAATATGCCCTTTCCTATAAGCAGTTTCTTTAATTGTAGACAGGTTAAACTGCCAAGTCAAAAGGTAGAATGGGTTAATAAAAACATGATCTAGTTATATACATTTTATAAGTGATTCACTTTAGCTATAAGGACACATATAGTTTGAAAATGAAAGGATGGATATTCAATGCAGCAATGAAAAGAAATCTGGAGTGGCTATTGTAATAAGATAAAATATACTTTAAGTATAAAGCTGTTGAAAAGACAAAGACACTATACATTGAGAAAAAAATCAGTTTACCATGAACACAAAATAGTTATAAACATGTGTGCCCTAAATATCAAAACTCCAAAACATATGAAACAAACACTGACAAAATTGAAAGGCCAAATAGACAATTCAAAATACTAGTGAGAGACTTCAATACTTCACTTTCCAAAATGAATCAAACAACTATATAGAATATCAATAAGGAAATTGAAGATTTGGTCAATCTTATATACCTTTGAAGTTAACACACATATACAGAACAATACACATATACAGAACAAAATAACAGAATACATATTTTTCTTAAGGGCACATAGATATTTTATAAATTGGTCAGGATAGACCATTTGCTAGGCCACAAACTAGTTCAATAAATTTAGAATGATTTAAATCATGCAAAGTATCTGTTCTGATGACAACAGAATGAAACTAGAAATCAATAACTGTAAAATTCACAAATATGTAGACATTAAATAACATGACCTTAAAGAACTAGTGGATCAAAGAAGATATCACAAAAGAAATTAGAAAATATTTCAACACAAATAAAAATGGAAATACAACATACAACAACTTATGGAAAGGAGAAAAAGCAGTAGTTTGAGAAATATTTATAGCTGCAAATCCTTACATAAGAAATAAAAAGATCTCAAGACAACTGTCTTATTTACACATCAAGAAAAAAGAAAACCTAAATCTAAGGCTAGCAGAAGGATAAAAATGATAAAGATTAGAACAGAAATATATAATACAGACAAAAACAAAAACATCAGAGAAAAATCAATAAAACTAAAATTTGGGTTTAACAAAAAGATCAACAAAATTGAAGACCAATAGCTACACTGACTTAAAAAACAGACAACACTCATAGAAGTAAAATCAGAAATGTAAATAAGAATACTACTACTAAGTTTATAGAAATAAGGGACTATAAGTAGGTACTACAAACAATTTTATGCAAAAAAGAGAAAAATCTAGGTTAATTTGACAAATATATAGAAACACATTAACTACCAAGACTGAATCAAGAAGAAATAGAAAATCTCAGTATACTTATAATGACTAAGGATATTGAAACACTAATCTAAAATCCTCCCCCAAAAGAAAAGCCCTGGACTAAGTTGCTTCATTGGAGAATTGTATCAAATATTTAAAGAAAACTTAACACCAATCCTTTTCAAACTCTTCCATAAAATTGAAGAGGAGAGCACACTTCCTAACTCATTCTTTAAGACCAGCATTACTCCAATACTAAAGTCAGATAGTGCAAGAAAGAAAACTACAGATCAATATTTCTTATGAATATTGAGCAAACACCCTTAAAAATACAAGCAAACTGAATTCAGCCACATAGCCAAAGGATTATATACCATTGACCAAGTGAGATTTATCCATGGAATGCATGAGTGATTTAACATATGAAAATCAAACAATATGATGCATCTGTCTTAGTGTCCTCCAGAGAAACAGAACTTTGGTGAAGTTCATATTGAAAGACACTATTATTATCTACTCCACACTAATCAAAGCAATCTTAAGATTTAATGCAATCCCTGTCAAAATACCAATGACATTTGCAGAAATATAAACATCCATCCTAAATTTCATATAAAAGAGCAAAGAAATCTAAACTTCCAAAAAATATATTGAAAAAAAAATTGGAGAACTCATACTGCCTGGTTATAAAATTTACTACAAAGCTATAATAATAAAAGGAGTGTGGTACTGACATGAAGACACACCAAGCTGGAATACAACAGAGAACCAGAAATAAACACTTATATATTAATATATGGTCAAATGCTTTTCAGAAAGGGAGCTAAGAACATTAAATGAAGAAAGAGACTTTTTAAATGATTTTTTCTTTAATTAATCTATTTATTTTAATTGAAGTCTGATTACTTTGCAGTATTTTAGTGGCTTTTGCCATACATCGACATGAATCAGCCATTGGTGTACATGTGTCCCCTCATCCTGAACCCCCCACCAACCTCCCTTCCCACCCCATCCCTCTGGGTTGTTCCAGAGCACGGACTCT
>SJXQ01000946.1:0-85406 GCA_006408695.1 Aepyceros melampus
GAGTTTAAAGTGCAGATTTCAACATGCCTGATCAACATCTAGGAAAGTCTCCTGATCAATCAATAAACATTTTTTTTTCTTTGCCTTCAATATTTTTTATTAATGAGCTGCAGTAGTGTGAGTTTGGTGACAATGATAATCATAACATCTGATTTCAATAAGCATTTTGTAAGCACCAATCTTGAGCAAGGTAGCAAACTGGCTGTGCGAGAGACCTTCAAGAGAGCTTTAAAGGACATGCCTACCCTCTTGGAGTCCCCAGACCTTCCCAGGGGATGTGGACATGACCAAGTAATGAGAAACCCAGGTAAGCAGTGCAGACAGAGATCAGCACTAGGGGACTCAGGGTCAACACTCATGACAATGAAGAACCCTGTAGTATCCCAGCCCTCAACTCAACTTCCTTCTTTTCCAAAAGTAACTAAAATGACTAAATTTTCCACAGAAGACAGATGAATCACCTAACAGGAAACTGGCCATGTTTTGAAACAGCACAGCAGTCATAAACTGCCTTACAGTTTTTTTCTTTTCCAAGTAAAGTTTGAGGTTGTTTGTACAAACATAGCCTTATCTCAAAAAGAAAATACACTGACTTCAAACTTGTACTGAGTCAGCTTACATTTCTGCACCGTGTTAATAAGCCTTGAAGAACATTCTGGTCAAGAGGTAGAAGTAAAGTGCCCCAAATGTGAAAGCATGTAGAAATCACAGACTTTTATTTAGCATCAGAAGAGATCACAGGAGGCAAAAGTAGGGATACAGGAGGGGGTGAAGCTGTTTATAGTCAAATTTCATAGAAACCTACACAGCTGCTATTTGTCCTCAAGGCTCAGAGAAGATATTGGAACCACACAGGAAATGCTTTCAGTAGCATGAAAAACAGTTCAAAAATAAACATGAAAATGGAAATGGGCCACCCAAAAGATTATCATCTGCTATAGGAAAAAAAGTTCACATATTTGAACTAAAACCCTGTGTCTTTAGCACTTAGAATTGGGTCAAATCCTCCCACGTATTCTTCCTCATTGTGCTGAACGGAAGGGTGATAGGAATGCAGGTGGTAGCTCTGCTCTGACCACTGTAACAACAATGTCACATTTCTGGGCCGTTTCCTCGTTGCTGAAAAGGTGGAATTGAACCAGATGTTTGGTTTTCTCACTGTGCTCTGCAAGGCATGTCAGATGCCTCAGGCTCTTCCAGGGAAGGGAAGGGGGATAGGAGGCTGTGTCTAATTTTCCACTCCACCCAGACCCAGCTCCACTTGCATCTCACACATTAGGTTCCTCATAAGATTCTGTTCAAAGGACCATGGCTTAAGGAAAACAAAAACCAAAAAAATCCTCCAGACTAGATACTATGAAATCCCTTTCAGAAACAGAGTCCTATGGTTCCATGCTAATATAATAGAGGTGTTTTCTTGGGGTATTTTTTTTTTCTGGGGCCTATATATATATATATATATATAATTATGTTATTTAATCCTTACAAATCCCCAGAGATTTTGTTTTTAATTTAACAGATGAGGAAACTGGGTGTAGTAGGTAAGTAACTTGCCAGTTACACCAAGAAAGAACAAATGAGCAGGGGCTCATAACTTCTTACTCTTCACAACATTGCTACTTTTCTCCCAGCATCTATCTTGACAATGACCAGTCAGAATCCAAAAAAAGTAAAAAGGAAAGTGAAAGTCACTCAGTCATGTCCGACTCTTTGAGATCCCATGGGCGGTAGTCCAGGGAATTCTCTAGGCCGGAGTACTGGAGTGGGTAGCCTTTCCTTCTCCAGGGGATCTTCCCAATGTAGGGATTGAACCCCAGTCTCCCTCACTGTAGGTAGATTCTTTACCATCTGAGCCATAAGGGAAGCCCAAGAATACTGGAGCGGGTAGCCTATCCCTTCTCCAGCAGATCTTCCCAACCCAGGAATTGAACCAAATATAAGAGGAAATTATAAGGTTAAAAATCCCTGTAGGCCCCATTGCAGGTGGAGTTTTCCAAGATCTCTGAATTAAAAGATTCTTTGACTTTACTGAGTGCTAAAATGCCTAAGACAGGATAAGTGGATTGGAGTAAGCAAAAATGGCAGGTTTTAGCTCCAACACCAATTTGTTTTTCCTTTCATTCTTTTTTATCTGAGAGCAATTTGAATTCCCTGGCACTTACTCTTGTGAGTAAACCAGATTCTTCATATAATATTAATGTAAACACTGCTGTATATATTTTTCAACTTTGCTTTAGACTAAATAAAGCCTATATGAATAGACACAGATTATGAGAGAATTGGCTAAAAAAAGCAGTTTGGGTTCCAAAAAAAGAACTAGGCAGACTTTAAAAAGTATTAATATAATTTACTTGATGTTTCTTATTTCCAGTTTACATCTTATAAATATGTATGATATGTCATGTTTTTGGACATATATGTGCCTTGCTGATGAACTGAGAAGAAATTATAGAAACTCATTAAGGCTTAAAAGGTAAACTCTTTTGTCCCCTAAGAGGGAGCAAGAGGGTCTGTCCATACACGTTAGTCTGTATGTCAGCTGTCAACAATCTGGTCCTAGCTGGGGTAAGGAGAAAGGGATATGCAAGATGGCTTTTTTTGGAGTTTGGAGTGAGAAAAAGCAGGAAGTATATTCCTTCCTTGAGTATGTGTATGGGGGTGTGGTGGATGTCTTACTCTGCCTTGATACAACACCATTGTGACTTAGGAACCATCCTTCCTCCTTTTCTCTGATTTGGGGTAGAATAGAAGCCCGAGGGGATGTTTACAGAGATGTGTAGGCCATCAATAGCATGCCAGAAGTGCCCGGAAAAATAACAATGTCCATCTCTGTTTGTCCTTAATCCCTGCTTCCTTTCCCACTACTTCATTGTGCCTGCAATCTGTCCAGAAGTTCTTCTACCAAACTTTGAAATTCTAAACATCTGTGGTTGACAACAAAGATACGTTTCAGAGCAAATGTGAGTCAGCACCATCTGTAGCCAAGAGGCTCATTAGAGGTCGTATGCACACTGTCACCTGGACTGGAAAATTCAATAGACTGGAAATTTAGTAGCCTTAAGAGCAGCCTTCAGGAGGGCAATTAAGAGGTACAGACTTCCAGCTGCAAAATGAAGGAGCTTCATATTTTATGAAGTAATATACTCAGTAATGATATAATATCTTCATGTGGTAACATATTGTAGCCAGATTATTGTGGTGATCATTTTGTAATGTATAGAAATATTGAGTCACTACGTGGTGCACCAGGAACTAGCATGGGGTTATACTTCAACAAACAAACTTGGAAAAAAAGAGATCATATTTGTAGTTACCAGAGTGGGGGGAGAGTTAGAGTGGGTAAATGTAGTCAAAAGATAAAAAATTCCAGTTAAAGGAAAAAACTACTAGGGATGTGGGCGTCCCTGGTGGCTCAGTGGTACAGAATCCGCCTGCCAATGCAGGAGACACAGGTTCAATCCCTAGATCAGGAAGATCCCCTGGAAAAGGAAATGGCAACCCGCTCCAGTATTCTTGCCTGGGAAATCCCGAGGACAGAGGAGCCTGGTGAGCTATAGTCCATGCATGGGGTCACAAAAGAGTCAGACACAACCGAGCGACTAAATAATAACAAGCTACTAAGGAGGGAAAGTCTACATATTGACCAAATTTTTTTCTCTCTGGAACTCACCTAACCCCTTCATGGGTGCCATTTAGAACATGTCTAATTCCTTAAATCCATTTCAATTATTTGAAGACAGCCCCCAAGTCTTCCCATAGGTTCAGCAGCCTTAGGTGTGTCCAACATTCCTTCCGGTTTCCAGACTCCAAGAACCTGACCCACTCTTCTGCAAGCTCTAAACTTATCAGTGTACTTCCTGCAATATATGGACAGCCTCCAAGACAGAGTGAAATGAGAGTAACCAACTGCTCCCATAGCCAAAGACTGCATCTGCTTCCTTGGTGGCAATACACACCTTGGCTATTACTGCAGTCCTGCCAGGGCTGAGCAGGGGACATTACACTGAGCCCTGAAGGAAGCTATTAGTAATTCTTGGCCACAGAAGTGAGAAAAGATTAAGGGTAATGAAGTAGAGAAGTAGATGCTTTAAAAGGCAAGAGCCAGGGTTTGGAGCAGTTTAGAAAATGCAATGATATTTACTGGCCTTAGCTAGATTTCTATAAACAAAATAAAATCCTTAATGGCCAAACAGTTCCAGTATTGGAATTCTCTCAGCATATAATCTGATCTGAAGAATGAATGATATTTGGGGAATTTGGGGCTCTCCCATTTGTTTGTAAACATTCCTTTGACAACTCTTGGTATTTTACAATATCCTGACATACATAACACAAGAGAAATGGAAACCACCTTAAAAAATGGTAAATCTGAGATAATTTTTCCCATCCAGAGGATAAACACTGATGAGTTTTCACTGAAATTCACTATTAATGAAAAAATGAAAATAGGGCCAAAGGCAGCTGATGAAGGGGCAGGTGATGGAATAAACTAGAAATTCTGCAACTCCAAATGCTCTGTACCTCTTCCTGTCCAGCTGCTTTTAAAAAGAGGAAGATGCCCAAGTGCTTGAGAAGGAAAGTGTACCTAAAAGGAGGCTTGCTAGCCAGGCACCTTGGAACACTAGGCTTCTCCATTTATCTGCCAGAAAGCATTGCTTATAGAAAATTCCTACTTAACCTATGACAAACACAGGGAAAAATCCACTGAAGACATTCCTAAATAACAGATACACCTATCCCACCAGTGCTGCGTGGTCCATGTTGCAATATGTAGTATGTGCTTAGTCACTCAGTCACGTTCATCTCTTGCAACCCCATGGTCTGCAGCCCGCCAGGCTTCTTATCTATGGGGTATTTTTCCAGGCAAGAATACTGGAGTGGATGGCTGTTTTCTCCTCCAAGGGATCTTCCTGACCCAGAGATCAAACCCATGTCTCTTGTGTCTCCTGCATTGCAAGCGAATTCTTTACCACTGAGCCATCGAGGAAGTCCCTATGTTGCAGCCTAAGGCCAGAGGAGATATGAGTCCTGATATACATGTATATTTTTTAATTGTTAATTTCCCCTAGATCATTAAGCTAATTGAAAAAACATGGGAAACATGAAAAACATATTAAATGTACAACATTATTTTAAGTTTAAATATTTTATTTATACTAAAAACAAAAATTTTTACCCCATAGTTTCACTTTCCTGGCTTTAAAGGAAGCAAGCCCAGCAATAGCATTTTCAAAAATCTACCTATTCTTTTGTCTGATTTTCAACTGAGGAAACTGCTGTTTGACAATCTCTTTTGACTGAGAACCTTAAGGAATCTTTAGATAACTTGAGCTATTGATCCTTCTATTTATTTAAATGTTAATTGTTTGTTCATCATGGATTTTTGCATTAATTTTGGTTTTTTAAAACAATGCATTAAAACAGTGCTTATCATGATTACCAGGGTTTTGGGGGCCCCCGTAAAATTTACACCCAAAGGTAAGTGCTGCATTTGCCTGGCTCATGGCCCTGCCACTGTTATTTCGGAGACTCAGGTAGAGCTGTGTGTTGAGGCCATGGTTAGGACTCAGCTCTGCTTCCAACTACCTCTGTGGGTCTCAATATTTTCCTTGCATCTGCCCTGATTACCAGTCAGGTGCAATGGCAAAAGCAAAGAATTACAACCTTGTCACAGGTGCACCACTAAATTTAACCAAGGTCTAAATTGATCTGACTGATCATTGTATTGATACATGCTTGATAGAGGCACCAGGTGAGCAATCTGCTGATGGGTTCATGAGGCAGGAGGAAGAACTTTCTTCAGATGAGAGGAAGAAAATGTGGCCTAAGGCCAGGTCCCCAAAACAATCACAAGACAACTGAATCTGAAAGAGCTTTGTTTTGTATGTAAGAGAGGCCATTCAAGTAATAGAAATAATTCTCTCAAGGAAGGACACTGTATGAACTGTTGCAATACAGACAATGTGAGACTTGGCCCTACTTGGGGGAGAGATCAATTAGGAGGTTGGGATTAACACATATGCACCACTATATATAAAATAGATGACCAACAAGGACCTACTGTATAGCACAAGGAACTAAATTGAATATTTTTAATAATCTATAAGGGAAAAGAACCTAAGGAAGAATATACATATAAAACTGAATCACTGTGTTATATACCTGAAACTAACATGATATTGTGAATCAACTACACTTCAACTTTTAAAATTAAAAAAAAAAATAAAAAAGAATTAGCCTTTAAAAAAAAAAATGAAACTGAGCTTAAGGTTTTCCTGTTGTTGATGATGCTTTAAAATTTGGATGAAGTTCCACAGGGCAGAATGGCTGCAGAGCTGGTTTCAAACTGGTCACTGAGGCTATGTATGTCTCAGTACAGAGACAGTACAGATCACACTCATATTCAGGAACACTGAAACTGTGAAGACTAGATATACAGCCACTGAGGAAAAGGGAGGGTGGAACAATGCCAATAAATTCTTGTAACACCAAAGGCCTTGTCTCCCTTTCTACAATGGTTATCAGCTCAATCACTGCCCTGGCTCTGGCTTCAACACTTAAATTAGGTTACTAGGGGAAAGGAATTGCCAAAGTCAGGGCAAACTCTGTCTCTCTATTCAGATCAGTTCGGTTGCTCAATCATGTCCGACTCTTTGCAGCCACATGGACTGCAACATGCCAGACCTCCCTGTCCGTCACCAACTCCTGGAGTTCACTCAGACTCACGTCCATCTAGTCAGTGATGCCATCCAGCCATCTCATCCTCGGTTGTCCCCTTCTCCTCCTGCCCCCAATCCCTCCCAGCATCAGAGTATTTTCCAATGAGTCAACTCTTCGCATGAGGTGGCCAAAGTACTGGAGTTTCAGCTTTAGCATCATTCCTTCCAAGAAATCCCAGGGCCGATCTCCTTGCAGTCCAAGGGACTCTCAAGAGTCTTCTCCAACACCACAGTTCAAAAGCAACAATTCTTCAGTGATCAGCTTTCTTTATAGTCCAAGTCTCACATCCATACATGACTACTGGAAAAACCACAGCTTTGGCTAGATGGACCTTTGTTGGCAAAGTAATGTCTCTGCTTTTCAATATGCTGTCTAGGTTGGTCATAGCTTTCCTTCCAAGGAGCAAGTGTCTTTTAATTTCATGGCTGCAGTCACCATCCACAGTGATTCTTGGGAGCCCCCAAAAATAAAGTCTGTCATTGTTTCCATTGTTTCCCCATCTATTTCCCATGAAGTGATGGGACCAGATGCTATGATCTTAGTTTTCTGAATGTTGAGTTTTAAGCCAGCCTTTTTACTCTCCTCTTTCACTTTCATCAGGAGGCTCTTTAGTTTTTCACTTTCTGCCATAAGGTGGTGTCATCCGCATATCTGAGGTTATTGCTATTTCTCCTGGCAATCTTGATTCCAGCTTGTGTTTCATCCAGCCCAGCATTTCTCATGATGTACTCTGCATATAAACTAAATAAGCAGGGTGACAATATACAGCTTTGACGTTCTCCTTTCCTGATTTGGAACCAGTCTGTTGTTCCATGTCCAGTTCTAACTATTGCTTCCTGACCTGCATACAGATTTCTCAAGAGGCAGGTCAGGTTGTCTGGTATTTCCATCTCTTTCAGAATTTTCCACCGTTTGTTGTGATGCACACAGTCAAAGCCTTTGGCATAGTCAGTCAAGAAGAAGTAGATGATTTTTCTGGAACTCTCTTGCTTTTTTGATGATGCAGCAGATGTTGGCAATTTGATCCCTGGTTCCTCTTCCTTTTCTAAAATCCAGCTTGAACATCTGGAAGTTCATGGTTCATGTACTATTGAAGCCTGGCTTGGAGAATTTTGAGCATTACTTTAATAGCATGTGAGATGAGTGCAATTGTGTGAGCATTCTTTGGCATTGCCTTTCTTTGGGATTGAAAGAAAACTGACCTTTTCCAGTCCTATGGCCACTGCTGAGTTTTCCAAATTTGTCAGCATATTGAGTGTAGCCCTTTCATAGCATCACCTTTTAGGATTTGAAATAGGTCAACTGGAATTCTATCACTTCCACTAGCTTTGTTTGTAGTGATGCTTTCTAAGGCCCACTTGACTTCACATTCCAGGATGTCTGGCTCTAGGTGAGTGATTATACCCTGTTGATCATCTGGGTCATAAATATCTTTTTTGGCTAGTTCTTCTGTGTATTCTTGCCACCTCTTCTTAATATCTTCTAGGTATTAAGAGGGTTAGGTTAGGTCCATACGATTTCTGTTCTTTATTGTGCCCATCTTTGCATGAAATGTTCCCTTGGTATTTCTAAAATTTTCTTGAAGAGATCTCTAGTCTTTCCCATTCTATTGTGTTCCTCTATTTCTTTGCACTGATCACTGAGGAAGGCTTTATCTCTCCTTGCTATTCTTTGGAACTCTGTATTCAAATGGGTATATTTTTCTTTTCCTCCTTTGCCTTTTTCTCTTCTTTTCACAGCTATTTGTAAGGCCTCCTAAGACAATCATTTTGCTTTTTTGCATTTCTTTTTCTCACAGATGGTCTTGACTCCTGCCTCCTGTACAATGTCATGAACCTCTAGCTATAGTTCTTCAGGCACTCTGTCTATCAGATCTAATCCTTTGAATCTGTTTGTCACTTCCACTGTATAATCATAAGGGATTTGATTTAGGTCATACCTGAACGGTCTAGTGGTTTTCCCTACTTTCTTCAGTTTAACTCTGTATTTGGCAATAAGGAGTTCATGATCTGAGCCACAGTCAGCTCCTGGTCTTGTCTTTGTTGACTGTATAGAGCTTCTCCATCTTTGGCTGCAAAGAATACAATCAATCTGATTTCAGTATTGACCACCTGGTGATGTCCATGTGTAGAGTCTTCTCTTGTGTTGTTGGAAGAGGGTGTTTGCTATGACCAGTGCGTTCTCTTGGCAAAACTCTATTAGCCTTTGCTTGCTTCATTCTTTCTCTATTAAACAATGTAAATTTATAGTTACATGTTAAATTATGGATAAATTATGGGAGACTTGCAGGTATCAAAGTGCCATCATTTTTTTTTATAAATACCAACTTTGAATTAAGTTATATAAGAGGCTAGACAAATGCTCTGGGGGCTATACCTTAACTTGCATTTGTAGTGGGGTGAAATTAGGGGCTTTAATGGGCTTCCCTGTTGGCTCAGAAACATGACTGAAGCAACGTAGCACACTGGTGACCCAGATGGTAAAAAATCTGCCTGTAAAGCAGGAGACCTGGGTTCAATCCCTGAGTCAGAAAGATGCCATGGAGAAGGGCATGGCAACCCACCCCAGTATTCTTGCTTGGATAATTCCATGGACAGAGAAGCCTGGCAGGCTACAGTACATGGGATTGCAAAGAGCTGGACACGACTAAGTGACTCACACTTCCATTTCCAAGTACTTTAGTGATCTGAATAAAAATAGTCATGTACAGGATAAAAACTATCTTCAAACAAAGAGCCTGGGTTGGAAGTGGAGGTGGGGAGATGAGGGTGCCATATGTATTGCAGGGGAAACAGAGGACAGAGGGAGGGCAGGTGTGTATGGGCTACAAAGGTCAGGGTTAGCTCTGCTCCTACTTAATATCTAAATCACCTGTCTCTAAGAGAGAGTAATTCATTAACGCAGTCTATGAATGGCACCTGTCTGTATAGTGTTGCCAACACTATAAAAAAGAAAAAAAAAATACAAATGATCTTTAAAGAGGTTGAAATATAGTCAGGAAGTTAAAGGAAAATTGAACTAAAAGGAGAACATGTGATATATCTGGAGTCAATAACTGAGAAGATAGATGTTCAGAAAGTGGGAAAAACAAGGGGAGTGTTAAATGAGAAGAAATTCAAGTTTTAGAAGTCTGTGATGGACTTTCACAAGCTCCTCTTGGAGAGGAGCTTTGTCTCTCTTGTCAGAAGACTTTACTGCCTTTCCCCTGGGTGTCAGGGCACACCTTTCAAACTGGGTTTGTTTGTAAGAACTCTGGCCCATAAAAGACGTCCTTCCACTTCCTGGTCTACCAACATATTGAGATGGAACTGACCGCCTGCCTACAACAAAATGAAAGCAGAATATTCAGCATTGACCAATGGCTCATGGCCCTTGCAGTCAGTTGCCACAAGGTCCTGGGCAGGGCTGATGTCAGATGAGAAGTATGGTAAAGAAGCAGACTGGCCTTCTTACACTCAAGGCTGAAAAACATGGTTGTGCTGTGCTGTGCTTAGCCGCTCAGTCATGTCTGACCCTTTGTGATCTCATGGACCACAGCCCGCCAGGCTCCTCTTGTCTCTGGGGATTCTCTAGGCAAGAACGCTTGGAGTGGGTTGCCATGCCATCTTCCAGTGGATTTTCCCAACCTAGGGATTGAATCCAGGTCTCCTGCATTGCAGGTGGATTCTTAATCGTCTGAGCCACCCACCATGGAAGCCCAAGAATACTGGAGTAGGTAGCCTAAACATACTTAGGAAATGCTTTTTTTTTTTTTAACCTATAGCCAAAGGAAGAAAGGACAAGGTGGAGGAATACATAAGTCCTCAACATTTCTCTACTGTTTCAATTCTATAGGTATTTACCTCTTATGTGCTTGACTGCTGCTGCTGCTGCTAAGTCGCTTCAGTCATGTCCGACTCTGTGCGACCCCAGAGACGGCAGCCCACTAGGCTTCTCCATCCCTGGGATTCTCCAGGCAAGAACACTGGAGTGGGTTGCCATTTCCTTCTCCAATGCATGAAAGTGAAAAGTGAAAGGGAAATCACTCAGCTGTGTCCGACTCCTAGCGACCCCATGGACCACAGCCTACCAGGTTCCTCCGTCCATGGGATTTTCCAGGCAAGAGTACTGGAGTGGGGTGCCATTGCCTTCTCTTGTCTGCGTTTCTGTGGGAGTTCCCATAGGCAATTCAATTTCATCCTCAACGAGTTTTTCTAATTAGGAAAATGGAGCTTTCATATAGAAAAAAATAAACAAACTTAAAACAGTACAAGAAACATACAATAAGTATGGTCCTCCAAAATAGGAGCCAGGGACAAATGTGGAGGAAAAGGAATCAGAAAGCAGTGTGGCATGGCTCAGAACAGTCAAGGAAAGTTCTTGGAATAGACTGTCCTCAGGGAGGGTCACGAAAGACAGATGAAATTTGGGACAGATGGAAGAAATCCAGGCAGAAGGAAGAAACTGAGCAAATTCTTCAAGGAAAAGGAATCCACCCACAGGTGTCTGGTGTTCCCACATGTCTGAGATTTTAAAATTATTAAGAAGTCACAGGGCTTTGAGTTGGGTGACGATCTTAGATTCTCACCAAATGCAAGAATTCTCTTTATGACATGCTGGGGGATGACCTACCAGCTTCTGTTGGAAACATCTCCAGTATGTTTCCTTAGCCAGAATACCACCCATCTGTTAAAGCAACCTAAGATGACCTTCACTGATTTGTTTTTGTAGATTCATCATACTAGTGACTGAAAAGATTCAGCACATCTTTAGCATATAAAACACTTAACAATTGTATTTTTAACTTTGAACATAGGAATAAACAATGGTAGTGGTGAAGGTCGCCAATTCTGTTTCTCCCTGCCTGTACTTTGCCCAATATATCAATCTCCAAATAGATAAGGAATTTCATCATAAGAAGTGTAGGATAGCCCCTCCCAAAGATATGCCCACATCCTAACTCCTAGTACCTGAGAGTGTGAACTTATTAGAAAAATGGTCTTGTCTTTTATGATAAAATTAAGTTAAAGGTCTTGAAATGAGATCATCCTGGATTATCTGATTTACCCCAAATCCAATGACAGGTGTCTTTTTAAGAGACAGAGGAAGAGAAGAGACAGAGGAGATGGTGATGTGCAGACAGAGACTGGAATGAAGCAGCCACAAGCCTGGGACGCCAGGAGGCACAGAAGCTGAAAGAGGCAAAGAAGGATCCTTCTCTGGAGCTTCCAGTGGAAGCAGGGCTCTGCCAATGCCTTGATTTCACAGTTCTAGCTTCCAGAATTGTGAGGAAATAATTCATGTTGTTTTGAGATGCCAAGTGTGTGGTAATTCATTACAGCAGCAATAGGAAATGAATACAGGGCTCTGTATACCCCGAAGGGGGTACACATTCCCCATGATCTTTTCCAATGCTTCTCTACAGGATTTAGGGACAATATGGTGAGTGGCAGCCATTTAGACATCTATTAATACATACTTCTGGATAGCAGTTCTGCCTTAGTATAAAAACCTAATTTTCGTTTAATCCATAGCTAAGTGAGAACACAGATGTCTCCAGAGATGACTGTTAAACAAATTTCTAGGGCCCCAAGGGAGAAAAAAGAACTACAGGTAGAATAGCTGAGTTTGTGCCTGTGTTGTGGAAGGCATAAGACAAGCATAATGATAATAGTTAATGAGGAATCTGAAAACACCAGATGACTCATGTGTTAACGTGAGTATGCTGGAGCCTGAACATGTAGCGTACTATTCAAAAATGGCCACGTGACTGTGAGAGCAGTCATAAGCAAGTTATGTAAATCATCTCGACAGATAGCAATGACATATTTAGACCTCACCATCATATGTGTGTTATTGCCACGCTCCATGCCAAGAGGCTATTAAAGAAAATTCTTGTAGAGTCTCCACTCTGCTATTGGTGCAGTCTTTTCCATCCCTGTGACAAATGCTTCAAATGCAAGAAGCGACCAAGAGTCACTGGAAAATAATGGTGGAACTGCAGTCCACACATTCTAAGTCACATATTAATGATATATATATAAAAGATCTCTGGTTAATTGGGGCAGAACTTAGCCACTGACAGAAGTGTATTGTCAATCCACCATGTCAAAGAGTGTGGCTCCCTAAACCAGCGAGAGGGTCGGGGAGGGGATGAGGTATTCTTCTGGAAAGGCAGACACAGAAGGGCAAGGTGAAGAGAACAGAAATAGAAAACCACAAACCTCAAATTTGGGGGTCATCTTGTCTATCCTCTACTTGAATCCCAGGAATTCCTTCTCTCCGCTCCTTTTTAGATTATATTTTATAATATAAAATAGACATAACTATTACTAGTTAATGAGCAGTTCACTAAGTGCAAGATACTATATTGGATACTTTTCATGTATTTTCTCAGTTAATCTTTAGAATGACCCTATGAGATCTGTGATCTAATCTTTACTGTACAGATGAGTGGTATGTGCTGCTAAAGAGATGCAAGTCTTCTTTGTTATTCATTCATTCAGTAAACATGTGAAGTCGCTCAGTCATGTCCGACTGTTTGGATTCCATGGATTGTAGTCTACCAGGTTCCTCCATCATGGGATTTTACAGGCAAGAATACTGGAGTGGGTTGCCATTGTACTAGGTACTAAATACAGCAAAAAACAATCACCTTCAGACAGGGAGCTCAGTGCACTGCAAGACAGCCTACTGGATTTTTAGACAACTCTGATTCTTAGAAAGTTCTGTCTTGTGTTGATCTGAAATATATCTGGGGGTAAGCAACAGGTCACTGTGTTGTCCTCATCTTAGAACCAAAGAAGAGGAAAAGATGAAGTTTATAGAGGAGAATCAACCTTTTCTGTTTCTTATTTCAGCTCAGTGAAGTTTTTGTGCTTTGCAATTTGTATGGCTTTCATATAAACCTTTATTCTTTGGAGATAATAGATGGTTAAACCCTATTAACCCAGAAAGAGTGATGTAGTCTTCCTTCCAAATGGTTTTGAAAAGCCCATGTTATTTAGAGGCCCTGTCAGAGAACAATAAATTTGCCACCCACATAAAAATGAGTCTATGCAGTGCCAGCACGCAAATATTAGGACGAGTTACGTACCCCAGAGAGTCCATGAATGCTGAGGCAAGGGGGAGGACACATTTTAGAGTATCTCTCATATGTCCCCTCTGGGGAGCATCCTACAGAATGGCCTTTTAAGTAGTTAGAATCCTAGCAGACTTTATCTTCTCCACTTTGAGTGTGGAATTCAAATCTAAAAAGGAGACTCTGGAAGCCAGGAATCACCACTCCAGGAAACCCCATTGTTTATTTACATCGCAGAATCCTACTACCCACAGTTCTGCAAGGACCAGGCATTTCAACTGACAGCACCCCTAGCCCAGAACTCCAAGATAAATAAGATATTAATAATATTTGTTACCAGGTTCTCCTTCTAAGCCTTTCGGAGCCTTTTGGGAAATCTGTTTTGCTCAGAGTCTTTGGTTCTCAATTTACTACTGTTTCTATCATTATTATACCCAAACTGTAGCATGACCTAGGAAGTCTAGCTGTATCCAATATAATAATTGTTTCCTCTAATACTACACAATTTAACACTTACTGAGGGCTTTCTATATACCAGGCACTTTATATGAAACCATTTCAGGTATTCCTCACAATAGCACTGGGTTTGGTAAGTATTCTGTTTTCCAGATGATGAAACTGAGATGAGAGATATTCAATTACTTATTTAGTTTAATAATTACCTGATGGAACTGGCCCAGATCTGATTGATTCTAGCCACTATGCCTTCCTTTTAAGAAAATAATAGTTGACATTGTGCCAAAGACTGTTCTAAGCACTTTAAACATTTCGATTCATTTCAGCTTCACAATTTTCTTATAGCTGAGGTAAAGTGAGGTTAAATAACCCATCCCAGGTTACAAGGCTAGTAGAAGGTGGAGCTGGGTTTTTGAACTCAAGGAGACTGATGGCAAAGAACAGGCCATTGTTCTAAAGCAGTAGCACCATTCCACCTAGAATTCAATAAATAAGACTAATATTTCCTAATGAGGCATATGGCCACTCCCCTGCAGTCAACCTGACCTACTCACATAGGTGCACAGCCCATCCAGCTTCTGTTATGGGGCCTGGGGATGTGAACCACAACACATTGACATCTCTTTGGGGTGAAAAGGTAAATACGGAAACTGATGGATGGGGAGGTTGAGGTGCATCTCCAGGTTCCACTGAGCAAGCTAGTAATCAGTTCAAGGTTATGAACCCCTGATCTCAACCCACTAGGCTGTTACCTTGCTCTTGATGATGAAAATTATCTTTTTGATGATGACCTTATCTTTTCAGGATAAGATGAGACCTGGAGAAGTCCCAGGACACTGGGAACATGCCTGCTCTCGTGCAATGGCTCAAGGTCCTCAAAGGGCACACGACAGCCCATTAAGGGGCTGATCATGTCCTCATGTCCGCAAGGCCTCCCAGTTCCCCTTCCTCAATCCAGGGCAGGCTCCTCCTCCCAGGGACTTAGCCCTGCAGCACACCAGGCTGCAGCCAAGCGTGTTCACCTGCAAGACTGGAAGAGACCCAGCACCAGTCTGCCCTGGAGATAACACAATTGAAAGCAGAGAGGGCTGTCTGCCAAGTCAGATTGCACAAATGCCAACAGAACATTTCCCCTGAAAGCCTGCAGAGGACCACATTTTGTGGGGCTGTTGTGGGATGAGAGTCTTGAGGAGGGAAAAGGCGGGAGTAATAGCATGGCTAGCAGCTCCTAAAGCTCCCCTGGGAGAACGGCAGGAACCAATCTGCCTGGCCTGTTTAATGACATAGTTTAAGCATTTTCCTCCCTCCTGCCTATTTCCTTTCTCTGCACTGTGAACATTGGTGTTAATTACTTACAACTAATAATCATAACAAGAACTATCAGGGTTCCTAACAATTGCAACCACATTAGACCTTTTATCTCAGAAAGGTCAGACTGTTTCCTCCAGCAATCCAGATAAACACCCTCAAGGAGGCTGGATCCAGCCTTTGCTTGGTACCCACTTGACACCAGGCACTGGCCACTAGATGCTGTATATATGTTACCCCATGTACTTCTCAGGACCATTTTATGTGGTTGGGATTATTAGTTCTTGTTTTACTGATGAAGAAACAGAGACTTAGAGAAGTAATATAAGGAAGATGTAAATGGAAGAGACTGTACAGTTTTCAATCGAGCCATTTTGCACTTAACCAAGGGATGGAGTTACTACAGGAAGGGAACCACTGTGGGTCTTTTCATCCCTGTGAACAAAACTCATGTACACATTGTCCAAGATACCAGCTGCACTCTAAATCACCTGACTCTGAATTCCAGTCTCTGTCGTTTTTTTTCTTTCTTATATCTGGGCATAGTATCCATAGCTTTGTTCCTTTAATAATCAGGAGCCCTGATATATAGTGATAAAATGATTGGTTTAATCATACATTACCTACTATGCAGAGAGCTAATGAACCACGGCCCACAGTGGGAAGGAAATATCGTGGAGAGGTTTGTGACTTTAAGGACACAATTCTATCCAGAGGATTTAGGATCCAAGAGATCGTTTTCTCTCTTGTGTTGACAAAACTCTGAATTAAGTGAGGCTATTGGTGAAGGACAAGCAGCCACCACCACCCAAACACAAGGCTCAGGGGAAAAGGACAGACAAAGGTCAGCTTAAGAGCAATGCAAGCCTCTGAGGAGTAAGAGAAACTGGCAACAAGTGTGAGGCAGAGTCTGGGGTGGGGGGCAGCGTTGGGAAGCAAACATCTGAGATTAAAGTGTTCTCAATTTGTGTCAATTTATACTTTAGGAGAACTGACATGAACTTTGAATTTCTGGGTAGATGAATATGAATATTTATAGGAACAGGAATATTCCTAACAGATTATTCCCTTGCTAACTGAAATCTCAGAAAAATAGCCCATGAAGGAATCCAGGATGAAATGCCTCCCTCCCTGGTTGACTTTTCTCCCCCAGTTTTCCAGCTCATCCCAGTAGGTAGCCAGGTTTGGAGATGGTTTCTCTTCCTCTAACAACAGTATTGGGTGGAGAGTGTGTGTGGCTACTGGGCCATCCAGAACAGAACTGGTAACAGTCTGTGTGGTCAGGATTAAGAAAACAAAATGGATCCTAGAGGTAAAATTACTCAAGAAAGAAAGGTCCTGGCAGAACAGTCTGCTTGGTATATTTGCAAAGAAAAGAGAGAAAAAAAAAATGAAAGAGTTCTAAAAAATTACATATCAGACCTGAATCTATATTCTTGTAAACACTGAGGAAATGATCTTTACTTTAGCCAAAGGTCAGCAGGCAGCCAACTCAGAGTCTGAATGTAAACAATTCTAATCCAAGTCTGTGAAGTAGTTTTAAAAAGAATAAAGGACAAAGAACTAGTTGACTTCTCTAGAGAAGAGAGAGGGAAGAAGCCTGGAGTGCTTCTGAGTAAGGGTAATAGAATTCACCTGCCGGAGGAACAGATTTTCAGAGGGTGGGGGGAACATAATTAAGGTCATCTCACAGGTTTAGATGGAAATTGCCTCTGGTGAATGCAGAAAGTAAGGGAAAATAAGTCAACTCTGATTTTAGCCCCTTCCCAACACAGGTCTGCATCTTGAAGTTTCAAAAAAAAGTATCCACTCCACCTCAGAGTTTAAAAATAATAATAATCAGTTCAATTTCCCAGACAATAGAGGCTGGATTAATGATTAAGAGAAACCAAAAGGATTAAATATCTGACCTGGGAGAATTTTCCTCTGCGTTCAAAATATCAAAGGCATCTCTTTCCTTTCAAAAAGAAGCTCTCCCTCTGGGACAAACACCCAGGGCTAAACCATTCAGCTTCTATTTTTCACTCACATTCTTCCTTCAGATCCGTGAAGGGTCCACGTCCAGAGAGGAACAAGCAGGGTTTCAGCTCACCTTTCCAAGTGCTGCCTGGGGCTCTCAAAGCAGCAGCACCCCAGCCGTTCTCACGCCTGTAGCTGAGTCTAGCAACTCCTTGGGCTGCCCCGGCAGTAACTGGCCTCCACCTCCGTCCTACAGGTGCCTAGAGGAACGAGGAGGGCATTGGTCGGTGGAGACCAGGAAATGTGTGACATCACAGGAGCCTCGACAGATAAAACATTGCTGGGACCTTAGTTATTCAGTCAGTAGGTCCCGCCCACCTGTCATTCACCTGAATACCTGCGAGCAGGTAGGTGGCGTCTCTGGGTGGACAAATGAATCAGTTAGAGCAATTTGCCAACTGGAATTTACTTTCTTTCCTGCATAGCATGTGTCCAGCCCCAAGGACAGATCTGAATTTCTATGCCTGGTTGCTTCCTGGGCCCCTCCTCCCACTCCCTTCCAATGCTATGCTATGCTAAGTTGTTTCAGTCGTGTCCAACCCTGTGCGACCCCATGGATGAAGTTACTTTTATCATTTTGACAGCTTTCAAAAAATTGAAGTATAGTTGATTTGCAATGTTATTTTAGTCTCTATATTTTATTCCATTTAAAGTTCTTACAAAATCACAGCCATATTTCCCTGTGCTGTACAATATATCTTTTTTTCTTATTTATTTTATATATACTGGTTTTTACCTCTTAGTCCCCTACACTTAGGGCTTCCTTGGTGGCTCAGATGGTAAAGTATCCACTTGCAATGCAGGAGACCTGGGTTCCATCCCTAGGTTGGGAAGATCCCCTGGAGAAGGGAATTGCTACCCACTCCAGTATTCTGGCCTGGAGAATTCCACGGACAGAGGAGCCTGGTGGACTACAGTCCATGGGGTTGCAAAGAGTCGGACATGACTGGTTGGACACTACTGAGTAACTTTCACTTTTCCCCTACCTCGTCTTACCCCTCTCCCCTTTTTCCTCTCCCACTGGTCATCACTAGTTTGCTCTGAGTCTGTTCGGTTATCTTTTAGATTTCACATGTGATAACCTAGGATGTTTAAATACAAAAACAGTCACTTAATGAGCATGAAAAAGAACTGTGTGAAGATTGAATGCTTGCAAAATATCTGAGATTTATTCCCGAATGCTTTTCTGAATGTCATCCATTTGGATCCCAAGTGCTTCTTTGTTCAAATTTAATAAATGAGAGGTGACATTTCAAATTCATTTTTTAAAAAAATCCAAATATGATGCTTCTCAGAAGTTTCAGAGTCAAATTTTCAAACACTCCCCCACTCCCTGCCCCAGCAGTTCATCCCATGTTCAGGAGTTTGTGAAACTTCCGTCACTTCCTAGCTTGCTGGTCTGGTAGCTAGAAGTCACATGGAGGTTACAGTTCACCGCAGACCTGCAATCAGGAGCAATTTACATGATTCAGGTTGGAATGATAGTACAGTAATAAAGTGGCGTTGTCAGCTGGTTAGAGCCAGGAAGGAGGAGTCAGGGTTATTTCTGTCCCAAGCTCAGTGTGTGACCCTGGGCAAGTCACTGTGTGCTTCAGCTTTTCCAGCAGCAAAAGACAGGATCCCTGCAACTCAGCCGGTGCGGCAGCAGCACCTGTGAGGTATTGCCGCTGCCTCTTAAACCCTCTGGCATCTTTCGAAGGATTGTCAACAGCTTCTATCATTGCATTTTAACGTAATGTATTTCTATGGCCCCAGTCCAGCATCTCTCGACAATTTATTCACTCTCTGGAATGTATTACCTGGGGAAAACGTGGGTTCTCCCTCCCAGGTGGATGGCCTACTTGCCCAGAGAGATATACTCTATTTTTTCCCTGGAAGGAGAAAAAAATGTTGAAATTGATTTTTCCTCTTATTCTGTCTCCATCTTCCCTCTCTCTCTGTTTTAAGTTAACTTGCATTGGAGTATAGTTGCTCTACAATACTGTGTTAGTTTCTACTGAGCTCCCTCTTCCCTTGATACTGTTAATCCTTTGATTTCACACATTCTAACACTGTACTTCTGCAGAGGTTTTGGATTCGGTTGGTGGGTTGGTGTTTTGACTGAGGAGGAGGGGTAGAGGAAGAAGAACAAACAGGAGGGGGAGGTGTTGACTCCAGTCTCTAGTTCTCCACATTGACTGGGTGCCGCCAGTCATCCGATACCTTGTAAAACAACTAGGGAGGGAAGGAGGAAAAATTCTAGTCACGGGCCTGCAGGGCAGGCTCTGCATATTTCTCTTGCAATAGAGCTGGGTCCTTTCCCAAGCTGTCCCTGGCTGCTCTAGACCACCGTCCCCACCTGGGAACTGCCTGCACTTCGTAGAGAGCTGGAAGCTTAAAAAAAAAAATCCCCATTCATGTTTTCATCCAATAGAAACTATGGTAGGTGTGGCTACTCCTTTATTATTAACAACCACTACATAAAAAGAATAAGGCAGCAAAGTCTTTTATATACCTGCCGGTGTTTCAGGAATAAGTACCGGTCCACCGGTTTGATACTCAACTAAGAAATACCTGCAAAACAGGCTTCTACCCTGGCTTGAGTGTCCCCCGAGACAGGAGGAGGCGCAGGCCAGCCGCCAGCCTCATGAATCATCCAGGCCTGCCTACAGCTGCCTTCCATGTGTGTCAATCACCTTTGAAGGCCCCACCTCCCACAAGGGAAGCCACCTAAGTAGGGGGAAGCCACCTAAGTAGGGGGAAGCCACAAGGCTTCCCTGGTGGCTCAGAGGGTCAAGTATCTGCCTGCAATGCAGGAGACCCAGGTTCAATCCCTGGGTTGGGAAGATCCTCTGGAAAAGGAAATGGCAATCCTATGGACACAGGAGCCTGGCGGGAGACAGTACATAGGGTCTCAAAGAATAGGTCATAACTGAGCAGCTAACACTTTCACAGAAAATATAGTGAAAGGAGGAGCAAGATTTCTGGGGAAAAGCATTTTCAGGAAGTGACAACAAGTCCTTGAGGTTAAGGGCTTCAGAGACACATAGCATTCTGCTCCTGTGGTTTGATAAATAAAAACTGAGAAAAGAAGTTCAACCAGGAGTAGAGATCACGGTCAAAAAAAACAAAAAGAGTGGAGAAGTGTACAAAAGACAAAGGAAAAATAGGCCATTTGACTTGGTGCTCTTGGATTTAGAATAATCTTTGAAGTTTCAAAAAAATCAGTGTGGGCTTCATCATTCCATCAGGGCTGTTGTATCATGTCTCAAATACTGGTGAAAAGATATACATAATAATCATAAAAAAACTACCATTGACTAAGTGCTTAGCTGGTGCTACTCACTGTTGTGAGCACTTTTTACAATGACACTGAGTTACGTGCTATTTGTGTAGACAATTGGAAACCAAGGCACAGAGATATTGCGTATATGCTAAAGGCCAGCACAGCCAAGAAGTGACCGGGCCAGAGCAGTTTCATCCACTGGGGGAAAAAGATGTGGAAAGGGTTTGATTTCATGTTGCCTGGCAACTTCTTGGGCACTAATCAAAGTTCTTACCCATCCTCTATTTAGAAGGAAGTGCCTTGTAGAAGTAGCCCTGGGAAGTATAGTTTCTGGGAAGGACTATCTCTAATTACAAAAGAATTATTATCTGGTTTATATATTGAGTATGTAATGGATACATTTATACATGTATACATCATCCCTGAGTGCATCTTCAAAATCATAGTTTGGGTTCTGTCAAACCAACCCCAAGAAGGGAAGCCAATTTGAGGGGCCCCTCCAGAGGGATCAGTTGTAATTCTCTATGACATCTTTTATGGTTATCTCTCTCTAAAACTTTAATGGTTTATCCCTTAAAAGCTGCAAATGCTATCAGAAGGGCCACAAGAGCCTAGAACTTTATACAATTGGATAATATGAGATGATGTAAAATTAAGTTCCAAAGCAACCACTACCAAGTTAGACAGCTTAGACCAGGTTTGGTAAGTACTAGACACACACTCGGAGAAGGTGATGGCACCCCACTCCAGTACTCTTGCCTGGAAAATCCTATGGATGGAGAAGCCTGGCAGGCTGCAGTCCATGGGGTCACAAAGAGTTGGACACGACTGAGTGACTTCACTTTCACTTTTCACTATCATGCATTGGAGAAGGAAATGGCAACCCACTTCAGTGTTCTTGCCTGGAGGATCCCAGGGACAGGGGAGCCTGGTGGGCTGCCGTCTATGGGGTCACACAGAGTCAGACATGACTGAAGCGACTTAGCAGCAGCAGCAGGAGACACACACTGCTCCTATATCATTCTCATCATTATTGCTAGAAGGCCTTCAGCTCAGAGGTAACCTAGGAATCTTTAAGACAGAGGTCTAAGCACAGCAACAATTTCTATCCTTGATTTGATAGTAAATGGGAGGGATAATCAGGAAAGGATAAGATTGGTGTTGGCTGGTTCATTAGGCAAGATTTCATGGAGAATGGAAAATGAATTAGACCTTGAAGGATATGGGGAGATTGTTGAGAGGGGCAGACAAATCCAGGCAGGGCTCTTCCCTGGTGGCTCAGTGGTAAGGAATCCACCTGCCAATGTAGGAGAAATGAGTTTGATCCCTGATCCAGGAGGATCCCACCTGCCTTGGAGCAACTAAGACCATGTCTGCAGTAAGAGAAGCCCCATAGTGAGAAGCCCACATACCACAGCTAAAGTGCCCCCTCCCTCTCTCTGAAACTGGAGATGAGCCTGTGCAGCAATGAAAACAAAGAAGAAGAAAAAAAAGGCAGTGCAGACAGCAGGTGGAGACGGATTGATCACAGCCTGTGAGTGCTGGGGAGGAAGGTGTGAGTGGAAACAAGGGAAAAGACAAGACAATAGCGTGTTCATCCTGCTGGGGTGAAGAGGAGCCATCCTCTGCTTGGCTTGCATGGGAAAGGTGGACCAGATGATAAAGAACCTCAAGGGCTTACTCTTCAGGTCTTCACATGACTTCCAGCTACTTCTCTCATGATGCTTAAACAGCAAAAGGCAGAAAGAATAAAAAGGAATGGAGGAAGGAAGGAAGGGAGGGATGGAAGGGAAGAAGGAAGAGAGAAAGAAAGGAGGGAAAGAATGAAGGAAGGGAGGAGGGAGGAGGAGAGGGAGGAAGAAAGAGAAAAAAATTCAGCATCTTGGGCATGGGTCATTTATTCAGAGCAACAGTATTTTCAGAGTTGAGTTAAACTTCCACGATATGCCATTTCAGCTACTATGTGATCATCTTTCTCGTTAGAAGCAAGCCTCCTTTGCAGTCAACATATCCTGTAAACTTTGTTCTTTGGAGAGACGGATGGAACGCATTAGAAAGCTCTCTGAACTCAAGGTCGGGCCTGTCCTAGTTAGGCAGCCAGCTCACTTGGGCTTTTTGATTAGTCTGAATTCTCTTATGTATCTTGACAGGGAAATCTATGGGGGAAAGGAGGTCTGTTTTTCAAAGCTCTTTTCTTCTAGATCACCACAATGAAGGTTGGCATTCTCAAGGATTCTTCCTGGCAGAAAACTATTGTAAGACATTCCTGGCAAAGAACTGTTGCTAAGACAGTACCTCAAGATTCGTCAGAATTACTTTGCCCCTGCTGGCTTCCTTTTTTTCATAGCATATTTGTAGGGTTGTCTAAGATGACTGAATGCCACAAAAAAATGAACGAATTCCATCTGATTTAATAAAATGCTATACACTTTAGCTGAAAGCATATAGCGTTATGAGATGGAATTGCTGTACACATTCCATCACATTGGCCTCAGTTTCTTTTTTGAACTTGCTTAAGTTCAGTCACTCAGTCGTGTCCGACTTTTTGCAACCCCATGAATTGCAGCACGCCAGGCCTCCCTGTCCATCACCATCTCCCAGAGTTCACTCAGACTCACGTCCATCGAGTCCGTGATGCCATCCAGCCATCTCATCCTCGGTCGTCCCCTTCTCCTCCTGCTCCCAATCCCTCCCAGCATCAAAGTCTTTTCCAATGAGTCAACTCTTCGCATGAGGTGGCCAAAGTACTGGAGTTTCAGCTTTAGCATCATTCCTTCCAAAGAAATCCCAGGGTTGATCTCCCTCAGAATGGACTGGTTGGATCTCCTTGCTGTCCAAGGGACTCTCAAGAGTTTTCTCTAACACCACAGTTCAAAAGCATCAATTCTTTGGCACTCAGCTTCCTTCACAGTCCAACTCTCACATCCATACATGACCATTGGAAAAACCATAGCCTTGAACTAGCTTAGCTCCAAACATTTCATTGGTTAATTATAATTACTTAGCATGATATGAGTAAATAGGACCCAGAAGGGCAATTACAGAAAATAATAGTAATAATCACAAATATCAGCTGATGGGATAAATGCCATCTGGTTCTGTGTATGTGGAAGAGATTGCATTTCTCTCACAAACTCACAGCCCATGTGTAGTCTGGTTTGCAGATGAGCTTCTAGGATACTGGATGGGTTTACAGTTTGGGGGCAGACACTGCTCCAGGTTGTGTGCTTTGGAGGTAAGAGGGAGTACATTAGCCATTGGAGGTGGCACATATTTGGTGAAGATTTCCTCCATGGACCTGCAGCCAGTGCATTCTTCTTTAGTAGAAAAAAAAAAAAAAAAGACTTCACTGTTGCTCCCTCTATAAATGTTACAAGGCCTATATTCCACAACTGTAAACATCTGTGTTTATATGACTCCATTGTTGCATAACCAGGTGGGTTGTTTTTTGTTTTTTTTTTTTTTGCTGATGGTTGTAATTTTTTGCTGATGGTTGTTGATATTTTGAAGGTTGTTGTGCCTGCCTTTCTTGGTTCCATCATTCGTGTGTTAGCTGCTCAGTCATGTTCAGCTCTTTGCAACTCCATGGACTATAGACCACCAGGCTTCTCTGTCCATGGAATTTTCTAGGCAAGAATATTGGAGTGGGTTGCCATTCCCTTCTCCAGGGGATCCTCCCATATAGGTATTAGAATTGACCCAATGTGTGTGTGTATGTGTTACTCAGTCGTGTTGGACTCTTTGCAACTGTGTGGACTGTAGCCTGCCAGGCTCCTCTGTCCATGGGATTCTCCAGGAAACAATACTGGAGTGGGTTGCCATGCCCTCCTCCAGCAGATCTTCCTGACCCAGGGACTGAAGCCAGGTAGTCTACATTGCAGATAGATTCTTTACCACCTGAGCCGTGAGGAAAGCCCAACTGACCCAGTACCATATGTTGAAAGTGTAAAATGTTGCCTCTCCTTTTGAACTTTGACCTCATTCTAAGGGAGTCCATGTCCTTGTGGATGACCCCTCTACATCCTTGACCCTGCCAACTCTAAGGACATTTACCTCTATTCCTCTGAAGTTGCCCATTTTCAGGGCTGCCACTTGCATCTTCTTATCATCCAAAAATCTTTCATTTCAAAAAAAATCTGAGACTGTAACTCTCTTCTATATTCTTTTAACTGTTCAGATTTTCCACTCCCTTACTCAAATTTTGCTTTCCTCTCTGAATGGATTGTACTCCTGGTTCTTGACTTCTGGCACTCATCCAAGACTATCTCTCTCTTCTGTTTTCACTTCAAGCTTGTCTGACCCAGATCCCACTTCCTTGCCTGCATCCTCAACTTCCCAATGGCCTGGCGGAACTAGGGCTCCAGCCTTCTCTCTCCTCCATAAGCATGAGGGTTGGAGCCCTACGTCTGCAATGCCAGCCCCTCTAGTTGGTCGCTTCAGCAGGCCTGGTCCGCATGTCTCTTCTCTGTGGCCAGCCCACCTGCAGCCCATTTGCCTGGGCTGACACACCAGGCTTTCCATGACCCTGAGCCCTGCCTGCCTGTCATACCTCAGCAACATCTCTATGTCCTTTCCACCCTCAGAATACTGCACGTGCCCCAGCCCCCATGCCCCAGTAACACTCTGTTAGAGGGGTTTGCCCTTGCCCCCCCTCTGCCCCAAGATTTCCACAAGAAAGTGGTTTCCAAAGAAAACTCCAGCCATCCTTTGCCCTTCACTCACTCTGCCCCCTGCAAGTCCTTCAGTGGAGAAATAGGAAAGAACAACGGGCCAGCTCAGCGGCACTCCTCCCTTGGCTGTCTTGGGAGTTTTCCTCTGCCGCTCCATATGCTGAGTCTTCCCAGGGCAGACTTCTGTTTGAGAAGACATCATGCCCAGATCTGCCCGGGCTGGGTGCCTTCAAGCTCTTTTTACCTTGTTCCAGGTGTCGTTCTCCAACTTAGTTATTACCATTTGAAAGGTGATATTTTGACCTCAGTAATTACTCTTCAATTTTTCTCTAATTATTCCAAACTCAGGTGGGAAGGGAAGCACTGTTTGTTGGGGTCCCTCTTAGATACCCAAGAAAACCTGAATGTGGTTCCCGTAACAACCAGAGCTCACTGCTAGGCTCTTACTCATGCAACACCACCTGAACAGTTCTTATTCATCTGGCATCACCTGCACTGATGGGGTGCACTTTTGAATGCTCTCTTACAGGATCCTGGCAGAAACCCCAGGAGCTAACTCTACTTAACAGGTGAGGAGACTGAATCCCTTAGAGTAAAGTAACTTGTCCAAATTGCCCATTGGGTTACAGGCAGACCCAACACTCAGGTATTTCTCTTCCCTCAGTTAGGGAAACTCCTACTCTATCTTCAGAGCTCAGCACAGTGCCACCTCCTTTATAGAACTGCTCCTCACTTTCCCGAGCAGACATCCACACCTGCGCTGTGCTCACTGCATGCCCTACTCAGGCAGTTATTATCCTGATTATATTTTTAAAAGATAGTCTTCTCTCTAGACAGTCAGCTAGGGAACATAACTTCTCATAGACCTGCAGGACTTGGCCCAGTGTCTGGAAGGAACACAGCCCAGTGCCTTCAACAGACATTAGTCAAAAGAACTAAAGATGACTGTAAAACAGGTGGACAAATGAGGGAATTCTCATTGTTAGGTTACATCTGGAAGGATCCCTTCCTTTTCCTAGGAGTCTAAGCCTATGGACGTTAGAAAGGAGACTAACTGTATTACACTTAATTTTCACAGTAATGCCACAACCGAGACCTTCACGATTCATTCATTCAGATATTCAAAAAACATATTAAACTGTTGATGTGCCAGTCACTGTCAAGGAGGAGAAGAATCTCAGTTTTCAGGAACTCCTCATCCATGAAGAAGCAGAGTTAAAGACAGAGGATTAAAGCCCAAGGTGGAGATTGCCAGGTATTCATACAGTTACAGGAAAGAGGAAGAGTGGCTTGTTTCTTCTCATTTAAAAGATTTAAGTTGTTAAAAACTTCTGCCCAAGTTCGCCCAACTGGTAATGACAGAGCTTACACTGGGGTGCAGGTCCATTTTAGTGCCCGTGATCTTCCCAGGCCCACATGGCATTGCCTTGGCCCTTTTCCAAAAAGGGGGCCCATGAGAACAGGGACCCACTGTGCCTCTAGGTTCGCTTCAGAGAACTTGAGTCTTCTTGATGGTGGTGGTTTAGTCACGTGGTCATGTCCTGCTCTTCTGATCCCATGGACTGTAGCCTGCCAGGCACCTCTGTCCATGGGATTTTTCCAGGCAAGAATACTGGAGTGGGTTGCCATTTCCTTCTCCAGGGGATCCTCTTACACCTTAATGATTTTCACAAATGTAGATGTGGCTTGTCTTGAGTGGGTAGAAAAACTGCCTCAAATGTGGTCTTGGAGTTTCATGCCCATAGTCAGGTTTGGGTGGTACCTTGGGAAGAACTTGAAAAAGACCTGTGCTCTCATCTGTTGCTATTTAGATGAATTTAATTTCCTTCAAGTGGAATTGACAATGTTAGTAAACTTTTATTAAAGATCCCCACCTTAAACTTCATAAGCTTTCAGTGTTACATAATTTAAGTCCCACTTAATTCTACTTTCTGTATATTCAATCCTCAGTGAATAAGACCAAATGACCATTTTCTTTACAAAACCTCCTTATACTTGCTGTCTTTTATGTTGTGTAATAGAATGCTCTGTCCAGGCCTAAGAGCCCAAATTCTTCAAACTTCTTCTTGATAAAGTTAAAATTTCACAATAACTAATAACCTACAGTGACTCATAGATACACACCCAAAATGGCCCCATAAGAGATGGCGTGGAAAAGGCAAAAACAAGGGGCAAAACACGCTGCTGGTCCCTTTGGGTGTTACAAGCACAGAAGAAGCCAGCGTCTAGACGGAGAAGTGTTTTCCTTCCCAGTGAAACTTTGCCTGCATCCAAGAGAGGGCAGGTCCTCAAAAGTGGGGATCACTGCCAAGAATCCTGTCCTTCAGTTCTCCAAAGTCAAATATAAGAAAGAATATCTTGAAAACTACTCACCATTAATGCAGAGACAGCTGTTAATCTTCCAACAGAATCTCAGCAAGGGGCAATTCGTTTGGCTTTTCTCAAATCACAAGCAGGTAAAGATTTTCCTTCTGAACTTGGACAATGAACCTGGACGACTGCCTCTCTTTTCAGCCCTTCTTAGAGATGAATTTCCCTGGGCACCTGCTGCTAAGCCACCATTAAGGGGTCTGGAGTAAGTAAGGGCACTTCCTTGTGGCCGTAAAGCCACAACAAGGTGGAGCCATGGACACAGGCTCGGGTGACGTGGACAAAGGCATTTCCATGGCCAGTCCTGGTACCTCTGGCCCTAGGAGCTGCTGCTCCTCCCAAGGGCAGCACAGAAGCTGCACTTCCAGTTGAAGTTTAGATGATCACAGAGTAATGAATAGTTTGCCCTCCTACCAGTTATGAGGATGTGGAGTTGTTATCACTGTGGGCTTATCCTCGAGTCCTCCACCCCTGGATGGCCATCTAATCCTGCACTGGAAATGTTGACCTCAACTACAACCAAGTGGCCAAAGTACAGGTGAGACAGCAGGAACTCATTCTCTCTAGGGTATGAGAATGTCTGAAAGATGCCTCCATTTAATTTTCAAATCCATTCAGCTAAGTTCCATGAATATTTATGGAGAGTTAAGAGCTAGAAGCAGTGATCCAGAGGCCCTGGATCACTAAGTTCCCCATTTGCCCTGTTGTAATTTGAGGCTTTGTCAATATCGGTACTGGCTATCAGCCTAGGGTAGCTAGACTGGTCCATCCAGCTCAGCCTGTCCCCTTGAAGCAGCATGGTCCATGTGGCAAGGGAGAGGCTGCCCTTCCAGTCCTCTCTCCCACTTTCTCTGAGTTGCCCCAGAGGCCGACTGAAAGCACGTCTTTGGCACGTCCCGCCACAGGTGTATTGCCACCTCTATGTTGGGTGACTCTCATTAAAGTGTCTCCCCAGGGTGGCTAGTCCTTCTCAGTGATTTGGCTGCACCTGGATCAACACTGATCATGATCTGTCCACCCATCCATGAACTCACAGCTGTGATTTTGGAGGGTGTGTGGCAGCAAGCCAGGTGGACCTCAGGATGCTTATTCTTCAATGTCATGTTGCTGTAGGGTTTTGGCAGAGGGGGGCAGCAGTTATGTTGGGCATGTCCTGTCCTCATCTCTGCCACAAGAGAACACTGCACACACTAACTCCTATGAACTTGAAGTTGGAAGATCTGTGACTCTCTTGGTCTATCCTCTACCCATCTTAAGGTAGCATCTTCTCCAGAATAAACGAACCAGGAACCACATGCCAGAGTTCACCAACAGGTCTGTTCCAAGTTCCAGTCTTCCCTAAACCAAATATTCTAAACTGATTGCTATTCTTTCTCCCTGCCCTGCTCCACCAGTCCCTCTCCTACAAATCTTCCTGTTCTATAGCATCCGAATACTACCTACTGTCTTCACTCCTGCTTAAATGGCTGACTTCTGTTATCCTCCGCTGGAAGTGATCTTATAGATTGCATATAAAAGCAAAAGTAGGTTCTCATTGGGAAGCTGTAGAATTCTGCTGGTGTGATGGGAAGAGGAACAGAGTGAGAAACACCAATCAGGGTCTGTTAATGCGCATGCCCAAAGAAATGGAAAGGAAGTTACCCTCCATAGTGATACAAGGATGGTTTCAAATATAACAAACTACTCCGTTGTCTGTGACTGTGACACCACCATTAGGAATTAGTCTGGGTCTTGTGAGAAACAGATGCCAGGATGAGGCTAAGCACGCAAGGACTTAATTAGGGAAGATACCTGTATGAGGGATAATAGGACAGGAGCTGAGAAAGTTTGGGAAAGTACATGGAAGAGCTTAATGATGTCTTTATTGAATAGATGGATAGATGAATGAATGAACAAAGTATTGGGTTGGCCAAAATGTTTTTCCATAAAACTTTTTTGGCCAGTTAAATATAGTTGGGAAAGGGAAGGAGAAAGGAAGCATCTGGGTACAAAATGATATGAATTAGCAGAGTTGTTATTAAGTTGTAGGCAGGGTAGGTATTCAGCTGGTGTCCACCATGGACACTGTAGTGGGTCCTTACTCCTAACATCTCTAATGATTGGTCAGGTCTGTCCAGATTGGTTGATGCCTCTGCTGTACTGATTATTAAATATTTTGAAAATCAACCCAATTATATAGACAATCATATTTGCCTAGAATATTTGGCAATGTTTTCACAAATGGAAAGTAATTTATTTCTGATGGCCATTCACTGCAACATGGGGCCACCACACATATTAACAATTCTCACAGATGGTGGTAGTGCTGAAGTCAGGGGAGCTACTCAAATCCATTTGTTGTTCTATGAATTTGGTGGAGGGCAATTTATCACTTGAGGCTATGTCCATTCCAAGTTTCTGATGAGCTGCTGATTTTTGCTCTACTCTCCCTAGGAAAGAATTTATATTACTTTTCCCTCACCCTCCCACTAAAAATATACCAGCAACTACTGCTGGTGGACTTCTCTGTTCTCTTATCATAAGCCAGGACATCCTCCTTAAACTGGAGAGTGTTTGAAGAAAAAATAAATGGAGACCAAATGATATGTGACCTGTTATTAAAGTTTTTATACTCACAACATACTGAAGTTAAGGTGGGGGGGGCAATATTTGGAGGCAAACTGATAAACTGTCTAGACTTAAGCAGAACTAGCAGAGCCCATGTGGATGTAGGAGCTGGAGAGAGGGAGATGTAAGACAAAGAAACCCAGGACCCTCAGAGATTGTACCAAGGACTCTGAACTCTTGTGGGAGGTGGTACTGGGGTTCAGGCCAAGTTTAACTAGAGCTCCAAACGGCATGCGAGCATACTTCATATCCGAGGTGTACTTAGGCTAGCTGGATTTGTTATTTCTTACACCAGAAATGAATTATAAATATCAGTCCAAAGACAGAGACAGACTAATTTTTCTTTCATTTAATTCCCTGAGACTGAAAATCTGTATTCATGTCTGGAATGGGCCTGAACCACTTGGGTGGGAAATAGCAGGTCATGGGTTACTTCTTCCAAGAAAAGAGAGACACACGAGCAGGAAACTTGCAAAGATGATGCTTCGGGGGTATAGAATTCTGAGTGAAGTGACATGTTTTCTTCCATGCATTTAAACTGCCCTTCCAGGGTAATGGAGCAGTTCATTTTCTGACATAGGGCACAAGCTCTCTTTCTCTGAGTTCTGATCATTGCTTCTCTCCTGCATGGTAATGGCTTCACCCACACTCCCTGGGCTTCCAGGTGGAGTCAGTGGTAAAGAATCTGCCTGCAATGCAGGAGATGCAAGATATGTGTGTTTGATCCCTGGGTTGGGAAGATCCCCTGGAGAAGGGAATGACAACCCACTCCAGTGTTCTTGCCTGGAGAATCCCCATGGACTGAAGAGCCTGGCAGGCTACAGTGCATGGGGTTGCAAAGAGTCAGACATGATTGAGCACTGCTGCTATACGACTATACAGACCCTGAAAAGCATACTGTCTCTAGCTCAGAGTCTGCCTTGGCCTTCTGCTTACCTTGGAAATGGCCCCTGTTGGTAAGCTGTTTTCAATGATTGGATTTGACAGTGGTGGAGTAGAAGGTAGGAGAAAGCCTTCCTCATGGTTCAGGTCTATGGAAGGAAGATAAGAAAGATCAGACTTCTCACGAGAAAGGAATAAAGCTTAAGGCTGCAGAGGAGTATCTTTAAAATGCTAGAAGGGGAAAATTGTCAATCTCAAATTCTATAGCAAATATGAAGGGAAATTGAGACTTTTTTCAGAAAAACAAAGATCTAGATCATTTATTGAAATTTTAAAGAGATTTCTTTAGGCAGCAGGAATATGATATGAGACAAAAACTTGGACTTACACAAAAAATGAAGGACACTTGAAATTGTAAGAATGAACTGAGTACAGAACTCAGTACACTTAATGTCATTTTGGGAACACATCTGTAATCCAATCTGATTACATAGGCTATTTAATTTGCCTGAACTTCTCTGAAGGAAATCCAGCATTCTAAAGTATAAGGAGAATGGTTATTTATGTATGATTTGGGAGAAAAGGCAACTTAATCAAGGAAGAATGAGACTGAGACTAAGTTTATTAAAGGGCAAAGAAAATTTAAATTGTGCATCAAATGTAAAAAATTAGTAATAAAGATAAGAAAAAATTCTCAGTTCTAATGAGGTGGATGACGCTGGAGCCAATTATACAGAGTGAAGTAAGCCAGAAAGAAAAACACCAATACAGTATACTTACACATATATATGGAATTTAGAATGATGGTAATGATAAACCTGTACGCAAGACAGAAAAAGAGACACAGATGTATAGAACGGCCTTTTGGACTCTGTAGGAGAGGGAGAGGGTGGGATGGGTTGCCAGAGTGGCAGTGTAACATGTGTGATATCATAAGTGAAACGAATCGCCAGTCCAGGTTTGATGCAGGATGCAGGATGCTTGGGACTGATGCACGGGGATAATCCAGAGAGAGGGTGTGGGGTGGGAGGGGGGAGGTGGGGGTCGGGATTGGGAGTTCATGTACACTCGTGGCTGATAAGGTTTGATGCAGGATGCAGGATGCTTGGGACTGATGCACAGGGATAATCCAGAGAGAGGGTGTGGGGTGAGAGGGGGGAGGTGGGGGTCGGGATTGGGAGTTCATGTACACTCGTGGCTGATCCATGTCGATGTGTAGCAAAACGAATACAGTATTGTAAAGCAAAACAAACTAAAAAAAAAAAAAAAATTAATTAAAAAGAAAAAAAAAGAAAAATTCAAGGAAGTAAAATGAGCATTGAAAATCTAAAGAAGAAAAAAAAGGATTACATTTTAAAATCTATCACTTTAATAATTTGAAATTTAAAATAGAACCACAACGATGTTTTGATAAGGACTTCCCTCATAGCTCAGTTGGTAAAGAATCTGCCTGCAATGCAGGAGACCCTGGTTTGATTCCTGGGTTGGGAAGATCTCCTGGAGAAGGGATAGGTTACCCACTCCTGCATTCTGGCCTGGAGAATTCCATGGACAGTCCATGGGGTGACAAAGAGTTGGACACGACTGAGTGACTTTCACTTTCACTTACAATGTTTTGATACAGAGCCATCCTTAAAAACACCAAAAACTTAAATAAACCCAATACAGCTCTTTGGACTGTATTGGGCAATTCCGTAGAAAAGAAGAAATAAGGACATATATGAACTGACATATATGGATTCTTTTTGTTGACAAAATTAATGATATAGCATTTGGTATGTGCTAATTTCTATTCTAAGTACTTAAGAATATTAAATAATTTAATTCTCTCAAATACCCTATGAGGTAAATACCATTATTATTTATGTCTTACAAACAAGTCAAGGTCATACGGTAAGTTTGAGATTGAAAGTAGACATTTTCCTATACTCTTTGCTTTTAATCTATGTGCCATACTGCTTCCATACACAATAACTGGAGAATACCCTACATTTCAAATATAGATAATTTTCATTACTTTTTATGTCTATAGAACATTTATAAAGACTGATCTATAGCTGGCTACAAAAAAAGCTTCAGAAATTCAAAAAATAAAGATTTTATAGGTCACATTATCTGATCCTAATTCAGTTAGTAAGAAAAAATGATCAAAAGATGACCAAAAATTGTCTTCTTGAAAATGAAGAAATAGAAAACAATTGACTTGAAGAAATCAAAAAGGAAATTACTGATCTTCTTTCACTAGGAAGGCCTTTTGACTGTACAATTTTTCTATTCTAATTTCATAGAGTTGTAGAAATTTTACAGTCAAAAGGGCTTCCTTGTGAAAGAATAAAGATGAGAAGTAAAGAAACTAAGTCTACATTCTAAGAAATTAGAAAAATAACAATAAAGAATGATTAATAAACTTTGGCCACCTCATGTGAAGAGTTGACTCATTGGAAAAGACTCTGATGCTGGGAGGGATTGGAGGCAGGAGGAGAAGGGGACGACAGAGGATGAGATGGCTGGATGGCATTACCGACTCAATGGATATGAGTTTGAGTGAACTCCGGGGTTGGTGATGGACAGGGAGTCCTGGCGTGCTGCAACTCATGGGGTTGCGGGGAGTCAGACACGACTGAGCGACTGAACCGAACTGAACTGAATAAAGGTAAAATCTTAATAGAAAGGAGAAAAGTAATAAAGTATATAAATAAATTTAAAATCTTATATTAAAATTCTATCCACTTGATAAACAATCTAATTTTTTAAAAGAAAAAAAAGCAAAATTATAAAAGATCAGAAAGTAGAAAGATCAAATATTAAAATGACCAAGAGTATTAAATGAGAATATAATTTTAAACTTTATGGCAACAAATTTGAAAACTGGAGAAAACATTGGGAAAGAACAGGAAAAAGATCTATTTTTGCAGATGATATGATTGTAAACTTAGAAAACCCAAAGGAATCTGGTAAAAATCTCCTAGATTTAAGAAGACAATTTTGTAAAGTAGATGGATCCAAAAATATGCAAAAAACAAAAATCATTAACTTTTCTCTACTCTAGTAATAAAATAGGAATGGAAAAAAAACATTCAAAATCAACCCCTATGGAACACTTAGAAATAGATACAACAAAAAAAAGGAAATAACAAAATCATACTAAAATATGTATGTAAAAGGAGAAATGGACAGACATGCCATATTTTTGGATGAGAAGACTCAATGCCATAAAAATATTCCCTCAAATTGTGTATGTATTTCACTAAAACTCACAGCAAGGTAGGTATTTTGGTTTGTTAGGCTTTGGCAATTAAATAAGATGATTTTATCATTTCTAGAAAACAAATGAAATACTAAAGAAAAGGTAAGTAATTTTAGAAAAGTAAACGTGGGGCAGAGACTTCCTCACCAGTTATTAGAACTCTCTAGAAAGCCATTGTATTCAGATAAGTAGCTTATTTGATCCCAATTTTATTGTATATCTAAAGGTACAAATAGACGAGTAAAATGCACCAGTAGAAATATAAAGGTAAAGCAAAGCTCTTGCAAGAAGAATCTAGATTATATGTACTATACTGTGCAGGAAAACTTTCCTGATCAAAACTGAGAAGTCAAATGCTATGAGAGAAAAGGCAGGCATATTTAACTCTAAAATTATAACTATGGCAAAGCTATTGTAAAAATATCATGGACCATAGTAGGTTTGCAGAAATACATATTGTGTAGATAGTTTATTTCATTTTTATAATATACAAATATGTATTGTAATTTGACAGGAATGAGAACAAACAAGAAGGAAAATGGGCAAAGCATATAAATGGGCAATTCGTTGAAAAGAAAATCCAATGGCTAAGAAACACAGAAAGATGTCCAAGTACACCCAAAGTGAAGGGAATGCAAATTAATGATGAGATATCATTTTGTACCTAACAGATTTCTAAAACTTAAAAGATCTGAAGCACTTCTTGCTGGCAGGCTTGTAAGAAAGGGATCACTTTCATAGCCAGAATGAGCAATGCTAGAGCCTCTTGGGGAAGCAGTACCATAATACCTACTAAAATTTAAAATACACATACTTTTCAGGCCAGCAATTTTCTTCCTGGGAAACACTCCAATAGATGTAGTTGCTAGAACCTAAGGATTTATATAAAGTGTTTTTTTCGGAAGGGGATGATTGTTTTAGTTCTTTTTTGCAAATTGTCTCTGAAAGCTGCAATGTTTCTGGCAATAGGAGAGTGATTGAATAAACTATAGGGGAGCCCTGTGTTCAAACAACATGGCTATCAAAAAGAACAGAGTTCTGCTAGTTGACAGGAAGCTTCAGAAAGTATTGTTGACTGAGTAAAGCACAATACAGGAAAAAGAAGGGTAATATTTTTGTTTTTGTCAAACAATGATCAGAAAGTGCATGTGTGTGTAGGCATACATTTTTATATGACTACACGCTGCGATTCATGGGGTTGCAAAGAGTCAGACACAACTGAGCGATTGAGCGACTGAACTGAACTGAACTGATACAGTCATCAGCAAAAGTAGGAAAGATACATATTAGGTTATTAATATTGGTTATCTATGTAGGTGGGTGGGTTGGGAATTGATATATATGCGTGTAAGAGAAGAGGAGGCGCCAAGTCTATAAAAAGGAAAACAAGCAAAAAGACCACACACACAACCACACACCTATGTTTAAACTGGTCTCATACATGCATTTGTGAAAATACATGAATGTGTCTTGTTCAGACATAAAAATCTCACCCAGCCAGTCTGAAGGATTCTATCTCTCTGATAACTTCTTCCTTTCTAGGAACACTGGTTGTTCATTTGTACCTCTGCACTGACACATTCCTCAGGAAAGAATTTCTGCTTCTGGGATTCCCATTCTTAATCCAAAGACTTACGAAATGCACCCCACTCTAGTATTCTTGCCTGGAAAATCCCATGGACAAAGGAGCCTGATGGGTACAGTCCATGGCATCACAAAGAGTCAGACATGGCTAACTGACTAACACACCCCTCTCGGCATAGTGTCCCATCTCAGAAACAGCACTCAGAAAGGCTCCAACATCCTTCTGGAAATGCATATCCTTTGGGGTTTCTACCTCTGTTGCTTTTCGTCTATACTTCTTTCTGTGAAATGACTCCTAGGTTAACCTTTGTAACTAAAGCAAATGACACAATTCCGGGCCGCTTCTCTAGGAGCGTTATGGTTCTCTCCCCACACAGAGAAGCAGAAGGTGAAGGTACTGGAAAATGTCTAGTTCCTCTTAAGATCATAAGTCCAAGAACTTTAAAGTAGTCTAAATTGTGAACTTCTTCAGCATCAAATATGAGGTAAAATATAAGAAGCCAAGAAAACGAACTGGAGCTACTATTAGTCAGCCTACGCTGTTGACTGCCCCCTGGGTGTGTACAGAACGCTTACTAGTTTTACATTCCGTGCTCACATCTGTCTGCCTCCCTCCGCCTCCTCGTGGCGGAGCAATTTCCTTCACTTCAAAGGAAGCTCCAGGTGCAGGGAGGACCCCAGGCTGTGGCCCCGCCTCCGAATCTGGCTCCTCTTCTTAATGAAACATGTCCTCTCTTCATCTTATCCCAAGTTGATTTCTGGAGCTATTCCTCAATGCATTCAAACGCTTTTGAACTCTGAGAGTGAGAAAGAAGTGTAGTTTTCTTTTTTCCTCAAGTCATTGACCCTAACTTTGTCATGACATTTCAAACTGATGAACTGCAGAAACAGGAGGAATAATTACACATGCCACTGATGAGAAGATGATACAAGTTGAAGAGGTGAATGGGCTGTGGGAGATTAGTCTTAGGCCTTTAACTTTTGGGGTGGTTTGTTATGCAGTAGTTGACTTATGCTGTGTCCAACCCCTTTGCAATATGATATGCTTCTCCCAGTGAGAATTAGGGACCATGTCCCCACCCCCGTGAATTAACCTGCTCAGGCCTCAGGATGTTGTGGGAGTTCCAGAGCCTAGCACTGAGAGGCTTGGCAGCCTCCACTCTTACCCTCCTGGGACCCTGAGATGGCCATGCTGTTGAGAAACTCAGGCAAGTCTACTGGTGAATGAGAGGTCTTTGGAAGAGAACAGAGGCTCTCACCAATGGGCAGCACCAACTCCCTGATGTGGGAGGCAGGCCATCTTGGGCCTGGCAGCCGAAGGCAGGCTCACGAGTAATCTCAGGCAAAATCCACAGTGGAAGAGTTCAGCCAACTCCCAGAATTATGAGAAATAACAAAGGGTTGTCAGTTTAGTCACTGAGTTTGAAGCAGTTTATCATAACAGCAATAGTGATGAAGATAGACACTTGGATATTTTAACTATCTTTTCTTTCTCTTTTTCTAGTGTTCTGTGTATAATGGGGCTCCTTTTAAATATTTTTCCTTAGAAATCTTGGAAAATACATTGTCTTCACAAATACAAATAACTCCTAAGTACTATGCATTTAAAAGTTCCTTAGAGATAGAAGATTCCAAAGGCAGGCAGTACATCTTACGTGTCTGCTCTTTAGTATCCCATACCCAGAACAGCACCATATGACCCATGGATGGTCAGCATTTGTTGACCAAATTAAGTGTCTCGTGAGACACCTGTTGCTGCTTTCATCTCATTTTCTCAGTGTTTGCATGTGTCACTGAACAAATGGTGACTTGTGGTTGATCTGGCTTACCTGAACAGCCCGGCAGATGATCCCTTGTTGCTTCACTTTTCCACATAGAAAGTTCTCACAGTTGCCAGTCTGGAAGAAGTGAGCCCGTCTCCACTTGGTGGAGGAACTGATGTCACTGGACCAGAGTGTTCTGACTATGGGCTTCCCTGGGAGCTTAGTTGGTAAAGAATCTGCCTGCAATGCAGGAGACCCAGGTTCAATCCCTAGTTGAGGAAGATCCCTTGGAGAAGGAAATGGCAATCCACTCCAGTATTCCTGCCTGGGAAATCCTATGGATAGAGAAGCCTGGTGGGCTTATGGTCCATGGGGTCACAAAGGGTTGGACATGCTCTGACTATGGTTACTGGTGGCAGGAGCAGCAGCTAAAGTTTATTGGCACTTATCAATATATCAGTCATCACACTATTCACTTTACATAAATTAGCTGAGTTAATTAGTTCATTATTATTTCCATAAGGCAACTAAGGCACAGGTGGACTAATTTATCTGCTCAAGCTAGCACAGTTACATGGTAACGTCTTAGCTTTCCTGTTTTTAGCAAACATTGTGGCTTTTTGTAGCTAAAATGGTTACAGCAGATAGGTTTAAACTAAAGAATATTAAACATAGTGATTTATAAAAGTTATCTAACAAGAAATCACCTATAAATGACAATCTCCAAAGTTTTAAATATCACTGTACTTCTCATTAGTCAAGAACAAGTATTACTGATAGCATTACTGCAGTTGTACACAGAAAGTTTTAAAACATAAACCAATACAAAAAACAGCACTATATGAGAACTTGGCTTTAAAGGTATTTACACTATTTTGAAGTGACCAGCCTTATAAAATGAAATGACCAGAGAATAAGACAAGATACAATTGAAAAAAGAGCAAAGCATTTCTGAGACCTCACCTCTCGTAGGGAAGAATCTGAGTCGTATTTCAAAGCTCCCTGTTTCCTTGAAGCAAAACCACAGCTTTCATGTTTGGATGTCACAGCACTAAAAGATGGCTCAATAGGCCAGACTAACCTGTGTTAGCAACTAGAATAATCTCCAGAAAAGAAAATTTACTTTGGGATTTAAGATGATCAAAACTGATTACTTTTCAAGAGGCTTAGAAACCCAAAGCTGTAAACACAGCTGGGGAAATACTTGAATGTGGGTCCATAAAAACTCCAGTGAATAATCCATCCTTCTGCCTCATGACGTGGACACTCCACCACATACATGAACCTATGGGGAAGCAGTAAATATTTTTATACAACCTTGTTTGTGAAGAGAAGAGAAAAATGTATAGACATGCCCACCCACATCTTTGATGCGTAAAGTAAATATCTTTCTTGTTTTAGTGAAGTAAAGCCTAAGGATTACATTCAGCCCAGCAAGTAAATTGTAGCACAGGAATATTATAACCAAACTTATAAAAATTGGATTTATCTTCTCAAAATTTATAGTGCCAATAAGATTATTTTTATTGGATGAAAAATCACTATTTTACTATTTTTTGACCAAAAGTTAATTGAACTGGGGCCAGTTTTCTCTATATAGGATAATTTGGACCTTTCTGTCCCCAGGAGGATAAACATGTATTAGTATATATTAACAGTGAATATCTCTGGTAGTATGATTAGGAGTGTTGGCTATTTACTTCTCTTCCCTTTTTGTTGTTTTTTAAATTTTTCAAAAGAGCATATATTGTTTTCAAAAGAGCATATATAAGAGCATATTTTTTATAATAAAAAATTACAATTTTTAAAAGCAATCAACCTACTTAACTTACTGATAGACATTCCTGCAATATTTAAATAATTTGCTCTTAACTACTTTGCCTACCAAATAAGTCCTTGTCTTCAGTTTATCTAAAAACAATTTTCCCTTTCCAAAGAATTCTTATGATCTAGAAATTTATATCTAGGCTAAGAAAACTTTGACATAGGACTTGAGCATTGAAAAAAAATTAACTGTAAAGAGGAAAGAAATTGTGCCTTAAAAATTTCTTTTTCAGATGACTTGCTGTGTAGTTCATTAGCAAGAGACACAGAAAGTACTTTCTAAAATAATAATGGTCCAGAACCTTGCTCTTTGAGATAACAAGGCTCTGTTTTTGCAGGTGGCCTTCTACTCAAAGAACAAAAACTGGAAGCATCCATTGAATTGCCCTGTTTACACGTGTTGAGTCATGCTGATGGAACAGAGCTAATCAAGTCCTGGGTACAAAGCCCTTTATGTAAAGGAAAAGGACCAGCTTCAGATTCACTAACCCCAGATGCAAATACTTTCATGTGTCTCGACAAAGCCTTGAACCCGGTAAGGAGGACCTTGGAGGCAGATCAGGCCAATTGAAGGATCATGTGAGCCACAAATGAGAGCCACCTACAGAATTTTAATTTCCAAGTGGCCACATTTTACAAGGGAAAAACAAACAGGTAAGTTAATTTTACCATTATATTTAACTAAATGTCTCTAAGATGAAATCATTTCAATTTTAAAAATGTACTTTCAATTGCAGTGTGCATTTCACACTTGTAGCGCAGCTCACTTTGGACTAGCCACATTTCAAGACTAAGAGCCACATGTAACGAGTGGTTCTTATGGGACAGTGCCACTCTAGGATGAAAATGTTTTTCTCACCAAGTAGGATTTTAGCATCTTAAATAATTTTTTATGTTGAGATATAATTCACACACTGAAATTCATCCTTTTAAGCATACAATCAAATGCTCTTTATTATTATCACAAGACTGTTTGCTACCACTCTTTATCACCACTAATTCCAGAACATTTTCATCATTCCCCAGAGAAATTCCATGCCATTATCAGTTACTCCCCATTCCCTTCTTTTCCCAGCCCCAACAGAGCAATCTGTCTCCATGGACTTGCCTCTTTTGGACATTTTATATAAATGGACTCATTTATACAATATATGTGGGCTTTTGTATCAGACTTCTTTCACTTAGCATAATGTTATCAAAGCTTTATCCATGTTGTAGCATGTATCAGAGGAGAAAGCAATGGCAACCCACTCCAGTACTCTTGCCTGGAAAATCCCATGGACGGAGGAGCCTGGTGGGCTGCAGTCCAGGGGGTTGCTGAGGGTCGGACACGACTGAATGACTTTCACTTTTCACTTTCATGCCTTGGAGAAGGAAATGGCAACCCACTCCAGTGTTCTTGCCTGGAGAATCCCAGAGACGGGGGAGCCTGGTGGGCTGTTGTCTATGGGGTCGCACAGAGTCGGACACGACTGAAGTGACTTAGCAGCAGCAGCAGCATGTATCAGAACTTCATTCCTTTTTAAGGTTGACTGCTCTTCCCTTGTATGGATATATATTTTTTCTTTAACTACATATTCATCAATTGATGGGACTTTGGGTTCTTTCCACATTTTAGCTACTATGAACAATACTATGTGAACATGGAAAAGTTTCTGTGAGATCATATGTTTTCAATTCTACCTGCTGCTGCTAAGTTGCTTCAGTCGTGTCTGACTCTATGTGACCCCATAGACGGCAGCCCACCAGGCTCCCCCATCCCTGGGATTCTCCAGGCAAGAACCCTGGAGTGGGTTGCCATCACCTTCTCTGTCAATTCTACCTAGGGATGGAATTTCTGGGTCAAATCATAACACTATGTTAAACAATTTAAGGAACAGCCAAACTGTTTTCCAAGTGTTTGAACCATTTTACATTCTCACCAGCAGTGTATGAAGGTTCCAATTTCATCAATGTGTGTTATTATCCACTTTCTTATTATAGGGCTTCCCTGGTAGCTCAGATGGTAAAGAATCCACCTGCAGTGCAGGAGACTCAGTTTGATCCCAGCGTCAGAAGATGCCCTGGAGAAGGGAATGGCTACCCACTCCAGTATTTTTGTCTTGGAGAATTCCATGGACACAGGAGTCTGGTGGGCTACAGTCCATGGGTTGCAAAGAGTCAGACATGACTGAGAGACTAATATTTTCACTTTTTTTTTTATTATAGCCATCATGATGAGTGTGAAGTATAAATCTTTTTAACAAATGTGGGGGTTAGCTAATGTTTTACAGATTAAAAATTTGAAAACTGTGCTTACAAAAATGCAACAGGAGCTATTGTATTTCTACAGATTTCAAAGAAGAGGGGTAAAACTCACATTTGCCAAGTTTACTTGTAAAGTGAAAGTATTAGTCACTAAGTCATGTCCGACTCTTTGTGACCCATGGACTGTAACCCACCAGGCTCCTCTGTCCATGGGGATTCTCCAGGCAAGTATATTGGAGTGGGTTGCCATGCCCTCCTCCAGGGGATCTTCCCAACCCAGGAATTGAACCTGGGTCTCCTGCATTGCAGTTGGATTCTTTCCCTCCTGAGCCATCAGGGAAGCACATTTTAGCTTTGCTAAGAAGCTGTTTTATTCTCTCTGCACCATCAGCAAGTGAGGTGAGTTCTTTTGCAATGACAATATCTGTGGTTCCTGAGTGTTTTATATATATTAATACATATATATTAGCTCAATGAATCCTCACATTGGCCCTAGGGGGTAGGTGGTAGAATTACCATCTTCATTTTATGGATGAGCACTCTGAAGCCTGAAGATGTTAACTAATTGCTCAAGATTCCATGGCTTAGTGTCCATGCTTTTAAGGCAGTAGTTTGCTTTATCTCATTTGTTAGTACTACTTGGTAGGAAGTAAGCCGTGATCTCCTCTAGACCAGTGGTTCTCAAAATGTGGTTCCCAGACCAGCTGCGTCTGCATCACATGTGAGTATGTTAGAAGTGCAAACTCTTGGGCTCTAGTCCAGAATTACTGCATCACAAACTCTGAGGGTGGGATCCAGCAATTTCTGACTCTACAAGCCTTCTGTCATTTTGATGCATGTGAATATTTGAAAATCACTGATCTAGAGCAAGAGTGTCATAGGATCACAGTTTATAAATAAACCCCTATGAGTCAGATATGGTGGCAGGAGTCTGATGATTTCTATCTGAGCCTTCAATACTGAAAAAGACATCACTGTCCTTCTAGGGTTTAGAATCAAGTGAATTTGATAGAAGGTAGCTCAGTGTTACCTTACAGTAAAGCTGGTTCTAAATTAAGGTATGCACATGCTGCTCCTCCCAGGGAAGAGTGAGAAAGCTTCCTGGAGGAAATGCCTTATTGAGCTTCCAATAAACTTAGAAAGCCATCAGTTTTGGGTTATTCAAGTATTTTGGTTACTCCTGTTACTTTCAGGAGAGTATCCAAACTCTATAGCATGACTTTTAAAACACTTTACTAACCAGCTCCTACTTCTGTTCCCACCTCATCTCTCCTATAGCCCCTGCTACTCAAAGGGGGCCACAGAGCATACTGACATCGCCTGGGAACTCCTTAGCAATGCAGTTTCAGAGCTCATTCCTGACTACAGAATCAGAATCTGCATTTGAGCAAGAACCTCAGGTGATTTGTATGTATAATAAAGTTTCAAAAGTAAGCTCCAGCTAGTGGGAAGGACCAAGCCATTCTCCTAAACTGTCCAATTATATCCCCTGTAACGCCCTCTGTCTGGAATATCGTTCCATCCTTTGGTTCCTCTGACCCGCAGAGAAATTTGGACATCCTTCCATGACAGCACCAGGCTACAGTTGTTTATTTATCTGTTTGTCTTTAGTACTAGACTGAGAGTTTCTCAAGATCAGGGAGCTCATTTTATTTTTCTCTGTAATTTGCAGAGATTCAGGCCATACTGGCCTTATTGGACATAATGGGTGTAGACAGAAAGTTAGAACAACAGGGGACTGGGAAGTGGCCAGGGGTTAATCCAACCCTTACTTTTGAAAAGATCACATTATGAGTTCTCATTCTACTTTGATTTCCCAGATCCCACCTCAAAAGACAGAGGCTGTGACATGACAGGAAATGAGCACGGGGTTAAGAGCTGGGCTCTGAATACGATGCTGATCTGGGGTGAATCACTGTGGTCCTTTCCTTTCCTCTTCTCGGGCTCTGCCCCTTCATTAATAAGTGAGGGAGTTGGACTCAGAAACCCCCTCAGTCTTCCCCTGCCCCACCATAGATCGCTTTAAACACTAAAGTTATAATATTTCTGAGATATTAATGCCATCTAATGCAAGCGACTTTGGGAAATGCAGGTTTTATTTAAACAGGCCTCTGGAGGATAATCAGTTTTCAAAATCTCTTTCATAGGCAAGTTACACTAAGTTATATGCTTTCCCTATTTCCCCAGACGTTTTCTTAAATCACGGCTTATTGTATTTTTAGTTTTTCATGAAAAGGAATCTATTGAATGGAACCTGCTTCAGAAAGACCTAGGCGTATTGCAAGCCAGGAAGAGTGGATTTTGATCAAGAAAGTTGGCATTTGCAATAAACCCAACTTTGTTCTGAGTGACTAAGTTCCTTACAAAACCGACGAACGCCTCAACGAGTGTGTTGATTGGAAAATACTGACAATTTTCAGAACACTAGCCTTGCATGTTAATGGCCCGGTGTTGCGAAGGGAACAGTGAAGCACTGTTGGCGCACACTGGGCCGTTCTCACACACGGAGACCGCCAACCTGGCCGGCCTGGGCAGACTGGGGCTTCCCTTGTTTCTCCACTGCTCCCCCACCCAAGGGCTGGCAAGGAACCATTATCTCTCACTCTGACATCTGAAGAGAGAATCTGAATGCCAGGAAGGAAGTTTTCCAAATCGGTATAAAAACAAAATCCTCTTATTACAACAGGATCCAGTCAAGAAAACACAGAAGGATGCTCATGAGAAGGAAAAGGTTTAAAAGTGTAAATGAAAAATTTCAGAGAAAACCAGATACCTCTAGCACAGCACAGTTTCTTGCATTTGCTGGGGAAAAAACAGCATTGCTGGAGAAATGAGTGACTGAGTGGAGCTGTCGCATATGTTGCCAGAAAGATCCCTCACCCTTGTCTATGTTATAGGACTTTAAAAATCTAATTTAACTGGAAATCAGCATTTTCTTTCGCAATTTCACTTCTCTTAGAAGTAAACTATTATTCTTTGGGAGGGGAGTTTTCATGAGTTTTGCCTAGAGGTGAATATGGTTGTACAATAAAGATGGAAAGAGCTTATCCTTTCATTAGCCAGAGATTAAGGGATATGATGTATGGCGGTATTTAGTCTTAAAAAGCTTTAATAACTTATCCAAACTTGGGGCTGAAAGAGATTTCAAAATGTTGTGCTGATGTCATCAGTCAGGATCCACCATTCTAGACAGAGCACCCAATGCTGCATATGTCGTTTGGCGAGAAGAGGTCCAGGCCAGCCACTGTGAATGCTTGACTTAAACAAGGGCTAACTTCATCTCCACTACACCAGAGGGTGGAAGGGGAAGAGGTCTGACTCCATACAACATGAATAAAATATCATTTCAACCCATTGAATTCTCAACTGAAGTAGCAAGGGTGTGTTTCGTTTCTGCTAGAGCTAGAGAGAATGTATACCTATCCAGACATGTGTGTGTAGTCCTCCTTGGAGTTCTCACACACACAGTCCGATGAGTAGGTCCAGTTTGTTCCAGTTTTATAGACGAGTGAACTGAAGCCCTGTGGCCTTATAACGTTCCCATGGTTGCTCAGCTAATGAGTAGCAAAGCCAGAATCTAAACCCAGTTCTATTTGCACCTGGAGTACAAGTTATACATTTTGAACTTCTTTCATAATAGTTTAAATGACAGTCTTGCAATGAAAGGTCTATCTGTAGAAAGTTACTCATCAAAGGAATATAGGTTTTCCTGATTTCCTGGTCACTTGAGTAACCTATGCTCTTAACTCTGCCCTCTCCTCTTCCCTCTGAGAACTGGGCTCTCCTGTTCTCCTTTCCTTGAGAAACTTCTGGCTCATCTTCCTATTGGCTGTCTCCTCTCGACACACTCATATTCCGGCTACCTTTATGCTGAATAATTCTTGACCCTTTTGTACCTTTTAATAATTATCCTAGTTCTGTCCTTTCCTCAACAAGTAGACTCTTTTGCTTCGACTTCATGGCCCTCACAACACCTCCTGCCCGAAACTCTGCTGAAGCTGCATCCTCACGGGCACTCATGATCTTCAACCACCAAACCCGAAGGCCTTCCCTAGCTGTCCTTCGCCTTGACCTTTCTGCAGCATCTGGCCCTGCAGACCGTCCACTGCTTGGAATCCTGCCTGTGCACATTAGACACACAAAAATTTATTAAATGATTGGTTAAAAATATATTCAAAGATTTTAAAAATTCTTAAACACAATGTGCATATGGTTAAAGATCAGAAAAAAAATTTTATACATAAACATGCTTCTATATTTTTAAAGAATTCATAAGAAAATGATTCTAGTTAAGGAAACTGCCCAACATTTCAGCAACAGCCCTCTTTCATCCAGTAAGGAATAAATTCAATTGTTTTTAAAAAAGATTTGTATCTTTTTAATATTTTTTAAATTAGAGGTATGTAATATATAAAAATTTAACTCAAAATGGATTATTAACATGGTGACTATAGTTAACAATACTGTATAGTATATTTGATAATTCTTAATAGAGTATACATGAAAGTTCTTGTTACAAGAAAAATATTTTTGTAACTATGTGTGGTGATAGATATTAACTAAACCTAATGATAGTCATTTTGTAATATGTATAAATCATTATGTGATACATAGAAAATGAATACAATGTTATATGTCAATGACACTTCAAATTTTAAAAAGGATCATTGGTTTAAATGCAAGAGTGAAAATTAAAACTCTCAGAAGAAAATATAAAAGGCAATCTTTATGATTTGAAGATTGAATTAAGCAATGATTTCTTAGAAATAATGCATAAGAAAAAACAACAAAAGAAATAAATTGGCCTTCATCAAAATTAAACATATTTGTGCTCCAAAGTATACCATCAAGAAAACAAAAAAAAAGAACCCATGGATCATGAGAAAATATTTGCAAATCATATATAAGATAAGGAACTTGTCTTCAGAATATATTAATATAAAAAACTCTCCAGGTTTGCCTCAATTTCTGTGCTTGAGCAATAAAATAAAAACAATTTTAAAAGAATGTATAAAGAACCCTTACAACTCAACAACAAAAAGACAAGCAGGCCAGTTGAAAATTGGGCAAATGACTTAAATAGACATTTGTAGTGGCTCAGACAGTAAAGTGTCTGCCTGCAATGCAGGAGAGCAGGGTTCAGTTCCTGGGTCGGGAAGATCTCCTGGAGAAGGAAACGGCAATCCACTCTAGTACTCTTGCTGGAAAATCCCATGGACAGAGGAGTCTGATAGGCTACAGTCCATGGGGTTGCAAAGAGTCAACACGACTGAGTGACCCCACTTTCACTATTGACCATACAAATGGTCAGTAAGTACATGGAAAGATGTTCAACATCCCAAATTATGAGGGAAATACAAATCAAAATCACGAGATACCACTTCACACCCACTAGGGTTATCTGAAATAAAAAAGACAGGAAAAATATTGGCCTACAACGAGATATCACTTCCTTTCCATCAGAATGGTTATTATTTAAACATAAAAAAGAAAAGAAAGAAAGAAAATAACAAGTCAGGCCAGATGTGAAGAAATCATAACACTTGTTCATGGTTGATGAGAATGTGAAATTGTGCAGCTACTGTGGAAAACAGTATGGTAGTTTCTCAAAAAAAATTAAACATGGAACTACCATATGATTCAGAAATTCCACTTTTGGATATATATCCAAAAGAATTTAAATCAGGGACTCAAACAGATATTTCTACACCCATGTTTAGAGAAGCATTATTCAGAATGGCAAAAGAGTTGAAGCAATTCAAGTTCCATCAATGGATGAATGGATAAAGAAATTGTGGTACGTACATACAATGAAATATTAATCAGCCTTAAAGACGAAAGAAATTCTGACTCATGCTATGAGTTATGCTATGAGACATAATGCTACATGGAACAGGCCAGTCACAAAGGCCAAATACTGTATGATTTTAGTTATATAAGGTACCCAGAGTAGTCAAATTCATAGACACAGAATGTAAAATGGTGGATGCAAGGGTCTTAAGGAGAAGGGAATGGAAAGTTATAGTTTAATGGGTACAGAGTTTCAGGTTGGGTAGATGAGAAAGTTCTGGAGATGGATGGTGGTGATTGTTCTACAAGAAGTGAATGTATTTAATGCCACAGTACACCTTAAACTTGGCAAAAACAAAACAAAACCAACCAAGCAAATAAAAAAAAAGCATTGACAAGGATATAGAGAAATTGGAAGCCTCACACACTGCTGAGATTGTAAAATAGTACAGCCACTTTTGAGTTCTGTAGTTCCTCAAAACGTTAAACAGAGATAACATATCCAGCAATTCCACTCATATAATATATATCCCTAAGAACATTTAAAATATATATCCATATAAAATATGTACACAAATGTTCATAGCAGCATTCTTCATAATAGCCATAAAATGGAAACAGCTCAAACTTCCATGAACTGATGAATGGGTACACAAAATAGGATATATCCATATGTGTACTCAGACACAGTCGTGTTCAACTCTTTGCAACCCCGTGGACTATAGCCTGCCAGGCTTCTCTGTCCATGAGATTTTCTGGCAGGAATACTGGCATGGGGTGTCACTTCCTCCTTCAGGGTATCTTGCTGACCCAGGGATCAAACCTGCGTCTCTTATGTCTGCTGCATTGGCAGGTGGATTCTTTACCACTAGCACCAGCTGGGAAGCCCTACTATGCATATAATATAATATTATTCACTAATAAAAAGGAATGACGTGCTAAAACATGCTACAACATAGATGAATCTTGAAAACATTACACTAAGTGATAGAAGCTTGACTCAAAAGGACAAATATCATATGATTCACTTAAAAGAAATGTCCAGAATAAGCAAGTCCATAGAGATAGAAAATAGATCAAAAGATTTTAGGGACTGAGCAGAGCAGGGAATGGAGAGGCACTGTGACTGGGTCTAGATTTCCTTTTGGGGTGATGAAGATGTTCTGAAATTTGACAGTGTTGATGGTTGCACAACCTTGTAAATGAATCGTACACTTTAAAAGAGTGAATTCTGTGGTACATGAATTATAACACAATAAAGCTTTTTTTTTAAAAGAAAAAAGTAGAGATTAACTACCTGCAAGTTAGTGTTCATTTCCTCATTCATTCATTTACCAAATTCCTGTGGAACATTCCTTGAACAAGGGATTGTGTTAGGAGCTGGTCATACCAGTATTTTGAAAAAGATTCATGGTGACCAGCCTGGAAGGGCACCAAGAGCCATATGGACAGTTGAAAAAATTGGGAGTTAGTCAATACAGAGTATCAAATCGCTGCTAGTCAAATATCATTTCTTTATACTCTTCACCATAAATAGAGTAAGGAAGCAAATAAGCTCTTCTCTAGCCTTTTTGTGATCCAAAAAAAAAAAAAAAAAACCCTCCAGGGTTTCTCAGGGGCTTCAGAAAAGAGCTTTATAATCATAAAACCGAAGACTTGAGTATTGATTTTACCTTTGAAACCTAATAAAAAGCATGACACAGGCCCATGTTTGCCAAGAGTCTGAAATGGAAGTGAAGATGGGAATATGGCAAGAGATCTGGAGGACTGGGCCTCATTCCTCACACATTATTGACAAACCACAGCATGGAATGAGTGCCGAGGACCCCAGACCAGCTTGCTTGCACGGGAGCAGCACCTGCTCCAACATGTCTCCTTCTTGTCCCCTGGACCTCATGTGTCCCCAGGTACTTAGTGGGGCTGCGGCACAGGACAGTTCAAGCTGTTGCCCAGCCTCTGTCTCCTGGGCCAGTTATGTCTTCAGGGAGAAGGAAAACTTAGCTAGTGTAATGAGACTCTCCTAGATGGCGTGAAGAGGGTGTGGTTTAGAGTTATGGATTACCTACGGGCTACCCCATCCTCTCAACTCTCTTATCACAGTCCTTGAAGGTACAATGTGGTCCTCAGAATGTATTCATCACCTTTCCCAGTTCTCATTAACATTTATAAGGAAAGCCGAATCAAGATGTGTTAAACTGATTCTAACAGAGTTGAGCAATCTTGTTGAAAGCTTAATTTGCTGCCAAATAACTTGGGTTGACACACATCTCTTCCATGAGAATTCTTACTGATGGCAAGTTTTTATGTTGAAAGGAACTCACTTGCAAACAACTCGTTCCAAAAAGATGCGATTTTGTTTTAAACTTGGAATTGATTTTCCTTTGACTCCAACAAAATGAAATAATCTCAGACTAGATTCTCTCAACCTAAAGAAAATTTAAATATTAAAGAAATCAAATAATTGTTGAGTGTATGGAAGCAAAGTAATTGGTGGCTCTTTTTTAAATGTGGTAAAGGGTCAAACAGTCTTGAGTTAGCACACCTCTGGAAGACAGATACCATAATCTGCTCAAATGGTACTCTGAGCAACATGGATGGACTTGGAGGGCATTAGGCTAAGTGAAATAAGTCAGAGAAACACAAATACTGTATGATGTCACATATTTGTGGAATCTTAAAAACTACAACCAAAACGAGTGAATATAACAAAAAAAGAAGCAGATTCGCAGATACAGAGAACAAACTGGTGGTTGCCAATGGGACTGGGGAGGGCAGTAGAGGGGCAGAGTAGTTGGAGTACAGACTATTGCATGTATAATAGGCTCAAGGATATATATTGTACAACACAGGGAATATAGCCAATATCTTACAATTTACAAATGTAAAGTAACCTTTAAAATTGTATAATTTTTTTTAATTTAAGAAATTAAAAAGAACTTTTAAATTAAAAAAATTTTTTTTAAAAATGTAATACTCTGAGCTGACCTAGAGCCTGTTAAAGCATCCACTGCCGTTGCTGGCCCTCTGAAGTATCCAGACATGGTTTTTAAGGAGCCTGCCCCTTCCTTGGAGAAGGCAATGGCACCCCACTCCAGTACTCTTACCTGGAAAATCCCACGGACGCAGGAGCCTGGTAGGCTGCAGTCTATGGGGTTGCTAAGAGTCGGACACAACTGAGCGACTTCACTTTTACTTTTCACTTTCATGCATTGGAGAAGGAAATGGCAACCCACTCCAGTGTTCTTGCCTGGAGAATCCCAGGGACGGGGGAGCCTGGTGGGCTGCCGTCTATGGGGGCACACAGAGTCGGACACGACTGAAGCGACTTAGCGGCCCCTTCCTTATTAGCCAGGCCTTCTTTGCACTTCCCATGGGAGGATTCCAGGTGGGGGCCCAATGAGAGTGTTCAGCTCTGGATCAGGTGGACCTGGGATTTACCTAATTCCAACTTCACAAGTCTCTGAGGGAAACTGGATTTAGGAAGCAACTAAAAGAGAAGACTGTGGGTGTTGGTTCACAGCACTCCAACCTGAAGGCATTTCTCTTTAGCACCTTTTCTCATTTTCAAGTGGGAGTGAAAATTAAATTCACTGGGAACAGAATAATCTCCAGGATTTTCATTAGGGAAAGTGTGGAGGCAGCCATTTGGTTGTGAGGATGGGGCAAGTAAAGACTTCTTGAAGCTGAGTGCATGTGGCAAGCGCACAGGTTTTGAATGCTTGTGTGGGCTGATGAGGGGGCTACTTGAGATGGACAGGGCAGGGAAGCCCCCACCCCCTGTGCCTCCAGCCATTCCTCAAGCATAAGACTGGAAACTGCCCTAGATGATTGGTGGGGGGGGGCGGCGGGCAGAATGATAGCTACAAAGTTCTTGCCACGAAGAAACAGACCAGTATCACACTATCCAGCAAAGGGGCAGGGTTTCAGTGCTAAGAACTCTCTCTAGCTCTTTCTGACCTGTGTTGACCCATCCTTCCAAATGTGGTCAAGGCAACGTCTCATAGCTGAGGCGGTAAAGAATCTGCCAGCAATGCAAAAGAGTCGGGTTTGATCCCTGGGTCAGGAAGATCCCTTGGAGAAGGTAATGGCTACCTATTCCAGTATTCTTGCCTGGAAAATCCCATGGACAGACGAGCCTGGTGGACTACAGTCCATGGGAGTCACAAAGAGTTGGACGTGACTGAGCGACTAACAATTTTTTTGAAGGCAGTGCCAAAGTGTGGCTTCACTCCGGGACCTGGAAAGGAGTGTACCTTCCAAATGGCCTATCTGTACACAGGCTGCAGCCTAGTTCAAGGGTGCTCTGAACCAAAGGCAAAGCCATTTGTAACAGAACTGAACCAGAGGTTAGGGACAGGCTCAGACCTGGGAGGTGGAAAAAAGACACCCACTCCTGAAATCTGCTCAGTCTTCGCGGGTGATCAGGGTGGTAGTGGTAAGTCTGTGCCTCTTTCCAGCAGATCTCAGTGGGACAACACAGATCAACACCCCTGGCTTGGCGGGAGCCTTTTGTTTTACATGACACAGACACACAGACATGGTCTGATTTTTTTTAAATGAATGATACAATGTTGCACAAAGCGGGGGTCGGGGGAGTGGGGTTGGGGATGGGGAGAACCTCTACATGTATCCACAGTTCAGTTCAGTTCAGTCCAATCGCCGAGTCGGTCGCCGAGTCCTGTCCGACTTTGTGACCCCATGAATTGCAGAACGCCAGGCTTCCCTCAATAGAGCATCAATAAATGTTTTTCTCATTATGACAAAACACTATCCTAGTGAAAGGCCAAAATCTACACAATGTACAGATTCTGATTTTTTCTATTATGTTTCATTGGTCGGTGCGGGGGGTACCTTCAATCATCTTTGGAAGTATGAGCATTTTTCCACAAAAATTATTTCTTGGTTAAAAAAAAATAACGAAATGTAATATCACTGTGTGAGTTTTCTCTTGACCTGAGCTATGTAGTATTTCAGGAATTCTTGCTTAGAACAGAGGCTTTTAAATTAATAGCAACAGAAGGCATTAAAACAAATCTTATCACTCAGAACAGGATGCTTACACAACCAATCTTTTTTATTTGTAGATTCCATACTTGTGGATTCTCCTAGTTACTAAAATGTATTTGTAATCCCAGATTCGATGTCTGTGACACTTTCAAAGTCATCTGTGGAAGTGCTCAGACACAGTTGCCTTCTTTTATCAGCTTTCATACTATATACGTGTTTTTTTCATGATCTGTTTAATGCTACTTTTTTTTTGTTTTTTACATTTCTGTGCAGTTTTGTGCATTTTTGCCAGTTCATGCAAAGCCAGTCCAGGTAAGGCAATGAGGAGAACTAGGTGAGAACTTTGCAATAAGTCTCCACTGGATAGAAGTATAGTCTTATGGATCGGGTCAATATGGAGAAGGGTATGTGTGTGTGTGAGAGAGAGGGGGAGAGAAAGAGAGATGGGTGGGGAAGGAGGGCTGAGGGCTGTGTGAGGAAGGGAGACACTTGGAAAGAATTTCATTATCCAGTGGCTGGTTTTCATGGGTGAAGGATCGAGTGTTTGGTGGGATAATACAGGAGCCTGAGCCGTCTGGATCAGGTAAATTGGTTCTGGGCCTGATCTCAGGCACAAAGATCCATCAGTTGGGGGGATCCTCCTGTGGACTTCTGGTAGAAAACTGCTACCAGAAAGCTCTCCAGCAAGACCTGAAGACACATAAAGATTTCTGAAAAATCTGGTTTTACTTTGTGTGCGTGCGCGTGTGCATACTCATTGCTCAGTTGTGTCTGACTCTTTGTGACCCCATGGACTGGAGCCTGCCAGACTGCTCTGTCCATGGAATTTTCCAGGCAAGAATACTGGAGTGGGTTGCATTTCCTTCTCCAGGTTTTGCTTTGTGTTTGATAGGAAATGTAATCAAACTGGCTATTGGCTGTTGAATTAAAAGTGAGAGTCTCTCCTTTCACCTCTGTTGCAATTGTCCTCAGGGTCCTCTTTTCATTAGTACTCTGATCCCAACACAGTTCCAAACCTCCTATCCTGACATGCTTCCCTGTGGCACAATTCAAAAATCCCCCAACTTTCCACCTTGGCTGCACATTTGAAGCATCTGGGGAGCTTTCAAAAACCCTGATGTCAGACCCCCACTTAAGATCAATCAAATCAGAATTTCTGGGGGATGGGACCTAAGCATGGGTAATTTTTCCAATGCCCTGGTGATTCTAATATACTGGCCCCAGGTGACTGAAGTATGTCTGATAGAGTGATTCTCAATCTTGGCTGCATTAGAATCACTCTAGTACTTAAATCTCAGGTGAATCAATTCAAAACCCCCTTGAAGGTAGAGAAAACCTAGGCATTGGCATATATATTTTAAAGTCCTTGAGAATCCCTGGTTTAGTGAGATGCCATAGTTAACACATGTTTGAAATAAAATTTGCTGCTGCTGCTACTGCTAAGTCACTTCAGTCGTGTCCGACTCTGTGTGACCCCATAGACAGCAGCTCACCAGGCTCCCCCATCCCTGCGATTCTCCAGGCAAGAACACCAGAGCGGGTTGCCATTTCCTTCTCCAATGTATGAAAGTGAAAAGTGAAAGAGAAGTCGCTCAGTTGTATCTGACTCTTAGCGACCCCATGGACTGCAGCCTACCAGGCTCCTCTGTCCATAGGATTTTCCAGGCAAGAGTACTGGAGTGGGGTGCCATTGCCTTCTAGAGAAAAGCAAGATAGAGAGTGGAGAAAGAGTTGGTGATAACTATGAATGTGATAAAATATTTGAAAGTGATACATATATGAATGTAGTGAAAGTGAGACCAGCCATTGGTTACCTTCAAAGATCCTGGTCCTCTGATTCTTCTAATCCATTGAACTGTCACCTGGGAGGGGAGGCAATGGGCCTTTGAGGGGAGCAGGGGATTTGTGCGGGGACAGACCTAGGGCTGCATTATCACAGGAACTACCCCAGTGTAAATCTTGTTACCCACAGTTTGGCTGTTCAGTGGTCAGGCCTTTGGAACCGACATCAACACTTTGCATGGGTCTTTAGTGACCACTAGTGTGGTGGTTTCTTCTTTTCAGGGCCTCCTTCTCCTAAACAGACGCTCCCCTGAGATGTTACACCCCCACAGTGTTCTCCCCTCTGGCCAGGTGGCAAGGTCCACAGACAATGACTGACGAGCTGGGGTGCCTCTTGCCTCAAGGTGGGATGAATTCTGAAGGGTGATCCATGTGCTCTGTCTGATCAGGCTAAAGCTAGACTCGTTGTGGCTCTATCCTTGTTTACAGGTTCCCTGCCCCATCCTGCTTCCCTCATTCCCCTTCTCCTGAGAGCCCTTCCTCAAGACATCCTTTGTGTAAAAATCCTTGACTCAGGCTCCACTTCTGTAGATAATTTGTAGGACAAGTAATGAGTAGATAGTATGTGGGTGATGGGGAGGGTGGGGCAGAAAGAATATGAACCACAGAGTCAGATATGTCTGGATTCACCCCCAATGTCAGCACTTCTTTGTTGCATGAATCCATCAAATTACCTGGAAGCTATGATATTCTATTTCCTTATCAATAAAATGTGGAAGGGCCATGCATCCCTTGCCAGGATGTTGTGATATTAAATGCAGCAAGAGGATGGACGTGAAATTCCATGCCACATAGTAGAGATCCAGTGATGCTAATTTCCCTTGCCTCCTAGAACCTTCCTGCTACCTCCCTCCAAACTTGGTTCTCCACTGATGTCTTTGGTCCCCTGTGCTATGATTTTCTTAGTCTCTCCATTCTGTTTCTTCTCTTCTATATTATCCTTTTACTATCTCCTTTCCCCAGGGTTCCTCACCTCATTTTTTTATAGTGCTTTTCACTTCCTCCAGCCATGATAGACTAACAAAGATATACAGTAATATCCAGAAACACAGATCCTTTTCTGTGGGCCATGGCCAGGGAAGCAGCAGTGAAGTTATCCGTTTTTGCCAGTTCAGCAGAATTAGGTTGGGTTCAGTTCTGTAAACAGGACTCAGGGGGTTGATTTGTGGCTCTTTCTGAGATAGTGTTTAGCCAGCAAAGGATATGTTATTTTCCTTGTGAGATGAAAATAAGGCCATTAAAAACCGATTACACTAGCACTGGACATAGAGAACCCTCATCAACATCAGTCTTCAACTTCTGAGCCAAACAGTGGAGCAGAAGGGAGCTGATCACCACAGTCAGGACCTGAGACAAGAGTTTACTGGCTCAGCCACAAACTAGCTGTGGGACTGGGGAGATTACATAACCTCCTTGGAGTCTAGTTTCTCCATCACCAGGAAGGCTCTACAGCAGAATATGTGCCAGCTACTTCACTAGGGACCTCCTAGAATTCATAAAATGTTTTGGGAGGGAAGCACTGGAACCCTGTGCAGAAACCAACTGAGAACAATGTATATTGTTACGAATATTCTTGCTAATAATGTTATGAAACCATTGCAATTCAACTCTGTGGGACATGAAGTATATCATGTTTGTCACGATCACATGCTCCATTGAAGAGGGAGGGAAATCTGCAAGTCACACATTAGCTTTGGTTCAATTGGTATTAACCCAATACCAGCTGCTCAAGTGGATTTTTATAATAATTATTACCATAAGTGTAATGGAACAGCTGGAGCTAATTAATATTTTGTATCTGCCCAGCTCCTTTTGTTCTCCTCCTTCTGGCAGTGGCATTCCTTTTCCTCTGGAGAGCTCTGTCTCCAATCTCCAGTCCTAGTGGGGCTGCGATCATGGTGGCTTGTTGCCCAGCTAACTCACCCATCCCCTACAGGAAGGATGGGCATGCCACCCAGCCTCCATTGACAACAGTCCTCGTCTCCCTGGTCACAGGCATTGGTCCAAGAGGTGGCCGGCTCATCAGGTGAATCAGAATCCTTCTCCAGTATCTTGGAATAACAGTTAGAAGGGTAGTGTCCCCATCTTTTTTTAACACAAAGCTGTTAGGATGAAGCCCACCATCCATTTTTCTTGTCACAGGGGGTGGGGGTGGAGGGAATGCTACCAATGCACTCAGAAACCAAAGAATTACAAATACAGAGGTAGATGTGGAGAGAGAAGGAAATGCTGACGCTGACTGAGCCAGAACTCTGCTCTGGACTGCCTGGTTACGTGAGCCAATGAAATCTCTCTTTTCTTTAGTCAGAGTCGAGGTTATAGGTAGGCTGTAGTCCATGGGGTCACTAGAGTCAGATACAACTGAACGACTTCACCTTCACTTTTCACTTTCATGCACTGGAGAAGGAAATGGCAACCCACTCCAGTGTTCTTGCCTGGAGAATCCCAGGGATGGGGTCGCACAGAGTTGGACACGACTGAAGCAACTTAGCAGCAGCAGCTCATAACTTACTACAATGTTTTAAAAATCTAATTTAAAAAATATAATCTTTCCATTAAGATAGATATTCTCCTTCAAGTATCTTGTATTAAAGAATATATGCAATTAGATTAGAATGAGCGCATTTAATATATTGCAATTACAGTTGACTCTTGAATAATATGGGTTTGAACAGCATTAAGTCCACTAATATGCGATTTTTTTCAATAGTAAATACAGTGCTACCCAATTGAACACTGGTTGAATCTGTGGATGTGAATTGTGTATACAGAGGAAACGTGAATGCTACGGGCTGACTATCAGTGATAGGCAGATTTTCAACTTTGGTTACTGACGGTGCCCTAATCTCCATATTATTCAAGAGTCAATTGTATTTCAAGGCTCAAACAGTAAAAAAAATCCACCTGGAGAAGAATGTACCTGAAGAAGAAGGTTTGGTCCCAGGTCAGGAAAACCCCTTGGAGAAGGAAATGGCTATACATTTCAGTATTCTTACCTGGAGAAATGCGTGGACAGAAGAGCCTGGTGGGCTACAGTCCACAGGGTTGAAAAGAGTCGGACACGACTGAGCAGCTAACACATATATAAAGAGAAGTAGAATCCTCTCTTCTCACACTTGGTGTGAGTTATATGTGATTTAACATAACAAATGTCTCAGGAAGTGGGGCATGATTTGATCCATATTCTTTCTGACACAAAACTCAGCCTTCTTACAATGGGCTGTTTTAGGGCATCATGAACTTGGGAAGGTTGCAACACAGAGAAGGTTTTCCTCATCCTTTTTCATCAGTGCTTTTCTAGGTGGGCACAGATTTTAGATCTCTTAGTCAAAGGTGTACTCTCTGTTCAGAACATTGAAGAACCACCAAGAGGTGGGAAAGGACAAAACTGTAGTCTTGAATCGTAGGTTTTCTGGGGTTTACTCTGTGCTTGACTATCAGGGGCATTGTGTCCATATAATTCAAGTTTACATTTTTCACATCTGCTTTGCATGCACACGCACGTATATGAAAGTACTTCTTGTCCTAACTGCAATGGGGAAGATATTGAAGGCTGTAAATATTTACTGAGTGTACATAAAACAGCAGTGTGGGCTGATATGGCCAGAGAAGGGAAATTTGAGCACTGGGCCCCACTTCTGGCTCCACTGCTAATTCCTGTGTGACCTTGAGCAGGTCAATTAAAATCTGTGTTCTCGCACTGCATTTAAACAAAGGAGATACTAATCCCTATTGGCCAGCTCTCCGAAAGTAATAACCTCTGAGGACAATATCTGGTTTTCAGAATGGAAACCGAAGGGAACTTTCATTGAGACCACTCTTCTATTAACTTTTCTGTGTTTTTTAAGGGAGGAGAAGTGGTGGGATGAAAGGGATGTATCCTTTCAGTCTTAGAGAAAAATGAAACTTTGTGGTCTCAAAAAAATTAGCAAGTACCTGCTTCTGCATATCACTGTGAAAATAACCATGTGAATAAAGTAGTCAGGTTTGCAGTTCCCTTTAGAGAAGGTGGTAGGACAAGCAGATGGCAGGGCGATTGTCATGACATCTTTGGGACACTGGTTGGCCCTTCTTGCCCCTTAGAATAGACTTGGATGTTAGGGTGATTCTGTTCTGAAACTTTGGACTTTAACACAAATCATCTTACCTTCAAGTGCCAGGTTTTGATCATAGAGACATGGAAACAGTAACGCTCATGTTTAAGTATGTTGAAAGAGCACAAGCGCCTAACAAAATGGCACTTAGGAGCCTGATGAATCCTGGTTTTCTAGCCCTTCCATTTATTTATTTACTTGGATAGGAAGTCGGCAATAGGACCACAGACTGCTGTATTTTGCTCTCAGGGAGCAAACCCTCAGCAGACATTCAGTCCTACACATGGCAATCAACAGATCCCACCCTAAATTTGTATTTAGACTCGAGATAAATGTCTTGGATTTATACCATTCCTTTACATCAAGGAAGAAACAAACATGTATAAGGAAACATGGCCAAGATCTGTAGTTTAAGACATCTGTTTGGAGTGAAGGTGTTACAAGCTTTCTCTTGTACACAGGATCCAGGTAACCTTCCTTCCTCCCCCTCCCCATCCCATCTCCCCCAACCCCTGCAAAAAAGGGCAATTGAGGTGATAATCTGGATGAACTACATGAAAGAATCTTGGGGTATATTAATAATTTAGGACTGAATTATTACCTCAATTGTTTCACATCCCTTTTACCACTGAAATGACAGAACATATGCAAAAGCAGTTTTATGAGAGGAAATCCAATTTCTACTGGCAACGAATCTGACAATGCAAATAATAGAATCCCAGTAATCAGGTCCCATGCAGCCCCACAGTTGCAACATCATAGACATGGAGGAAGGAGTGCTCTGGCCCCCAGAAACTTGTGTTTTACTTTTCCCAAAGCAGTAGTTCTCAAATGCTTTTTGGAATCTATTTCCAATGACAAAAACATATCATGATCCACTAAACTAATTTGTTTGTAACAACCATTGCATGAAAAATATAGTCATAGGGGATCACGGGTGCAGCTTTTATGAAATTTCCTGAGTAACTTCAAAAGTAAAAAAGATTCATCTATTCCAGGAGCAAGAAAATACTCCCAGTCATGATAACAATGCCTTCATTTGCAAGTGCTCTCACTGTTCATATCCTTTCACACTCTGTTTACTTTTTCACATCAACCCTGTCAAGCTGCAGCATTTCCCAGTCCTCAAGATATCATGAGGTGGGTATCATTATTCTTGTATTTCATCACTTCTAAGAGGCCAAAGGGTGGAATATTTACCTTCATTTTATGTACCACCCCAAAAATAAACAATGCTGCCAGTTAAACCACGACACACCATCAGTTGTAAAACAAAACAAAACAAAAAGACCCCTTTAGTTTCAGATATGTTAAGACGTGAAAGAATGAGTGTCTTTGCATTGATGAACTCTGGACTTCCGCTTTTACAGAGCAGGAAATGTACGCCTTGCTCAAGGTCAGACTGCCAATGGAGGCTGAAGCACCACTCAAAGGCAGACCTTCTGACCCCAAACAAATGTTTAAAGTTTTAAAGAGAAGACTAAAGGTCGAGAACGGTTTAAACATTCTTTTGTTTATACTTCTAATTGCTAATACTCCTTCAGAGATTTAGATTTAGAAATAAGCAAGATTGTCAGGAAGGGGAGGAAGCACTCGCTGAATGGGGGTGGTGGCCTTGGTGGCTAAGCACCCAAAGAGCTCGGAAGGAAGTGACTCCCCTGCAGAGATGTCTTCCCACCTCTGGAGTGCTTCCTTAGCTGTGGTACAAGCTGGCTTGACTATAGAGGAAGCACTGAGCTCCGTTTAAGTTTCTTGACCTTTCTAGCCTTCTCTTTAAAAAGTCAATAAAAGAAAATAAGGAAGAAGAAAAGGAGGAGTGGAGAAAATGAGTCTGTGGCCTTAATATTTTTCTGCTGAGGACAGAGGGTTGGCAAGCATAACAAGCACACACTTATTTGCTAACCATAAGGCTTATTTCCCTTCAACCTTGATGGGAAATTGATGATAAAGAGCCACCAGTTACAAAGGGACCACACTGCATCCGTAATCCTGAAAGAAACATCAGCTTAGGGTGAACCGTTGTTGCCAGTGGAAACAACCAAGGAGACTGTGCCGTTATAGAAACACTGCGCCTGCTGGTTTGCAAAAGAAATCTCCCCAATTTGGGGGAGGAAGAGGAGCGCCTTGGAAGGCGGTTTGTTTCCTTGTGGGCAGTGACTGATTTTCCACTAAATGTGCATTGGTTAATTCTCCCAAGAGTATTAAAAATGAAGGGAGGGTTTCAGGTTCGACTCACATGAACTGCTTTTATTTGGACAGTCTTTGTTTTCTCCAGTCTGGTCGGCAGTCCTTCCGGGCCCTTCCTCAATTCCTGGCGGGGGCTGAGACCCAGTCCTTGTTTGGGATGAAAAGGTATTGGAAGGCCGGCTGCTCTAATTGGAGTTTGCACCTGCAGACCCCAGCCTTGAAGGCGGCTGGGCTCTGGTGCCGCTGTGTGTGTGTGTGTGTGTGTGCATTTGATTTCCTCAATGAACACTGGGACACTGCACAGTTCTTTTGGCCTGAATCGTCTGGAGGGGATCCAAGCTGCTCAGACACTTTCTCTGCTCTAGTGGACAGGGACCCTCTTTTCTCTCCTCTCTAAGAAGGAGGGATTTTTAGCCCTGCAAGTATTAATAAATCTAGTATATTTTGATCTAATCTCTTCTGGCCCCAAGAGAACTTACCCAGATAAGAGGCGCCCTTCAGGCAGTATGAGAGGATATCAGAGCCTGGCTTTCACCCACCCAGAAGCTGCTGCATTTTTTATGGGTTTCTCACACTTAACTAGTGACATAATCCAGGCAGCATTCAAGAGTGATGGCTACAGCTCTGTGCTAAGCCCAAGAAGAGAGAGAGAGAGATGGAGAAACTGCCCAGGTGGATTTAATTAATGTGTGTGCCTCTGTTCCCCTCACAACACTCTAGTGCCTGATCTCCATCCTAATGCACATATTGAATGTGTACAGTATGATCAATTTTGGCATCCAGATACAGTCATGAAATCACCACTGTGGACTGAAAATAATGCATAACCTAAAGGTTAAGGGTTATGTTTTAGTCAATGGATAAAACTGAAGATATAAGCATGAAAGACAGCTTCTCAGATAGCTCTGAGGACTGCTCCACAAAGGTAAGGGAGGAGTCAGGATGTATAGAAGTTCTGCAACAAAAACCAGGTAATCAGAACATCAAAAGATTACTATTAAAGAAAACTTGACATCTCAAGTTAATGAATTTAGTGCCTTTTTATGTACGGGAAGATGCAAGAGTCTGGACTCACTAAAATCATTCCTTTGATATGCATCTTAACTAGTAATATCTAGGGCCAGGATGCCGATTTCCTCCATCCTGAATTCTGGGGTAGGGGTGGGGTGAGGGGGTTGTTGCAGTGGCTGCTTCCTTGATGGTTGCAACATCCTTTGTTTACTGATACAACTCTCTTCATCCACACCACAATCAAGATAATGAACATGTCCATCACCCCCTAAAGTTTCCTTATGCCCCTTTATAATCCCTCCTCACTCTTTCCTCCACTCTGCATCCCCAGACAAACATCAATCTGCTTGCTATAACTATGGATTATTTGCATTTTCTAGAGCCCCACATAAATGGAATCAGACAGCATGATCTTTTTTTGTCTGATTTTTCCACTCAGCACAATACTTTTTGAGATTCATTCATATTGTATGTATTAATGGTTTGTTTCTTTTTACTGTTGAGTATTCCATTGTATGGATGTATCATAGTCTGTCCATTCATTCACTGTTGATGGGCATTTGGGTTGTTCCTAGTTTGAAGTGATTACAAATAAAGCTGCTGTGAATATATGTATGCAAGTCTTTGTGTGGATATAAGCCTTCATTTCTTGGTAGATTCTGAGCAGTGCAATAACCGGATCGTACAGCAGGTATATGTTCAACTTTTTAAGAAACTGCCAAACTGCTGTCCAAAGTAGTTGTACCATTTTCTTCCCCCACTAGTAGGTGCAGTTCCTGTATTTGGTCCTGTACTTTCCAACGTTTGGTGTGGTTATTCTTTCTTAGACTTAGCTATTCTAATATGTATGTGATGGTGTCTCAGTCTGGTTTTAATTTGCTTCTCCCTAATGACTAATCATGTTGTGCATCTTTTCCATGGTTTACTTATTATCTGTAAATCATCTTTTGGCAAAGTGACTGTGTAAATCTTTTAACCATTTCTTAAATTGGCTTGTCTGTTTTCTCTTGATTGAGTTTTGAGAGGTCATTATACTTTCTCCCAGAGATATTTTTATTGAAAGAGTTATCATGGAATGTAAGACACTGCATAGACGATTTTGATAGAACTAATCAGAGCTCTCATTGGAAAAAATCCTGATACTGGGTGAGATTGAAGCAAAAGGAGATGGGGACAGCCGTGGATGAGATAATTAGATCATCATCACTGACTCAACGGACATGAAATTTCGGCAAACCTGGAGACAGTGATGGACAGAGGGGCCTGGCGTGCTGTAGTCCATGGGGTTGCAAAGAGTTGGACATGACTTAGCGAATATACAACAAACCAGAGCATGTGGGGAATGATTTGGGGGCCTAGGGCCTTCAAGCCCCTGGAGATCACTCTCGCTATGTGCCTGGCTGTCTTATGATGCAAGCAGGCCATGCCTGACAGGCCTGGGTCATGCTCACTTTTTGAGGCTCTTAAGATATTTAAAATAAAAGAACTTCCAAAATAGACATATGAAAAGGGTGATGCATTTTAAATGTATATGTTGAACAAATGAGTGCTTCTGACCACATGCAAACATTCAGCATGTGTATAACATTGGAGAGGATGTCACATTTTAAATCTGAGGTCCAACGTGGGGCCTGAGACGAAGGACTCTGGTGTCCCATTGGCTACCTAGTCATGGGCCATGAGACCCCAGTGCCAGCTTGGATGCTTCTCACATACCCGGTGTACCCTAAGGTCACATCTGGCCTGGTCACTCTACAGCTATTTATACTTGGGGTCAAATGAACGCTACAGAGATGGCTATGGAAGAAAGGACCATTTCTCAGATCAATGCAAATTTCCTACCAGAATGGTGACATTGGGAAGGTCAACCATGGCCATCAGGGCCTTTTGGAGGGACCCTGTGCTCTACTCACCTCAAGACTATGGGGCCTGAGGTTTGGCCTCCTTTGGGTGATTGGTGTGTGTGTTAGTTGCTCAGTCATGTCCGACTCTTTGTGATCCCATGAACTGTAGCCCACAAGGCTTCTCTGTCCATGGAATTCTCCAGGCAAGAATACTGGAGTGGATTGCCATTCCCTTCTCCAGAGGATCTTCCCGACCCAGGGATCGAACACTGGACTCATGCATTGCAGGCAGATTCTTTACCATTTGAGCTACAGGGAAGTCCTTTGGGTGACTGGGGTCTTGACCTTTTCCACTTAGCTTGAGGTCAGGATTGTGGGGTGACTAGGAGAGGGGCAGCTTTGTGTGAAGAAATCCCAGAGGCCTTCCAGCAACACCCACAGAAGCGCCTGTCCTCTGGGGAATTTTGCCATCACCTCTGAGAAACTTTCAATTCCTCTCACTTCTCATAGTATCCAGTGCAGGGTTCTCCACGAGGGCACATTTGGCAAAGCCTGGAAACGTTGTCAAAACTTGGGAGATGTTACTGACATCTAGTGAGCAGAAGCCAGGATGCTGCAAAATACAAGACAGCTCCCCACATCGAAGAATTATCCAGCCCTAAATGCCAGTGTTGGTGAGGTTGGGAAATTGTTATTTGTATGACTCAATCAACTGTCAACAAGAATGGACAGAGAATATGACTGCAGATTCTGAAAAACTGGCTCTATGTCCATTAAGCAGACGAGTGCCACAGTACAGACATGGTGACTTGAATCACAGAGCTTGAGGGGTCGTGAGCAGTGAGCTGCCCAAAACCTCTGACCCTCTCACCACCTTCCCCTGCCTTGCCTTCTCCCTCCTGTTAAGAACTGCCGTGTAACAGACCTGGCTTCAAACCCATTCCTGCTCCTCGGTGACTTTGGGCAAGTGATGTAACCTTTGTAAGCCTCAGTTTTCCATCTGAAACATGGAAATTATCTTAGTACTTTTCAGAATCATGAGAATTAAACCAGATAAACCAAGCCACGTGAAGAGACTGACAGGATCTGACACGTGACAAGAACTCAGAAGTGATTATCATATTTTGTGAATTAAGCACCTGCTGAACTTAAAGCAGCTTTTCCAGGTGTTTCCTAGCCCCCCAGTGCCAGTTGGTGACAATTTTTTATTAGTCTTCAAAGCATTTACTCTAAAAGTCTTAATAATATTAACCCTCTCTGTTTAGAAACAAAGCTCAGTGGGTACATTGGATGCACTGTTTAGAACTTGACTTTAGTGATAAAAAGAAAGGAATGAAAAATGATTTAAATTGAAACAATGTAGTCTGTATTGAGGTATTTATGCATGTATATAGATTTAAGCCCATATATTTTTTCAATGTCCATGGAAAGAAATTTACACAATGAAGTTTGTCAGAAACACAGCACTAGCCTGGACTCTTGTAGCAAATCCTTGGGAACTCTTGGGCTGGCCCATTGCAGGACAGGACAGGATTCCACGTCAGGTGACTTGGATCAGATCTCAGGTGGGGTCGGTTACTTTGGCACCAGCAGGGCCTCTGCCAGATGGCCAAGCAGAGGCTATGAGGCTCGCGCCAGACTGAGCTCAGGGTGTTTCTGGAAGGTCATTGTTGCAAACCCAGAGAACCAGTTCTGTGAGGTCAGCTCAAAGGGAACATTTAGTCAGAGTAACAGAGAGGTATGGTAACGGAGTGGAGGAAGTCTGGGTAGGGATTACAACCAGCACAGTCCAAAGGCTCTTCTCAGCTTTCAGAAGAGTGAGGGAGAAGTAAAGCTTGGCCCTGGACCTCAGACAATACCTCGTTCTTGCCAAGCATAGGAGAGTGAGTCCGCAAAATTGCCAGTGAGCCAAGAGATAATCCTGGTGATAAGGATTCAGCTAGGCAACCCCCAGGCCAAAAAATAAGCGTAGAAAATTTGCTTAACTCTATTTCTGCCGGTGTGTTTTCTTGTGGGGCAGGAGATATATTTGAAAACAGGGGTATGCACTGTACTTGGGGGATATACAATGTAGGAATCCTTTGGGCTCTGTTAGCAAGGGAGCCCTTAAGAAGCTTTGGACACTGAAGCCATGAAAGAGCTCCAGGAGCATTCTAGAAGACAGACTAGTTTCCCAGTATTAGGTCACCAGCCCAGGAGTGTGGCAGAGACTTCTCATGCAGGGGGTGAATAAACAGATGTAGGAATTTCCTTCCCTCATGAGGGCTATTCTCAGTATTAAGCAGTCAGAATGTGTATCCATAGGCGTTTCCCCCACTGGGCTAGTTCAGAGAAAGAAAGAGGTTTATCTACTTAAATCAGAAGTTTCAAGGGCCGCAAAAACTGCGTTTTAGCTGCTAATTCTACTCTTAATCCCCCTCTGTCTAACCAGCTGAGAGATCAATTCATGGAAGGATGAGAGTTTGAGTGACAGGCATTCTGTGCATTCTTCTGATACTCCGTGAATTGAAATCAGCAGGAGAAGAGGTCTGCATGGCATTAACTTGACCTTTCATACAACAACATGCTTGTAAGAGATACCCTCATCTCTTATCTATGGACACTAAGAGAATAGAAAACAACAGGCATTTTTGCATCGGTAGCGCTTGTTGGTGTCTCAACAAAGGGGTTTTGAATGAATGACCGATCAGTGGAACGTATCATACTTCTGTGCATGTGTTCATGAGGATACTGATCACTATATCACTCACAGTTCCCTTTATAAAAAGCCTGATAAGGTCAATTTCTACTCCAAGTTTAAGTGAGGAAAGCTTTGTACCTATAAAGGAATGGCTTTCTTTCTTCCTTTCTGAAAATGAGGATGATGTCATTGGACATACCTCTCTCTTGCTCTAGTTGTCTGGAAGCTTAGGGTTCAATCTGATCCTCAGCTGTATCAGTGATGAAGGTTCTTTTGGCATTCATACTTGATTCTTATGCCTCTGGTCTTGTCAACCTAATCTTATTTTTATTTTCCTTGTTCCCAGCTTAAATTCTTGATTATATTTCCAATCATTGTTATTGCAGAGTTCATAAAATCTCAGATACCTTTAACTGCCAGGCAGGTAGCAGTAAGTGACTGAAGTAAGTGGGGGTAATCGAGCATGGTGTAGACTGTGGCAAATGAAAGAGATCTTTCCTGGCCATTCTACTCTAATAGCATCACCTCCTGCCACTGTCAACCCCTAGCCCCTAACCCTGCTTATTCATCATTTTCTGAAATTATCTTATTTATCTGTTTACTGTCTCTCACCTCTGCTATATCCCCAGAACCCATAGCAATGCCTGCCACTGAACTGTCACCTAGTCACATCTGTTGAGTGAATGAATGACTCAGTGGGACCAGTGTGGCTAGAAAAACCTAGCATTTTAACAGTTTGGAATTTGGATTTTTATATGAAATCTCCTGATTTTTAGATATTGGTGGCAAGTATAAAAAATTAAAAACACTCTGCTGGCCAGAAATGGGCCATGTTAGCATGTGACCATTGTTCTACCTCGTATTTTCCAGCTATAGCTGAGACAGGATAGGACTTGGGACCCTCCATCAGAGTGCTTGCAACTGGACAAGTGTCTCCTCGAGCAATAGAGCACAAAGAAACTATTAAGGGACTAAAAATAATTGTGTGCATGCACAGCTGGGGCAAATTATGAACAATAGGTATAAAAAGGCCAAAACCTCAGAAAGTACATGAAAATATTCTCAGCATTGTTAATTATTAGAGAAATGCAAATCAAAACTACAACGAGGTATCACCTTACACTGGTCAGAATGGCTATAATCAAAAAGTCTACAAACAATAAATGCTGGAGAGGATGTGGAGAAACAGGAACCCTTGTACACTGTTGATGGGAATGTAAGCTGGTAACATTATGGAGAACAGTATGAAGTTTCCTTTAAAAAACTAAAAATAGAGCTACCATATGATCCAGCAATCCTACTTCTGGTCATATATCAGGAGAAAACTATAATTCAAAAAGATACCCCAGTGTTCACTGTAGCACTATTCACAATAGCCAAGACATGGAAGCAATCTAAATGTCCACTGTAGATGAATGGATAATGATGTGGTACATATATGCAATGGAATATTACTCAGCCATAAAAAAGAATGAAATAATGCCATTTGCAGCAACATGGATGGATTAGAGTTTGTTGTATTAAGTGAAGTAGAGAGAAAGACATATATGATATCACTTACATATGGAATCTAAGAAAATGATACAAATGAACAGAATACAGAAGAGAAATAGATTCAGACTTAGAAAACAAACCTATGGTTACCAAAGAGGAAAATTTGGGAGAGGAGGGATAAAGTAGGAAGTAGGGATTAATATATACCTGCTGCTGCGGCTGCTGCTGCTAAGTCGCTTCAGTCGTGTCCGACTCTGTGTGACCCATAGACAGCAGCCCACCACGCTCCCCCATCCCTGGGATTCTCCAGGCAAGAACACTGGAGTGGGTTGCCATTTCCTTCTCCAATGCATGAAAGTGAAAAGTGAAAGTGAAGTCGCTCAGTCGTGTCCAACTCTTCAAGACCCCACGGACTGCAGCCCATAAGGCCCCTCCGTCCATGGGATTTACCAGGCAAGAGTGCTGGAGTGGGATGCCATTGCCTTCTCCAGTATACTACTATATAGAAAAGAGATAATCAACAAGGACTTACTCTATAACAAAAGGAACTCTCCTCAGTACTTTGTAATAATCTATATGGGAAAAGAACCTGAAAAAGAATAGATAAAAGTATATGTGTAACTAAGTCACTTTGCTGTACACTTAAAACTAACATTACACTGCAAATCAAGGGTATTCCAATATAAAATAAAAATTAAAAAAAAAATAAAAAGGCTAAAACCTAATTTCCACTTTTGAAGTGCCAGGAGCAAAAGCAGGGTACTACACATGAGCCTTGCACCACAGCACCGCCAAGGTGTTAGGCAGACCACCTAAGCCAACCCTGCAGCTCAATCCACTTATCCACTCCCACCCTCACCCCCTCGAAGGAGCCAGCTTGCCGACAACCCCACTCCAGGAATGAGCAAGAGCACTTAAGGAAAACGGGGAATTGGTGTGGTGACTCCTCAAAGACTTAAAAATAGAATTACAATCTGAGCCAGCAATTCTGTTTCTGAGTATATGTCCAAAATAACTGAAAACAGGAAACCAAAAGATATTTGTACACCATGTTTATAGAAGCATTATTCACAATAGCCATGGGATGAAAGAAACTCAAATATCCATGAACAGATTAATGAATAAATAAAATAGGGTATAAACATATAATGGAACACTGCTGCTGCTGCGTCGCTTCGTTCGTGTCCAACTCTGTGCAACCTCATAGATGGCAGACCACCAGGCTCCCCCATCCCTGGGATTCTCCAGGCAAGAACACTGGAGTGGGTTGCCATTTCCTTCTCCAATGCATAGAATACTACTCAGACTTAAAAAGGAAGGAAATTCTGACACCTATCACAACATGAATGAACCTTGAGAATACTACATATTAAGTGAAATATGAGAGGAGGTCTCCACAGTGTGTCTCTCTGTAACACCTCTCTGAGAACTTTAGAGGCTGCAACAATGGAAAGATTATGGTGGTCTCCAATCCCTCCAAGTATGGCAAAGGAAAAACAACAGTAAACCATAAAATGTGCTTCGAGAAAGACAACAAAGTCCTGATTTTTCCAAAATAACAGCATAGAGTTTCTTTTGAAATGCCAGGATCTGTTTTTAAACACTTCTCTTTCTTTTAACTAATGATATGTTTGCTGTCTCGGCTTTGCCAATTTCTCATAGCTCAGTCAGTAAAGAATCTGCCTGCAATGCAGGAGACCCAGATTCAATTCCTGGGTCAGGAAGATCCCCTGAAGAAGGAAATGGCAACCGACTCCAATATTCTTGCCTGGGAAATCCCATGGGCAGATGAACCTGGTGGGCTACAGTCCATGGAGTTGTAAGAGTCAGACACGACTGAGCGATTAAAGTATCACAATCTCTTTTGAGTCATCTATTGGGAAATGATAATAACACCTACTATTTATTACTTGCTGTTTATATGCTATGTTTTTTTCTGTGCACTACATAAAATAACTAATTTAATCATTATATCAATTCCATGAGATAATCATGACTATAATCTCTGGTTTTATAGTCAAGGGCAGTCACTTGCCTAAGATCAGACAGCTAGTAATGGCAGAGCCAGGATTTGAACCCAGAACGTTGGGCTTCAGAGCCTCTTGTCCTGAAGTCTAAAATCCAGGCATATTAACCTGGAGTGTGTGTCCACTTCCACCTGTCTGCATCTGCATTTCCAGCTCTCCACTCACCTCTGGCCCTGCTATACAACTCTCCCTGTATCTTCCTTCCTGCCTGTCCCACCTTGTTAATCCCCATTCAGGGTTCCCCTTGGGTATCCCGTCTCTGCCTCCCCTGTCTGGGGACACCGATGTCTTCCTGTGGCTGGCTGTTCAGATGGCTCACATTGCACTTTGCCACACGGAATTGTAACTGTCTGACTCTTGCCTGTTTCTCACGGTGGACTGAGAGTTCCCTGAGGGTAGAGAACAAGGCTTTAAATCTCTGTGCCCCAACCTAGCCAAGTACTTGATTCGTAGTAAATGCTTGGTACTTGGTCTTAAGGAAATAAAGGAAGCAGAGCCCAGACTGGGACTTGGTGTAGAAGATGGAGTAATGACTGTCCAAATAGTAGCTTTCACCCTAGAAATGTTGTTGGTACCCTGAGCAGACAGTGGGGTGGGAAGTCCACATCTATGTAGACTAGAGAGGTCTTGAATGGAATTGAATCAGTGGTGTGAACCCCATGCCTTCAGGGCTAGTACTGGAAACCCATGCCAGATTCATATGGCAGAGATTGCTCCCCACTAATTAAAGAGACTGACAATGCTTCAGTTCAGTCGCTCAGTCGTGTCTGACTCTTTGCGACCCCATGAATCGCAGCACGCCAGGCCTCCCTGTCCATCACCAACTCCCAGAGTTCACTCAGACTCACATCCATCGAATCAGTGATGCCATCCAGCCATCTCATCCTCGGTCGTCCCCTTCTCCTCCTGCCCCAATCCCTCCCAGCATCAGAGTCTTTTCCAATGAGTCAACTCTTCGCATGAGGTGGCCAAAGTACTGGAGTTTGAGCTTCAGCATCATTCCCTCCAAAGAAATCCCAGGGTTGATCTCCTTCAGAATGGACTGGTTTGACTTCTTGCAGTCCAAGGGACTCTCAAGAGTCTTTCCAACACCACAGTTCAAAAGCATCAATTCTTCTGCGCTCAGCTTTCTTCACAGTCCAACTCTCACATCCATACATGACCACTGGAAAAACCATGCTTACATACATACAAATGCATACCATGGGTCAGAGAGCTACTTCCAGGTTTTAAAAAAATGTTAAAATTGAATGAATGTCTTCTTCATCTTCTCTTCTCTTCCTAATTTAGTATAATACTTAAGGCCATTAATGGGGTCTGAGTAAGGTAATCACCCACGTTGGGGGTGGAGAGAGTATGCTGGCCCAGATAGAGTAAGGAGATTAACCACCTAGAGGGGCTGCCCTGCACAAGGGCCAGACCCTGAATGGGCAAAGGAAGGGGTTCCTCTGGAGGGACAGCCTGGCTCGAGTGCCAGAATCCCCGTGGGATAAGGAGGGCATCAGTAGGGAAGGTCGTGACAGCGGTGGTCACGATAGCGGTTGGTTACATTCAGGGGATTGCTCAAACAAGCAAGTATATTAAGGATAATGGAAACCAGGCTCTGTAATGTGAGAGAAGGAACTTACAATATAGAAAGGGAGAAGGCTAGAATGAAACATGGGGGTTGGATTGGAATTGAAAGTATGAGAGTGAAATTCTGGTTTTCAATGCATACAAATCATAGATACACACACACACACACACACACACACACACACACACACACACACTCATACACCCTAGCTCTTCTACTGAGAGAGTCAGAGAGCAGCAATACCTAATGCAGCAATGAGACTACCTAACAGTGAGAATTTGGATTCTAAATAATTTCCTGCTAAATGGAACCAGAGCTCCTTGACTAATAAGGCTGGAACATCTCATTGTAACAGGAAGTAAGGAAATGCAAATAATGATGGGAACATATCAAAAGGACTCATTGACAGTTTGATGGGTATGAGATTTTACATAATTTCAAGGTCCTTTTCTACAGAACACTTTTGAATTTTTTAAAAAGGAGGAAGAGGAACTTTCAGTGGAGATCCCTAGAAGATATCACTTTAACCAATTACTCTCAGTGATCTCCTATTTGGAGGCTGGGGCCTCAGTGAAATTCTCAAAAGAATTTAAAATCTTTTGCCATCTAATAGGATGCAATGAGAAGAGCATGGCATCTTGCCAAAGTTGCAGAACCTGAATCTAAGTGTGAGAAAACTCAGACAAACTCAAAGTGAGGAACATTCCACAGAATAACCAGCCAGTATTAAAAAAAAAAAAAAAAAACACAAAAAACTGTCCAGGTCATGAAAGTGAAGGAAATACTGAGGAAAGGGTCTATATTGAAGTAGATTAAGGACATGTGACAACTAAATGTCACGCTTGATTACAAAGTACTCTTTTTGCTGTAAAGAATATTTTCGGGACAAGTAACAAGAACTTGAACTGGTCTGAGGATCCAATGACAATTAATGAAAACTTCCTAGAGTCTGAGGATTAGATAATAGTAATGTATCAACAGTAAGCTCCTGGTTTTGTGGTTGTGTGGGAGACGTACTGTGCATGGGAAATGCACTCTAAAGTATTTGTGGAAGATGAGGCATCTCTTTGGCAGCGTATTCTCAAAGGGTTCAGGACAAATATATTATAGAATTTTTTGCACCGTATTGTACTGGCAACTTTTCTGTAAGTTTGAGATTTTTCAAAATAATTATATCTATCTATATCTAGTGATGTAGGTTGGAACGATACTGTTTTCTAGACTTGCCAGGTACACAGGTACCTGGGGCCTGCCTTGGTTGGACAGGGCTTGGAGTGGCTGTCCCAGGAGTAGAATCAGGGTATGTCTGCCAAGTGTTGTTTCTCTGCTGATGTGCAGAGATGGACGTTCTCATCCAAGTCATTTAGTAAAGAATGGGCATCTGGATTCTTGAATAACTAGACAGAGAGAATACAGTTTCTGTAGGACACATGCCAGCCACTTGACTTGTCTGATGATGGGCTTTCTGCCAGAACCAAGGAAGTGGAAGCCCTGAATGCCCCTTGCCCTGTCATAAAGTTGCAGGATACCTAAGGGCCAGTTCTCCAATGTCCATCTGGAGCATGGATTGTGCAGGCAACCCCATGTTCTTTTGAGACTTGGCCTAAAGTGCTGATAGTAACCACCACTGCCTACTGTGCACCTTCTAAGGGTCAGAAACTGGGATAGATGCTTCACAGGTTATTTTTATAATCATTACAATGGTTCTTCTTGTTAAGTAAATTGTCCCATCTTATAAATAAGGAAATAAGGCTTGGGAAGTCTTAGTAACAGCCTCAATATTATGGGTTGAATTGTATCCCCCCAAATTCATATGCTGAAGTCCCATGTCTCAGAATGTCGCTAGATTTAGAGATAGGGCCCTGAGAGAGGTGATTGAGTTAAAGACAGGCCTTGAGGGTAGACTCTAATCCAACTCATGACCGGCTCTCTTAAGAAGATGAAATTTGGACATACAGAGAGAGACACTCTCCTTACAGAGGAATGGCCACGTGAGGACACAGCAAAAAGGTGGCCGGCTACAAGCCAAGTGAATGGCCTCACCCTGATGTTGGATTTTGGGCTCCAGAACTACGACAAAATACATTTCTGTTGTTTAAGCCATGCAGGCTGTGGTACTGTTATGGCAGTCCCAGCAGCCTAACAGGTGGAGGCATCTGGGGGAGGATGAAATTGATGTTCAAAATCAAATCAGTGCAGTTCTGTTCTCTGCCACCTTCCTACACACAGGGCCTCTGCTGTGTAACTTCTCCCCACCTCCCCCAACAGGCTGCCCAGAATCTCCCAGACTGAGTGGATCCTTCCTCTGCGATCCCACAGCTCTTACCACACTGCATATATTGATAGTGGCACACAAGGAACTCATGATCTTGTGATCAAATTGAGGGTAGGGCTCCTCTTATCTTTATCCCTGGCATCTCCCATGGAGTCAGTTAGTATGTATTGAACACTTGTGTGCCAGTAAAGATTTCATACATGTTATCTCACTATACTTTAAAACAACTCCTTAAGGTAGGTATCACCAATTGTTCCCATTTTACAGTCAAAAAACTGAGGTCAGAGGTATTACCTGAATTACCCTAGACATAAACCTGAAGCTCCAATAATTTGGTCACCTAATGCAAAGAGCCAACTCATTGGAAAAGACCCTGATGCTGGGAAAGATTAAAGACAGGAAGAGAAGGGGGCAACAGAGGATGAGATGGTTGGATGGCATCGATGACTCAATGCACTTGAGCTTGAGCAAACTCCAGGAGATAGTGAAGGACAGGGAAGCCTGGTGTGCTGCAGTCCACGGGGTCACAAAGAGTCGGACACGACTTAGTGGCTGAACAATAGCAACAATAGAGCTGGTAGGTGGTGGAACCACCATTCACCATCCACCATTCACTGGATGGTCTAATTCCTCAGGCTGTGCTCTTCACCTCCTGCCCTGCGGCTGTGGTCTTGCTGTACATGTACACTCCCTCCCTACTCGGGGGCTGTGCTGATCTGAAACCGCTCCTTCAGCATGCTAAGCCCGAGTGTGAAGCTTCCCTCCCACGGAGAGCTTTCTCACTCATACCCCCTCCCCCAGCCTGCACTCTGCCTCCTTCAGCACCCGCTGGGCATGGGGTCTGCACCTTGCACTGATGTGTGAGCCAGAACTGGGCACTGGGGCCACCGCTCATCAATATCTGTTGCACTGGCCTCAGCGTCCAGGGATGGAAGTGAAGAAGGATACGCGACACAATGGAGTATTGCCCTGGATACTGTGACTCTCCATTTCTGGATTATCCAGGAGAGTTCCAGTTGCCAAAATTCTATCCTCTCATCAGACCATTTGCCAGAATATGCGACAGAGAGCGTAATCTGGCATTTGGTTTAGAAAGTAGAGTCCCCATTCTACTGAAAAGAGGCAAGAATGGAGACAAGATGAGCTGTCTGTCACTTTCCTACACACTGCTGGGCAGGTCACAATTTCTCTTCACCTAAGTGCCTCTGTGGGTAAAACAGTAACGGAAATGCCTATTTCTACCACAGAAATGGGACAAAACACATGAATGTGTTTGGAATACTGATAAGAATAATGTTATAGAAACCCAGACACCATTCATGGGATTACTTACATTTTCACTGACCAGTTTGGCCACTGAAAAATGAAGTAAAAAAGTAGTTTTTATTTTTGAAAGTCAAGGAAGTGGTATCCTTGAACATAAAGACAGTAAATGTCCTGAGGCCTTTCTAGAGTGTTGAAAATATTTCTAGGTTCTCCTTAACAAGTTCTCCTTAACGTGTGTGTGTGTGTGTGTGTGTGTGTGTGTGTGTGTGTGTGTGGTGTATGGCAGGAGTGGGGTGGGGGCTGCAATAGGAGAGTCAGGGACAAAGTTGGCTCCACTTGCCTGAGACGCAGACCTCTGGAGGTGGCAGGCCTCTTACCTTTGCTGCATTGTGGATCAGTTTTCAGCTGTGTGAGGCCTCCGGGTGAAGTCCATTTGGGAACTGAGCTTTTCTGACTCAGCAGTAGCCCGGGAAAATTTCCCTTCTCTTTCCTGTGCCCCGTCTTCCAGACACGCGTGAGATCCACTCCACCTTGGACTCAGTCAGTGCATCCCCTGCCCCTGCTGCAGGCTCTGCACAGACCTGAGCCATAAACCCAAGAGCAGCCTCTGGGGAGCTTCCCGGGAGAGTGGCTCCCACTGAGCAGCCACTGAAGAGCATCAGCGACGTGTCTGTTCTGGTTTGGATGGGCTGAGGCTCCCTCCAACTTCCTTCTGCTCTCGGCCAGAGCCAGGGTCCTTTTGTTCACCTTTTGGGCTGCCAAGTCAGGCCTACCGCACCCCTGGATGTTGTTTTCCTGTAGGCAATGGGAAAATGAGCTTGGAGCCAGGGAAGGGAAATCAACAAGGAAATAAACACAGGGTCATTACCCCTCCAGGTCATCACCAGGCTGGGACATCATCACGCTGGGATCACTTCCTAAAGAGGCAGGAGCTGGCCGCTGCCTGAAGGGGCCCCAGACATTTTTTAATTGCCCCAGGCATTTAAAAAATTTTAAATATGCAAAGAAGTGTGCATTTCTATCAGAAGTGTGAAATCTATGTTGACCAATCAAGCAATCCTGACTTGCTCCAATGCCTTGCCAAATCTTTCAAAGATTTTTCCATAGGCAGCATCTCTTGTAACCAAACACTGGCAAACGTTTGTAGCCAAAGGAAAAGAAGAGCAAGTTTATGGCTGACACAAGCTGAGATTTTTAAAGACACAGGTAAGACTTTCAAAGACATCCTCTAAAGATACAGGACTATTGTTTGAATAAAGTTTTCTTCTACTTACTCTTCAGTGTCACGGTCATCAGCAGCAGCAGCATCTTTGCCAGCATTTATTGAAAGCTTATTGTCTGCCAGGTGCTGTGCTAATGACCTCAACCTGTGTTACTTCATTTAATTCTCAACATAATTCTATCATCCTCATTCCCATTTTGTAGATAAAGAAAATGAGGATTAGAGAGATTAAGTCATTCCTGCACAGTGACCCCACTAGTTAAAAATGTAGAAATTGCCTTTCTGGAAGGATGCTCTTCTGAGTCTTGCTTTTCCCAGCAGTCAGCTTAAGCACTTTGGTGGGCTGACAGCTCCTGGGATGGCCAAAGAGTTGCTTAAACAAACTCTTAGCCCTGGGAATAGAATTCTAAACAGAACCATGGCTCATTGGTTAGTTAAATGGTCTCTTCCAGGAGTTACGAAGTGGTGCTACCTTTATGCAACTCGTACATAGGACTCATCTAGCATGGCACCCTCTCTTCTTCTCCAAGGGGCTGCTGCTGGCTGCTTTCACCCAGCTCTCCACTGTGATTCTGACTGACCCAGAAGGAAAGGCCCTGTAAATCTCTTGCCCTCTGTGTGTGCTTCAGTTATGGCCTGATCACGCAAATGTGTCTTTTTGACTCTAGAAGCCTAACAGTTACAAGCTTCTTTTAATCAATAATCCAGGGGATGAATAATTTAATTTCCAGCCTGGAAACTTCTGCCTGATGAAAAAAGTCAGCACATATATTTTCAGTCCTCAGGTCCTACTGCAACTTTTTTTTTGTGGCCTCCAACTGTTAGCATGTAGCTCTCCTGTGCATTGCCCAGGGCAACTGGCCGCTGGTCAAAGGAAAGTAAAACCTTTAATTAGGAGACAAGGAGATGCCTCCCAGCGACGTCTAAGTTGTCCGTTTTTGTAAATATAGAAATTGCGACATCAAGGCCGCTGCTTGCGCATGGGACACTTGCATTTGGTTTTGTGGAGCTTGGGGGTACTTTGCTCTGGGGCCACATATGCCTGTAAGTCTGAGGTTGGTCAGCTTTCATTCTCAACAGAAACTAAAGACTTCTTTACTGGCTTTATAGCAATAAAAAAAGAAGATTGGAAAGGGGCCGGGCTTTTAGTTTAGATGTCATTTCATTTTTCTTTCCCAGTGGTTTACAACTAAACACAGTGTCCAGATATGTTTACAGACTCTGGTCTTGGAGTTCTTTGATGAGGAAAGGCAATTTATAACAGTCAAATGGGCCTTTCAACCTTATCGTATGAAATGAAAACCAAAATGTTGGAAGGGAGCTGATGTAATGAAAGCTTTCATGTTCCTCATCTGCTTCACAGCTTTTCACCACCAAGGAATAAAGATAGCAGACTTGGGGACTGTCAGATGCTTTGGGGGTTTCCATTCAGAAAGGTACTGAGGTAAATGGATTTTATTTCTCCTTCCTCTCCTTTGAGCATCTGGATCAGTACTGATTGAGTAGGTTCCAAGAGTTGAGTCCATTCTGGGATTGACAATAAACATACAAACCTCCCCCCACCCCATTTTTTTTTTTTTGCATGGTCATGTAACCAAGGCAGCTGACTGTTTAAAACTCGAAACAGAGAGAAGTCACGAATGAAAAACAGGACGTATTAATTTAGCTTTACAAATGTGCCCTTTCCAAGGCCAGAATTACTCACTCCCTGGCAGCTCACAGTGTGGGACCTGGGTCTGCTCAAATGCCATGGCTTTAGCATGTCCTTTCCGTTTGGTGTGGGATGCTGTAGATGAGTGACAGGTTCCAACTCAGCAGAGACATCCAGATGCAATTAGAATCCTCACGGATTTTAATTATTATGGGAAGCAAGCACAACTTTGCCATGCAAGGAAATATGGCCATTTATAGTGTTCCTAAATGTAATGTGTCCACTTGTATGCAGAGAAAATGTCCTCATTTTTGGTGCATTTTGAAGGAGGAATATTAAAACTGAATTATGTAAAATGCTAGAGGAGCTATTTCAGGATTCTTTTTATTTTTTTTTATCAAAGTATAGTTGATTTACATTGTTGTATTAGTTTCGGGTGATAGTTTCACAGCAAAGTGATTCAGTTATACATATATATTTTTTTCTTTTCAGATTCTTTTTCCACATAGAGTTTTTAACCAAGTATGGAGTACAGTTCCTGTGGCATACAGTAGGTCCTTTTTATTTATCTATGTTCTACATGATAGTGTGTATGTGTTATTCCCGAATTCCTAATTTATCTCTCCCCTCCATATTTCAATATTCTGTGATCAAGAAATCAGAAGCTGAACTAGCTTTCTTTTAGGCTTGTTTGTATGCTTACAAGATGCTCAGGGTGAACGTGGATGTATCAAAATAGGAGGCAGAAAATGGTTTCCTTAGACCATTATGGGCTGATTGCTTTCCTTATCCTCCTCCATGCACAACACTGATAGTTTGTCCACCTGTGCCTGCAGATGGGAGAGGCAATGAGGAGTGCGAAGTTCCACCTGAGGCTTTAAACACCATCTCTGTGCCAACAGCTCCCCTATTTGGATCTCTGGCTCAGAACTCTCTTCTGAGTTTCCAACCGTGTTCTCAGAATCTCACTGCCATCTCCAACTCCACTCAGCCAAAGCCAAGCCTTCTACCTCTTTTTGCTCCCTCCTGCTGCTTCCATGGAGAAGGAAATGGCAACCCACTCCAGTATTCTTGCCTGGAAAATCCCAGGGACACAGGAGCCTGGTGGGCTGCCGTGTATGGGGTCGCACAGAGTTGGACACGACTAAAGCGACTTAGCAGCAGCAGCAGCTGCTTCCATCTTAGCCAATGATCTTTTCAGCCACCCAAGTGCTCCAGTCTCTCCCTCCAGTCCCACACCAACCCATGAGTCTGTTCTGTTCTGTTTAGTCTCATTTCCTAAATTGATATCAACTGCAACTTTCTATTCAAAATTTCTACTACCACAAATGCCAATCCAACTTTAGCCCTCATCTTGGCTCCTAGCTGGTCTCCTTGCTGCCCATGTTGCCCCCCTAACCAAATCTAAGCTCCACGTTCCAGCCAGAGTAGATTTTTCAAAGATAAGTCAGATGAGGCCATTAACTTACCTAAAAGCCTCAAGGCTTTCCAGTGCAATAAGGAGGAAATATAAAATCTCTGAACTGGCCAGCTAGTCTTGGCATAATTTGATCCCCACTCACCTCTCCAACATTGCCTTGGCGACACTAGCTTACTGTCAGTTTCTTGAACACTCCAAACTTTTCTCCATCTCAGAGCTTTGCTAATCTTGGGCTGGCGTGTACTTCACACCCCCATTCCCAGATCTTCTGCCAAAAGCACACACACTCATTCTCTTCCTGCCTCTTTCTCATCTTTCAGCTCTGAGCGCAAATGTCATTTCCTAGAGGCATATCCCCCCAACACCTATTTCCTTTGTAGTACTTGATGTGATTTGTAAGCATATTATTTATTTGCTTATTTCCTTAATGTAGAACTTATACAGTTTACCCTATGTCCACTCCTCCACCTACAACTAGGAAAGCAGGAACTGTGTCAGTTTGGTTCACAGCTACATGTCCAGGTTCCAATTTTTTTTTTAAGTTGAACGAAGGAATGAGTAATTGAATGAGAAAAATCTTTTCCTCTCAATTCAGATCACTTAAGGAAGAGTTTGTTAAATAGCTGTTGAGAGGTACTTACTAGTTCTTATTCAGACACAGATAGAATTTGTAGATGTAGATATAGAGAATTAGCAAAGAACTGTGGTCTCAGAGAATCGAACCCTGTTCTCCCTTCCAAGAGACCACTGGCTGTTACATCTGGGAGTGCCACCACATGGCCCAGGGAGATGTCGGGGGAGAAGGGAGTGGACTGGTGTGGACCCAGGACTAATGTATTCTGACTGTGTTAATTTTGTAATTAATTTCCCATGAAAACAATAAGGCAGAGACTGTACTGCTATAAAAACTTTGGGGGGCCAGCTTTGGGAAGAACATCAGTTTATGTGGAAAAATCTGTTCCGAATTCTCTAACAACTGACATACCCCCCAAAAACCCAAATAAAAAACCAAACCTCTCTCTAAGCAGGAACGTTTTGTGTTTCCTGTAAATTTTCTAAAATATGGAGACTCATCACCAGCCACACCCTCCCTGACTGCTCATTGAATTCGGGTCCTGGTGAGCATGTGTTGGACGGCATTGGGGAGGCCCATGAGATAATTTATTCTCACAGGCATTTTATTTACTGGTGTTGAGGCACAGCCAAAGAACATTTATTTTCCTGTTCATATTTCAGAAGGAACTTGTGACTCACTCCCCAGGAAGGAGCAATCTAGAACCACACTTCTAGCTACCCTCCCCTCTCCCCAGCTTTCCTGGTGCTGCTCCCAAGAGGAGAAGTGATGGACAATCTGATTGGAAAGACAGGGTGAGAAGGTCCTTTCTGGGCCCCCCATGCCAGGTACTTGGCTGCTGCATTGAAAAGCAAAGATCTCTTTTCCTTTGCCTCCTGGATCTTGTCTGGCAAGACTCGGATGAAGGGAGGTGATGACTATGTAGCCCCTATCTCCCCGTTAGAGACAGAGTGTGTGGGGATACCAGGCCAGTGGACACAGGCGTCTGTTTTCTTGCTTCCATTTTCTTCCCTCTCATTGGCTGGAGAAGTCAGACTCCTATGGGTCTTATAGTTCAGGGAAGGTGGCAGGAAACCTTCGTTCTCCATCTACCTCCTCAGAAAGCAGACTCTGTATTAAGATCCCCTTTGCTCTAGATGTCTGTCCTCAACCAGAATCAGTAATTTGTGTTGTATTTTAACTTTATTCTTTCATAAACAACTTTAAAAAAAATCACGTCCATTAAAAAAAAATTATTTATTTGGCTGCATTGAGTCTCAGTTTTAGTGCATGGTTCTCTAGCTGTGGTCATGGGCTCCAGAGCTCAGTAATTGAGGTGCATAGGCTTAGTTGCTCCATGACATGTGGAATCTTCTCAGACCAAGGATCGGACCTACACCCCTTGCATTACAAGGTGGACTCTTAATGACTGGACATAAACAACTTTTCTATATCTATGTGTAAAATACATGTGAAAATAAATCTAACACTTGAGTTATAAGGTGTGTACATCAAGTGTTTGCCAGTTATTAAGCCTCCAAAATCAGGGTTAAAATGAAGTCTTTCTACATCCTAGATTTTTCAGCAAAACCCAGGAAAACTCTCTGAGTAATTTTATATGAATCAGCTTTGCCCTTGAGTCAACCCAAACAAATTCACACAGCCATGCATCCCGATTCCAGATTTTGTCATCCGTGTAATCATAGTTTTACAAAGCTTTGCTCACAAACAAGTATCACATCATTGAAGGGAATAGGCTAGAAGGATATAGGGGGCTTGCTCAAAACCACGGCAGGTCCTGGTGCTAGGCACATGAATCAAATATGTAGCTCTCAAGCCTGCATGCCAGAAATCCCAAATGACTGGGCAGTGGCTGTGTGTACAGGCATGCATGTGTAGTCACAGTCATGTCCAACTCTTTGAGACCCCATGGACTGTAACCTACCAGGCTCCCCTGTCCATGGGATTCTCTAGGCAAGAAGACTGGAGAGAGTTGCCATTTTCTCCTCCAGGGGAATCTTCCTGACTCAGGGATCCAACCTGCCTCTCCTGCAGCTTCTGCATTGGCAGGCAGATTCTTTACCACTGAATTTCTCCTAACAGTTCCCGGGAAAATTGTTTGCAATCTCTGAAGAAAGGTTGTCTTTTTCATATTTAAACACATGAGGTGCTCCAGATTACGGTCTTAAATTGGATTTGGGGGCAGAGGTTGGGCAATAAAAATAAATAAAATGAGTCGTTATATCAAGAAAAATCCAATTTTCTTTGCAATGTCTCTAAACCTGAATAGAAAGACCACGTGGCTTTGAACTCTTCCACTGTGTCACAAAATTAGAAATTCTCAATGCTCTGCTTATGATTCCCAGGGGTTAGGAAGATGTCATCTTTACACATATATTTCTTTACTATATACTTTTTTTTTAAGTTAGAGATATATCCATTTAAGGGGAAACTACCTCTTTCAGGGCTATATGAAATGCCATGAGAGTAAATCTTGTACATTCTGGGACAATCACGGAGAAGACAAGACTGTAATCTCTTAGGCAAAAACTATAGTCTCCTCTAGAATTTTGTTTCCAGCTCTGAGGATACTGTCAATACTTGGTAAATAACAAATAAATATAGCAATAATAAATAAATGAATGGAAATAATAATGTGACAGGCATTCAGATTTCTTAAAACCCAGAAATGCATGGAGTTACCACAGACTCTAGAAAAAAAAACAAGATTCTATGACATTTATCTCTCTTTTCAGGGGACAAAAGGCTTTCAATTCCTTATTTTTAAGAGGCCTGGTCATTTGCACTGATGAATTGATTGGGTTGGTTGATTTGTAAAACCACATTGCAATGAAAAAACGGTCAGAAAACATAGGCGGGTTTTGTCTTTAAATGTGGATTTCACAAAACTAAAAAGTTCAGACAGCTGGACCCCATTTCATGTGTTTTTTCAAACAGATTCTCAGTGTTCTAAACTCAATCCAGCTGTATGTACTAATTGCATTTCAGTGACTCGGTTGGATGTTGTCTTTTTGGGAAAATCTCATTTAAAAAGAAAACGGATGCTTAAATCTCACTGTAGTTGCCTTCTTACCGCAGCCTCGATGCTGTGCTTGGGTGGACAGTGCTCATCTCCGTAGAGCAAGCCTCTGCTGATGTGCTGGGGGCATGCGGCACCATTGCTAGAACTGAAGTGTCCAGAACAATTGTGCGAGGGGGCCTCTCTAAAGACGCCTCAGTGGATCTGTACCTCCTCCTTCTGTGCCTAGCCCAGTTGCTCGTATTCATGTGTACATACAAATGCTTTGAAATAGCAGGGAAAACGTTTTTGTTTAAACACTTATAGAAGTAAACTTTCTTAGTAGAAAACTCAAACAAGTCTGAAGAAAAAAGGGCCTTAATTAAAAAGTATGTCTGCCTGCCCCTTAGTGCCAGACACCACCACCACACATACACAGACACACACCCTTATTCCTGGTCTCTAGGGATAAACATTAAATAGACATTTGTGTATATTTACGTATATACACACACGCAGCAGCCACAAATTATTTGCATCTCATTCATTCTTGAACATTGTGTAAGAAGTCATTCTAATATTTAGTGGCTTAAAAAGAACACGAATCATTTACTATCTCTCCGCTTCCATGGACAAGAGTGGCTTGAGCAGTAGTTCTAGGTTCTGGGGGGCTTAGGGGCTCCCTTGGGGCTGCAGTCACATTTTGGCTGGGGCTACACTCCTGCACACCTGACTGGGGCCGGAGGATTGGCTTCCATGGTGCTCACTCCCACAGCTGACATACTCGTACCGGGTGTTGGCAGGAGGCCTCACTTCCTATATATGCGGGCCTCTCCACAGGCTGCCTGAATTTCCTCATGAAATGGCAACTGACTTCCCCGACAGGGAGAGGACCAAGAGAGCAAGGGGGAAGGTGCAGGACCTGGTGTGATCTAGCCTCTGACGCCACACTCCAACACACATTCAGACATTCTGGGGGTCCCACAGGCAGTCCAGGTTCAATAAGAGAGGGGCTACACAGAGGCATGGATCTCAGAAGTGAGGATGGTTGAAGGGCGTTTTGGATGATGGCTCTGAGACAGCACCTCCCATGAAGAGGTGAAGTCTCTTTCTCCACTCCTTGATTCTGGTCTGCCCTTGCAACTTGCTTTGACCAATAGAAACTGGGGGAAATGATGCTGGCAGGGTCCTGAGCCAAGCAACCAGGTTCCCTTTTGCTGCTCCCACCCTCTTGGAGTGCTGCTGCCTTGTGAGCAGCCTGGACTCGCCTCCTTGAGGATGAGAGAACAGGAAGAGGGAGGGACTTGTCCCTGACATACCGGCCAGGGCCTCAGAAAACACGAGGGAGTCCAGACGCAGCACGTACGGTAAAGCTGTTCTTGCTGAGCCCAACTCAAATGCCAAATCAAAGAGCTGTGAATAAATACTGTTGTTTTAAGACACTAAAGCTTTGGAATGGTCTACTATGCAACCATAGAAAACTGATACAATAGGGTAAACAACAGTCTGTATTTTGTTGTTTTTAAGCTCAATAATATACTGTAGGCATCCCTTCATGTCAGTACATAAAGATCTTCCTCATGTTTTAAAAAAGTTCCGATATAGCAATCTTATATTATGGTAATGCTCTAGTTATTTAACATATTTACTATTAATGGACATCTAGGTTGTTAAATTTTTTTTTTTTGCTATGGCAAGCAATGTTTTATGAATTTTATTTCTTGTTTACATGCATAGAAGTGGGTCAAGGGAATTATGTATTTAAATATTTCATGTGTCAAATTGCACTTCAGAAAGGTTGTGCCAATTTCCATCCCATTTAACAGTGTATCAAATTTAAAAGGAAATTCCTAAGAGCTACTTTCTGTCCTCATCCTGAATTTGCCCTCATTTGAAGCCAGGGGATTGGGAAACAGAGCTGAGATGAGGTATAGGACTGTGTGAACTAGTACCTGCTTTAAGCTGCAATGAGAATAGACCAAAAAGTCAGACACAGAAGTAATGTGAGAGAGGAAGAGATGGAATCTTGGAGGAGGTTGGCATCTCCCATAGGAACCCAAGACACTCTTTCTATCTCTGGGAGCCTTTTTTGGAAATAAGTTTAATAGACAAGGCTGTCAGCTAAAAGCTTTTAAAAATATATGACAATATTAAAAATAAATAAATAAATAAAAATATATGACAATATTAAGCATTAAGCCTAAAGAATTGAGGACAGCCATTGTGGTTCAGTTCAGTCCAGTCGCTCAGTTGTATCCGACTCTTTGCGACCCCATGAATCATAGCACGCCAGGCCTGCCTGTCCATCACCAACTCCCGGAGTTCACTCAGACTCACGTCCATCCAGTCCGTGATGCCATCCAGCCATCTCATCCTCGGTCGTCCCCTTCTCCTCCTGCCCCCAATCCCTCCCAGCATCAGAGTCT